>JAVIAB010000024.1:35466743-35926743 GCA_032433765.1 Megaustenia siamemsis
GTAATACCGACCACATTACCCCAAAAATCATGTGCTGAAGGTCTGTAAAATATAGGGTCACTAACACCATATTTCCCTATACGCCACTTGGCGTGACGGGGGGTACTTTACTTTTTTTTTACTATATTCAGTGCAGTCTTGAAGTATGTGTTCAGCAGTCTGGGGTGCCTGTCCACATGTACAAGTAGTTGATGTGCCGATCTTGAATTTTGTATACATGTGACTATGGAGTCGATTGTGTCCTGTTCTGAGGCGTATAATGATAACTTGTTCATATCTATTCATATTATGAAAGGCATCCTGATTTGGGGCTTGTGGTCCTCTGATTGATTTGATTATCTGTTTCTTATGATGGTATGTAACCGGTGTATCTAGTATAGCTGCTGGATAATTCGTTGATGACTTTGAATGCAAGAGGTACATAATGCGGCTCAAAATACCTTGGACAGAAAAAAAGAGCAAGCATTTGCAACAGATGAATTTTCCAGAAAACTAGTTATTTCCATATTTTATCCTACTGCTTGTGTCATATAGCGTAGTATAGATAAGTAATGTGTGATGAGAAAAAGACAGAGAGAAAGACTAACAAGAAGAAGATTAGTGTCAATTGTTACAAGATAACCGGACATTTGCGCAAGACTAAACACTTCTGCGTGGACCTCAGAACTGTCAACTTCATCATGGCAACGGGACTGCAGGTCTGACCCAACGAACCAAAGATTAGGTGGAAGGCTTCCGAATTATACCAGGACGGGGTGGGTGTATCAATTGGATGGCTTCAGAATTTTACCAGTACGGAATGGGTGTAGCAGGTAGAAGACTTCATAACTCAACCAGGCCAGGGTGGGTGTAGCAGGTGGAAGACTTCATAATTCTACCAGGACGGGGTGGGTGTAGTAGGTGGAAGACTTCATAATTCTACCAGGCTGGGGTGGGTGTAGCAGGTGGAAGACTTCATAATTCTACCAGGCTGGGGTGGGTGTAGCAGGTGGAAGACTTCATAATTCTACCAGGCTGGGGTGGGTGTAGCAGGTGGAAGACTTCATAATTCTACCAGGCTGGGGTGGGTGTAGCAGGTGGAAGACTTCATAATTCTACCAGGCTGGGGTGGGTGTAGCAGGTGGAAGACTTCATAATTCTACCAGGACGGGGTGGGTGTAGTAGGTGGAAGACTTCATAATTCTACCAGGACGGAGTGGGTGTAGTAGGTGGAAGACTTCATAATTCTACCAGGCTGGGGTGGGTGTAGCAGGTGGAAGACTTCATAATTCTACCAGGACAGGGTGGGTGTAGCAGGTGAAAAACTTCAGAATTCTATCAGGACAGGGTGGGTGTAACAGGTGGAAGACTTCAGAATTCTATCAGGACAGGGTGGGTGTAACAGGTGGAAGACTTCAGAATTCTATCAGAACAGGGTAGGTGTAGCAGGTGAAAAACTTCAGAATTATATCAGGACAGGGTGGGTGTAGCAGGTGGAAGACTTCAGAATTCTACCAGGACGGGGTAGGTGTAGCAGGTGAAAGACTTCAGAATTCTATCAGGACAGGGTAGGTGTAGCAGGTGAAAGACTTCAGAATTCTATCAGGACAGGGTAGGTGTAGCAGGTGGAAGACTTCAGAATTCTATCAGGACAGGGTAGGTGTAGCAGGTGAAAGACTTCAGAATTCTATCAGGACAGGGTAGGTGTAGCAGGTGGAAGACTTCAGAATTCTATCAGAACAGGGTAGGTGTAGCAGGTGAAAGACTTCAGAATTCTATCAGGACAGGGTGGGTGTAGTAGGTGGAAGACTTCAGAATTCTACTAGGACGGGGTAGGTGTAGCAGGTGGAAGACTTCAGAATTCTACCAGAACGGAGTAGGTGTAGCAGATGGAAGACTTCAGAATTCTACCAGGACGGAGTAGGTGTAGCAGATGGAAGGCTTCAGAATTCTACCAGAACGGAGTAGGTGTAAGAGGTGGAAGACTTCAGAATTCTACCAGAACAGGGTGGGTGTAGCAGATGGAAAACTTCAGAATTCTACCAGAACGGATAGTTGTTGCAAATGGAATTGTTACGTTGGTTAACAACAACAAAAAACGCTGCCTATATCCAATGGCAGGGTAAGATAAGTAAGTAAGACCCGTATCGCTCTATCGACGGGGAAGGACACCCGGGAAAACAAAACACTGCAGTCTAGCAGTTACCATCGGGAGAAAGAAAGGTCACGGGCGGAGACACAGATAAGCTACAGGCAGTGCGGGTCTAACAGCCCTGGTCGGCATTCACCCTAAAAGAAGGAAAACCCCTTACGTCAAACCACGATCCAGTCTGTCGAAGACTGCGTGTGTCAACCACGGTACAGGTTTAAAGGTTAAAAAAATAAAAGCAGGACAAACACGCAAATACGAGTACCAACCAGCTCATTTTCTGACATGACGTTTTTCTTAAAACACACCCCCTCCCCCCTCCCCAATCATGGTTTAGGACACAAGGTCAAGTTCATCATCATCATGTGCCATACCGGTTGGCGTAGGTGATCATGTCCCTCCACAATCTTCTATCTACAGTGCATCGTATCAGTTCTGTTGTTGACTGTTTCCCATGCCATGACACCAATCTATCCAGTATTTTCTCTCTTTGTCGCCCGCGATATCTCTATCCTTTTATTTTGCCAGTTGTAACTAAGTATTCCAACTTTCCACTTCTCATGATGTGCCCGAAAAATGTTGATTGCTTCTTTTTGATGTTTTTTAAGAGCTCCCTTTTTGTGTTGGCCTCTTTGAGAACTTCCTCATTGGTCTTTTTAGCTGTCCAAGGAACTTTCAACATTCTTCTGAGAAATCCCATCTCTGTGGCCTCTAATCGCCTTTTCATTTGTTTGTCTACTGCCCATGATTCGCTTCCATAGGTCAGAATTGGTTCTATATAGCACCGATGAACTCTCTTTCTCATTTTTATTGACATAGATTTGTTGCATGAGATATTTTTCATTTTCTGAAATGCTATTTTGGCCTGAGCTATTCTGCTTTTTATTTCTGTGGTGCATCTCCCATCTGATGTTATTATTGTGCCCAAGTATTGTGGTCAAGTTCACATGATAAAAAAAAACTTAAACGCTGAAAAGGAAGAAAAACAAGTATAGCCCTAATGGGAGCCAGGTTCTAATAGGGACATGATAGGTGATGGTGGCTTCAGTCATACATGCTGAACATTGCCAGGGTTTATACGGCGGTGTGGTCAATTTATGACTGGTTGGAAGAAGGGACACTTTGACACTGCTGACGGATCATTATGATATAATTCAAAGATAACATACTCTTCACCTGTTGTCAGATCATTACGATTATATATCAAAGGTAACATTCTCTTCACCTGTTAGATCATTATGATATGAATCAAAGATAACATTCTATGCACCTGTTAGTCAGATCATTATGATATGAATCAAAGATAACATTCTATGCACCTGTTAGTCAGATCATTAGAATATGAATCAAAGATAACATTCTATGCATCTGTTAGTCAGATCATTATGATATGAATCAAAGATAACATTCTATTCATCTGTTAGTCAGATCATTATGCTATATATCAAAGATAACATTCTATGCATCTGTTAGTCAGATCATTATGATATATATCAAAGATAACATTCTATGCACCTGTTAGTCAGATCATTATGATATGAATCAAAGATTACATTCTATGCACCTGTTAGTAAGATCATTATGATATGAATCAAAGATAACATGCTATGCATCTGTTAGTAAGATCATTATGATATGAATCAAAGATAACATTCTATGCACCTGTTAGTAAGATCATTATGATATGAACCAAAAATAACATTCTATTCATCTGTTAGTCAGATCATTATGCTATATATCAAAGGTAGCATTCTATTCATATGTTAGTCAGATCATTATGCTATATATCAAATGTAACATTCTCTTCACCTTCTAATAAAGTTTCAGTGATTTCAACTATTTGTATTTCTGACCACTACCTAAGCTCGAATGTCAACTTGTACTTGTACGGACTGTCGAGACAGGATTGGTGGTTGATTGGTTGCGTTCGCCCGATGACTAACGTATTCTAGAGTATCGTGGTAGACTAGAATATTCCTCTTCATCATCCGCCCTTACAAGGACGTAGTGGACGTGTCTGCGTTGTGTTATGGTTTGCAGTATAACTGTTATATTTGCGCCTTTCGGCCCAACACATTCGACTTCAGGACGACATTTTTGAATACCGGGTTGTCAGTAGTATACAATGTCAATTAGGGACCCCAAAAGTTCCTCTGACGGCACATAAATCCTTATATAAATAGTCTACCCGCAGATCGAGGCACATTTTTTGGTGCCGTTTTTCCTTATATGAGAGTCTACCGTTTTTCCTTATATGAGAGTCTACCCGCCCATTTTTGTTCCGGTGACCTCTCGTGGTGGTGGTGGTGACCTCCCGGTGACCTCTCGTGGCGGTGGTGGTGGTGTTGTGGTGACCTCCCGCGGCGGTGGTGAAGGGGTGGTGAAGGGGTGGTGGTGGTATCATAAATCTATTATATTCTTTGTACTTTCAATGGTTCCGTAACTTTCATAAATCTATTCTTTCTTTATACTCTCATTCAATAAAAACAGTGACAAGTTTATTTATTGTTTTTAAAAACTTCCTTTAGAATTAAAGGTAACAGCTTAGGCCGTTACACACGCTACACGCCAAATACGAAACACTGTGTTTAACGTTAAGCGAGAGATCAAAGAGTTCCCGGTAGGCGCGCCGCAAGGGGCCGCAAGATCAAAGAGTTCACGGTAGACGCGAGGCGACCTCGCGCAGCGCGCGAGGGACCGCAAGATCAAAGAAGCCGCCACCGGTGAGTACTTACTTCCCGCTGTGAAAACTCCGTAGCCGGTAAGTGTTCATCAGGAGAGTCATTTAACAGGGGAATTTTACGATACCGATGTTTTAATGTGAGACGCTTGGGGGTAATTAATATCTTTGCGCTGGTTCGTGTTCAAAGACCGTGTTTCGCTGTGAAAAGTTTTGATTGAATGTTTGAGTGCCAGACTGACCAGGGCTACGGACTTTTTATCATCTGAAGATTAGAATACCACTTATCAGGGGAATTTTAGTGGGTGGTTGTTTTAATGTGGGATGTTTAGGGGGAAATTAATATGTTTGAAGTAGAGAGTACTTGATCGATCAAAGAGGTTAGAACTGTATATAAGTAGATCCAAGCAGCCAGGATTTTATTCTCACTCTCTGAAGCAGTTTCAACGAGTGTCTTGGCTGTAACGCAAGCAAGAGTGTGCTTGGCTGTACAAGTAAATTTTCTTTACAAATCGTAAGTAGAACCTTATTTCATAGATTCTATACTGTCATTTATTTTAAGTTAACAAAATAATTTAAAATTAAATAAATTAAAACAACTCAAATATGCTCTTTTTATAATGTTTATTTTCACAATGAAACATAAATTTATTTCAATACATCAACGTGGACAACACATGTTACACATTCAAATATTTATAATTGAACAATGATGATTTCAATAGTACAAATATGAATTCAAATCATCTGAAAAAAGTACACAAATAACAACATAGTCATGTATAAGTAATAAAAAAATGTCACTGTCCCACTGCAGAATTTATTAATTTTACTCGTCTCGGCTTCCTCGCTTTGTTGGAACTGTCTGTTTGGGCTAAATGGTTATCAAACACTGGTGAATACGAAGGTTGATTAGAGTTCAAAACACAGCCACCCTCCATTTTGACAAAGCCTTGATCAAAGACGGCGTAGGTAATTGGCGACTGAGTGGAAATTGAATCACTCGAGGCATACATATCTCTTGGTTCTTTCGGTTGCTCAACAAGAGGTGTAGTATAGTTGATGTTATCATAAGTTGCTAAAATGTCATCTCGCATATCAACTAGCGTGATAAATTCATCTCTCGAGAGAGTTATTCCAGTTCTGGTAGGAAACTTAAGAAGACTCTCACCACGATATGACCTTATGTTTATCAATGGTCTGTTATGAAAAGCAGAAACTGAGACTGCCTTAACACCATCTTTGGACAGTGGAATTATAGTCTCATTTCTACGAGACATGAAAATACGTTGATCACATACATCAAATGAAGCTGGCATATTAACGCTAGCCGATTCCATGTTCGAAGCACTTGGTAGCAGGGCTCTGACTTTCTGTATGTATAGTAGAACTGAGAACGGCTGACCTTTATACCCTGTAACAAGTGGGGCGTGGCCAGCCTAATTATAGTAACCAATGGAATACGTTCTATTTATAGTAACTGATGCAATACGTCATCGGACGTGTTGAGACATGTTCAAAGAGCCGCCATCTTTGCTGAGTCATGGGAAGTTTGTTCCACTCAGTCGATGGATCCAGGGCGTCATCAACCGATAAATGATACGGTCGTTAATATGTTGTTTCGTTGAAAATGGCATGAGAATTCTGTTAATGCTCGCACCACGACACTTTAAAATTATATAATAAACACAATATAGACCACACGTGTTGCTAAACAAGTCTTGTAACACTCGTGAGTTGTAGACGAATGGAACATGTGAATTCCTCTCGATAAAGTTTAAAATATCAATGTGCCTGGGAGGTAAACCATAGGAATCAAAATACTCTATTTGTCCGAGGCCATTGTAAAAGATGGCCACCCAGTGTTCACCAGGTTTGTGGGCAGGGTCGGTGTTTACGACAAAGGCTGCAGTCTTGGTTTGATCGATGATGGGCGGTAAGTGGTTTCGTGGGATGACACTAACAAGGGCGCAACGTCGAACAAAAACATCGGACATCAAGAGACTGTAAATATCCCCCGTGTTCATTTTCTCAAATAGCGTAGTCTGTTAGAACCTGTCTTGTCTTGGACACTTCCAGTACTGAATCCAACTCGGCGTAGACAATAACTTGTAGGGGAGTTGTCGTGGGAGCGGCGAATTTGAGCTCTATCGACAAGGGTCCACTCGTGGCTAGCTCAAACTGGGTTCCATCTAGCAGACTGGGTGAGAGGTCAAAACCAAATAGACAAAAGCCATCCTTGAACTGATGATAATCAATACCATTGCCAGCATCTCTACCAATCAAACCCATGGCCAAATTTGTACCAAAAAAGGCTCGCGCATAGTGATTGTTTTCAAAATCCATAGCTAGGGGATTTCCGGATACACATCTCCCGTCAACCATCAGGTTCATATAAGTCAAACCAAAGTGTTGAAAATTGAATGGGTTAATGTTATAAACTCCATTAAAACCACCGGCGGTAATCAGACCTATCACTATACGTGTTGGCGTTTGAGATAGGAATAAATTGTCTTGGTTGTGGGAATACATCCCACGAGCAATGGCAAATGTTTTCAGGGTAACCCGCTTGATTGGGTACCGTGCATTCCCACTTAAAAGCGCTTTTTCGTGGGCCAGAGAAATTGCTGGGTTTAGCTTGGCTTTCCTGACCACGAGGGCAGCATAAGTGATTACACTCTTATAACCCACAGACTTATCCTGAGCCATGATGTTGAACACGTCCTTAGAGGGTGTGAGTTTAATCTTTACATCCACTCTGTTTAACATGTAACGGTCCTGCACAAAGAGATCAGAGTGCAAACGACCCATCATTTCAACCTCTTTACTATCCGAAGTCAAAGCACGTCGTATTTTAAATCCCTCGTTAGCCTGCATATCATCGTGGTGGCCTGCTGTATCTTTGTAGAACAGAGCAGCCGTCAAGTGCCCCGTTTTCGCATCCTCCCCATAGTTTAGTAAAGTCTCGAACACTGCTCTAAAGGGATAGGTATTCTCAGATGGTGTAATCAATGTATCATTCAGAGAAACATCGACTTGAGAAAATAGACTGTGAAGATAATTGTTGACTGGTCCTACCTCGGCATCCAACGGTAAACTTTCACCATTGGGGAGGGTGATCCTGGCCCGCAGATGTAAAAACGTGTTGAAAAGATCTAGATACTCTTCAGTGTTTCCAGAAATGAAAAACTCTATGGGAGCCCCATGAGCTAACGAGGCAAGAGGTCGAATTTCAGTAAATTGCCCCGAGTCTACAGCAGTCTGAGTTGGTGGAACGCTAAATAAATCCAAACCAGAATGAAGACATTCACATGACTTGGGGTGAATGAGAGACATCATTAATCAAATATATCCTTTGGTACCGACAGCTTAGTTCGCCTCTTGTTTGTGGAATGAAGGGGGAACAGTCTAACTGATGGTTTTATTCTCTTCGTAACGGGTTGGCCAGGTGGGGCTGCCTTCCCGATTCGCTTTCTGATTCGTCGTCGTAAACCACTTCCTGATTGGTTGTTACCCGTCAGGTGGTCTACGGCCCCGTCTAATAACCGCATACCGGCCTCCTTAGCTCGTGATTTGAAAGCATCGCCGATATTTCTGCCAGCTAAGGCGTCCTGCGCGACCTGCAGACCGGTCCCCACGCCTTCTCTGAGTAAGGCTTTACCCCCTGTTTTTAGCCAAGGTAAAATAGCCCTCCCGATTCCACCAAAGAAACTACCGATTCCTCGTCCTCGTTGATTTCGACCTCCTATAAACACAGGCATCCCATCACCCGCCTGACAGCAATAAAAGTCTTCGTATAACCGGGCATTGCGGTGAAAGGGTGTATGTCTCACCATTATACCAGCTCGAGATGTTTCTTCACGCGAAAGTGTACCGTTAGCACCGACGTCCCGCTGGTGAATGGAATGGTTTTTCCGTGTTCGTTGGCTAAAAGGATTTCCACGGTATCGAAGGAAAATCTACTCAGGGGCAGGTAGTGAGGCTTATCGTAGATCTGAAACACCGAGGTGTGATTTCTATTGAGAACAGGCACGCTCCTGAGGAGAGGTACCATCACATCCCCGACGGGTCTGGGTGAAACCAGATCGCAGTAGACGTAGACATTTTTTGCAACACTTTCCAAGTCCATTTCACCCACGCTGAAGATATCGGGAGCCGTGTCTGCTATTGAGGTCGTGGGGAAGGCTAACATGTTTTTCAAAGTGTCGCTTATGGTAACACTGACTCCTTTTTCGTAAAGTTTCAAGATGGCTTTATTCACCTCTTTTGCGTAAATGAATCTCATTTTTTTCCCTTTCACATCCCCGTTCGACTCATCCTCCGCTTTTATGATCGACGCATTCAACGCGCCGATGAACGCATCGGGTTTCGTGTATAACCCAGGCTCCAATGTCACGTTGAAATAAAATCTAGCGTCGCAAATATCGTCGTTAGCGAGAGATTCGTATCGAATCCAGACATCACCCTCTATTACATTGAAATAATTTAGCGGAAACTGTATCTCGACCAGCGCAATCTCATATTGTGTTGTAATATCAATGGTCTGAGGAAGCTTGACGAAAAAGTGACCGGGGTTATTTTTCTTAAAAATATCCATAGAAGCATTGCTGGGTAACGTGACATAAAAACTCATTTTCCTCTATTCACCTTTTCGTCTCCAACTTTGGATTCGGGAGCATGTAACCTAAACAACTGCTCAGTAGGGCTATCCACAGTTTTCCGTCCTTCGCGTCTGGCTTTTCAGTGGACAGATTGAACAGCGAGACCGCGACAACGGCATATATAACAAGCATTTGACACATAAAGACAATCTCTAAACGGGGGAATAGTTTCCCAAATACTGGCCAGAGCGAGGTTCTCTCCCCGCCAGAGCTCAGGGTTCGCAAAACAGGATCTTCAAAAGATTCACCTTCTTCCACCATCTCTAGTTTTTGTATCTGACAATGTCCTTGGTCGGTATCCAACTGTTGAATGAGGCATCATAACCAAACCACTTGACTAAACTCTCTTTTCGTCCCAATGACGTGCGATGTTGGGTTATAACCCTCTCGACCCTGTACTCATTCTTGTCTCCAACCTTTTGAATTTCTTGTGTGTAAAATGACCCCTCTATTTCATCACCCTTATCGTCTTTCAGCACATATGTAACGGGTTTTGTTTCAGTTACTCGACTGATGGTAAAGAGTTCCTCCGTCCAAGCTGGGGCATAACCCTTTTTAAAATTAGCTCTGCCCAGGACCATTCTAACTCGATCACCAGCCTTATACAGGGGTCTTTCAAATTTCAAGTTGTGTTTGCTATACAACGTGTTCCACACTTGTTCTTGATTGTCTCTGCTAACGTCGACCGGTGCCATTTTTATACTTCTGTGGTACGAATGATTATAACTTCGAAGTAGGGCGGGTAGCACATGTACATAACAAAGTCGATTGGATTTCGTAAAAAATCTCCACATCCTTTGTTTCAGAGTCCTGTTAAAACGTTCCACAACAGCAGCCTTAATATCTTCATTCTGGGTGGTGAAAAAGTGAATATTGTTGTCTTCGAGAAATTTCTGAAATGTTTTGTTCAGAAACTCTGACCCCTTGTCGGTTTGAATACTCGCAGGTTTCCCATCGATAAATATTTTACCAACAGCCTCCACTAATGATTTCCCCGTTTTTGTTCGTATTGGGACGGCCCACGCTAATTTACTGAAAACATCCACACAAGAAACTAAATAGGAGTACCCATCATTGTGTTTTTTCAAATGTCTTAAATCGATTAAGTCTGCTTGGTATTGTTGTTTGGGTCCACTCGTTATAATGGGACGCCGTTCAAATTTATGTCGAATCGGTTTATGAAGGGTATAGGTATCCTGGTGACTCAACCAACGATTGATCTCTTTAATTCCTACTTTGGTGTTACGTTGCAAGGCTCTTGCACCACTATACGACCCTGGTTGATTAGGGTCATAGTAATAACGTCTCAATACTTTGTCCACCTTTCCCATTTTGGTGTTGGGATTTTGGACTTTTTTTTTTGGACCTCAATTTATACGAGGTTAGCCGTGAAGTGTTTTCATTACTTGTCTTTGGGGTTTCGGGTACCTTGGCTTGTTCTGGTTGCACATCGACGGGTGGTGGTGAAGTTGGAGGAGAAGGTATTCTTTCTGTTGACGAGTTATGTTGAATGAGATCGACTGATCCCAAAGGACGTCGTTTATACTGCTCCATTCTAGTTAAATACTGTTGCAAAGTACGTTGGTACACTCTGGCCTTATCAGCAGGAGCTAAATCATTACGGTCTAAGATACGTTGCATTTCATCGTCTAAATCTCTCAAGTTATCATTGATCGCCTCGGGTGGTGTATACGTGGAAGTCTGTTTCAAACCCTCTAATAACCGAGGATCCATCAAAATCATTTTCTTGGCCATGTTTACAGACCTAATACACCACCTAGAACACTTAATATAGGCTTGATCAAAGCACCTATGAATCCACCAGTTTGTAGAATTGCTTTCCTCTGCGTAAGATTCGGTTTCTTTTTAGTGAGGAATCTCAGCTTGTTCTTGTGTCGACGTAGCTCACACTTCTGATGCTGAGTGAGTCTAACATTACCTTTTAATATGTTATGACAACACTCACATAAAAAGCGAATGAGTTCTGGAGAGGCCGTTTTCAATATGGCTCTTAAACCACTCGGCGTGGCTGAGCGCAGACATTTCAACATTTCACCGTGTCGTCTAAGTGAAGCTTCCATTCTATTACTTTGGAACGTAGACGATTTGTCTCTCCCCTGGAAATATCTTTGTTCTCAGCCTCAGATGATCCGGTGTTTCCTGTCGAAGGTCTACCAGCAAATAACAGTGGGGAGACGCTGTCGCGTCCTTAAAACTTTCTTGGAGGTACGCCACTTGACCAGGGTACATTTGCTTAGCCAGATTTGTAATTTGACTTCCGTCTCTTGGATTCTTGAAAAGGACTATATAATGAGTATTGAGGCTTATAGTTCGATGTTCCTTATTTTTTCCAAATAGATTTTGAACAATGTAGATCACGCTCATATCTCTGTGATGACTACCTTTGGTGAATAATTTTGTCACCCTCTCATCTGTTTCTGACATCAAGTCGTCGAGGATGATGAGTCTTCTCTTCTTACCCCCTTCCAAGTTATCGATATCTGGTAGACCCTCGATAAATCTCACTTTCTCCATAGTCTCGTATATTGGTTGCCATTCCCCGTAACACCATATAACTTCCTCGGGTACGGGGACAACTAGCTCTTGTAGATTCTGTAGAAACTTTTGAACAAATACAGTTTTTCCACAACCGGTGGGACCAGCAATAAGAGCAGTGAAGGGGTGTTTCCACCGAGGGTCCATCGTCACTAATGACACTTTGCTTGAGTATTATCACATTTAAAGTATTTTTATCATGTATTACATGTTCTGTTCCATTCCAAATATTTGTGATGTGGTTTTCTTATATTACAGATTCCCGTAAAATGGCATCTATCAGACCTTACATCCTATTTGACAAGGTGTTGTGCATTCTACAGTATCAACCATATGACTATTGTAAAGGGTGTCAGATGAAACATGACAACTCGTTACCTCACTCGTGTCTTCTAGAGTTTGAGGAACGCCTTAGCGCGCAAATAAATGATATTTTATATCATGAGTTCACGAAAGAGGATGTAGTCTTCTTGTGTGGGGAACATTTAGCCCAACGAATAAAGAAATACATTAATTGGGAAGGAGCTGACTCTGCACCACCCTCCCCTGTCAGTTCAACTAACTCACCACCCGCATTACTTGACCCCACCACTGAACCCACAGCCACTACATATAACGCGGAGGATGATGAAATTTTACCGCCACCACCCCTATTTGCCGACCCCACCGATGAACCAGAGTCGACGGCCTGTCAACCGGGAAATGAGGTCAGTATTCACCCACTTCTCTGATTGGTTAATCTAGCTGTCAGTCATTTCTTTGCCCCGCCTCCTATACTAATACTCTTCTCTGATTGGTTAATCCAGATATCAGTCGATGTTTTCATAGTCACTCGCTGATTGGTTAAAATCTTGTACCAGGATATATTTAAACTAGTCTCATGTGAGAATTTGTGTCATAAGTTTGGTTGCTTCAAGGAAAGTTACTGTTCATTCTAGCGGAGTTTTGCACTGTAAGTTGGATTGTTTTCTCTTAAAGTATGTTAAGGGTTATCGATAATAGGTTATATTCAGTGTAGATGATTGAGACTATATTTTGCGTTATAAGTTGGATTGTTTTCACTTAAAGTATGTTAAGTGTTATCGATAATAGGTTATATTCAGTGTAGATGATTGAGACTATATTTTGCGTTATAAGTTGGATTGTTTTCTCTTAAAGTATGTTAAGGGTTATCGATAATAGGTTATATTCAGTGTAGATGATTGAGACTATATTTTGCGTTATAAGTTGGATTGTTTTCTCTTAAAGTATGTAAGGGTTGTCGATAATAGGTTATTCAAGGTATTTAAAGTAGTTAAGATATGTATTGTTTAATTCCTTCGTTTATTGGATGCTTAAACTAAGTATTTTAACTCTTGCTATTCGATGTTATTAACATGTCTTTAAACTAGCTATGTAAAGTATCATTGACAAAGGGTTATTTATTTTTATTATTATTATTATTTTTTTTTTCTCCAGATGGTTTCTAATAACGATGCAGCACCTGGAGAACATCAGTGTTCGTGGTGTCCAAAGAAGTTTAAATGGCGTAAAGATATGTTGGAGCACCATCGAGGTGCACATCGACTTATACGACACGCGTGTGACATCTGTCAACGTACGTATACGAGACGTAGTTCGTTAGCCAGACATATGAGAGTAAAACACTCTACAACAGCACCAGCTTCATCAATGGCTCCTTCTAAAACACCCACTTTACCATCAACAACATCATCAGCAACTGAAATAACATCACCCACTTCACCATCGACCTCTTCTACAACAAACAAACGAAAGATAGATGCAGAACATTCAACTCCAAGTAAAAAATTCAAGAACGATGATCCATTAGCAACACTGCCTGATGATGTACGGGTTGTATATGAGCAAAATTGGGCAGCTATAAACACCCACGCAACTATCAACAAGACAGTTTCAACATATACTTTTTTCCATTCACCAGCACGTCCATTTATCACAGACTGGTCTGCTCTTTTAAACACTATATTTGACAGTCAGACAACCCGATTCAAAATTAACTTGGTCACCACCTGATCCTTAGACACCGGGACACCGGTGATCTACGTTTTTTCCACTCTTCCCTCAACAACTCGGCTGTTCTAGAATTTCCTCAATTAATCAATAATCTTGGCGATTTCAACAGCTTCGTTGAATCTCTAAACGAACAGAACCCTGTAGACATTGCCATGATCAACAGACCTGATACTAAGTGGATGGTGGAGAGTATTCCATCAACTAGTTTCTATTTATTCCACATACGTGACTTCCCCATTGGATGTTGCCTAGAGGAATTACCATCTTATATTACTAACAATAGGTACATTTACACCTTGCAGAAAACTCATAATACTTCTACTTCTTATAATGACAATCTCTGTTTTTTCCGCTGTTTGGCGTTATTTAAAGGAAGTGCTATCGACAATCTAGAATTGACCACTCGTCATCTCGTGAGTCAGTGGTACTTGCACTGGGACATTCTTTGCGTGGAGACTTTTCCAGGTGTGACGTTACAACAACTACCACACTTGGAAGAATGTTTCAATATAAACATTGATGTATTTGAATTCAATGATGAAGAGGCCCTCTGTCCAAAACTCCGAAGCAGGGGATCACATGATGATACTATGCGGGTCTTGTTTTACAAGGACCATTTCATGTACATTAGTAATATTAATAAAGCAGCTAGTGCTTTCTCTTGTCCACAGTGTGGGAAATTATGGGCTTGCTATTCTATGATGACCAGGCATGCCCAAACATGTAATGGTGGTAAACCTAAAGATTATTTTAGAGGTGGAATTTATACACCTAGCGAGACTATTGGGGATGTAATAGAGGAAGAGGGTATTGATGTACCCGGCGGTTTCGTGTATCCGTTTAGGGCCACCTTTGATATGGAATGTTATTTCGATAATACCAACTTGCCCACCACCAAAGGTACCTCTGCTAGTACACATTTTTTAGCAAAACATGTCCCTTTGTCTGTATCTGTGGCGTCTAACGTTCCTGGGTTTGAAGATCCCGTCTGTTTTGTAAGCGAGGGTGATCCTCAGAAACTGGTCAATAAAATGATTAAGTATCTAAAATCTATCTCGAAGGAGGCGTATAAAATTTTAAAAGAGGATTTCAGAGAGTTGTTTGAAAAGCTGGCCGGATGTGCGCAAAGGCGTGATCGGAAGAAATCTGACCCAAGAGGTCGTCTAAAAGCTTACTTGAAGCAGCTCCCAGTGATAGGTTTCAACTCGGGCAAGTACGACATAAATTTAATAAAGCCCTATTTAATACATTACTTCGCTGCCGCCTCCGTACCTGAAACATCTCGAAAGGGTGACAACTACATTGAAGACAGCGATCAGGAAGACGAGGGAGAGGATGAGGAGCACGAGCAGGAAAGTGTGATACAGGATGATGAGGAGGAGCGGATAGAAGAAGAAGAAAACCGACTTGGTGAAATAAATTTTATAGTTAAACGAAATAATAATGTCATGTGTCTCGCAACACAGAATCTAAAATTTTAGATATAGTAAATTATTTAGCCCCTGGGTTTAGTTATAGCAAATATCTGGCAGCCTATAGAGTAGAGGAGACAAAGGGTGTTTTCTGTTACGAGTACGTAACAGATTTAAATAAGTTGAATGAGAGGGAGTTACCCCCATACGAAGCATTCTTTTCAAAACTAAAAAATTGTAATATTTCCGAGGAGGAGTATGCTCTGTGTAAAAAGGTCTGGAAAGACAATAAAATGACGACCCTTAGGGACTTTTTAGTTTGGTATAACAACAAAGATGTAGTCCCCTTCTTAGAGGCCTTAGCACAACAGTTTTGGTTTTATAGGAAATTAGACATCGATATGTTTAAGAATGCGATTTCGGTCCCCGGAATAACTCTGAGGTATCTATTTAAAACTCTCTCCAGGGATGTGGGTTTTTCCCTGATTGCAAAAAAGGAAGCCGATTTGCATCATACCATAAGACAGAATATTGTCGGAGGCCCCTCTATTATCTTTCATCGGTACCACGAGAAAGATAAAACCTTTATTAGGGGCGGAAAGCTGGTCAAAGCCATTAAAGGCTATGATGCCAACGCCCTTTATCTATGGGCACTTATGCAAAAGATGCCCACCGATTATACGGTCATACGTAAGGCTGAAGATGGGTATAAACCCCTTAAAATGAACTACTACACGCGTCAGTGCAGAGAGTATCTGACTTGGATTGCCCACCAAAACCAGGTTCATTTGAGAACCCAGTTTAATGCTCGCGAGATCGCTTTGGGTGAGCGCAAGATTAGAGTGGATGGGTGGGATAAATCCAGTAGGACCGTGTATCAGTTCCATGGCTGTCTCTTTCACGGTCATCCAAACTGTGACATCACCAGGGATCGAGAAGTCAATCCGGTGAATAATATACAGTTGGCTGATTTGTATGCGAAAACCTGTGAAATAACGGCTTATTTAAAGAGCCTCGACCGTGTTCGCGTAGTAGTTATGTGGGAGTGTGAGTGGCAACGGTTAAAGAAAACAACGCCAGCTATCCAGGTCTTTATAGATGAGAACCTACGTGGTTCTAAACCATCTTTTGGTAAATATAAACCAATCACTGATAAAGCCATTATAGATTCAGTTTCAGACGAGTCGTTTTTTGGGCTCGTCGAGTGTGACATTCACGTTCCCGACAAGTTAAAAGAGTATTTTAGTGAGATGACCCCCATCTTTAAAAATGTAGATGTAGGTCTAGATGATATCGGTCCCTTTATGCGGGAGTACGCCACCAAAAACAAACTATTACGTACCCCCAGACGTACTCTCGTGGGTAGTTATAGTGGAACAAAGATTCTGTTGGCCACACCGCTGTTAAAGTGGTATTTAGAGCATGGGCTAGAGGTAACAAAAATTTATCAGGTGGTAGAGTACCTACCCATTAGTTGCTTTAAGGAGTTTGGCGACAAGGTCACAGAGGCGCGTCGGGCTGGTGATTTAGATCCAAGTCAATCTATAGTAAGCGACACGATGAAGCTCTTAGGAAACTCGGCCTACGGGAAGACCTTGACGAATATGGCGAAACACGTGGACGTCTCCTATGTTAAAGAGGGTGCTGATACAACCAAGTTGGTAAATAACCCACGATTTAAAAACATGACATCTATTGGTGAGGACCTGTACGAGGTATCGATAGGCAAAAGAGGTATCATGTGGGATCTTCCTTCGCAGATTGGTTTTTTCGTCTACCAGTACGCGAAATTGCGGATGTTGGAATTTTATTATGACTTCCTCGATAAGTTTGTAGCTAGGTCCAACTTTCAACTCTGTGAGATGGATACCGATAGCCTGTACTTGGCCCTCAGCGAGTCATCGTTAGAAGAGGTCGTTAATACCGATAAGGTAGATGAGTTTTTCTCACAGTACGACAAATGGTTCCCTTCAGAGACTTGTGAAGTCCATCGGGCCGATTTCATTCAACACAGGGGCGTAAAGTATGACTGTTCAGATTGTAAGGCCAGACAGTTATACGACAAACGGACTCCTGGTCTGTTCAAGTTGGAGTATTCGGGGGATGGGATGATTTCCTTATGTAGCAAGACCTATTACTGTTTTGGGGATTATGCTAAAGTTAGCACCAAGGGTCTTAATAAACGTCACAACAATTTAGATAAGGATACATTCACAGAGGTTCTAACCAAAAAACAAGCCGGGGGTGGTAAAAACATAGGGTTTAAAACATACAAGGGGTCGGTATACACATATACACAACATCGGAACTCACTCTCCTATTTCTACATCAAGCGGCAGGTCCATTCCGACAACGTGACCACCTCCCCTTTATCCATTTAACACTATCATGTATTACTGTTTGTAAATAAACTACTTTGTTTTCTATATATTAAATACGAGTATAATGTACATTAGTTAAAGAATACATTTTTGTCAAAACCATGTGTTATCGATTGTTCAATATATTCGAATGAAACAATAAACTTCCATTCTGATGTGACCACCTCCCCTTTATCCATTTAACACTATCATGTATTACTGTTTGTAAATAAACTACTTTGTTTTCTATATATTAAATGAGTATAATGTACATTAGTTAAAGAATACATTTTTGTCAAAACCATGTGTTATCGATTGTTCAATATATACGAATAAAACAATAAATAAATAAATAAACTTGTCACTGTTTTTATTGAATGAGATTATAAAGAAAGAATAGATTTATGAAAGTTACGGAACCATTGAAAGTACAAAGAATATAATAGATTTATGATACCACCACCACCCCTTCACCACCCCTTCACCACCGCCGCGGGAGGTCACCACAACACCACCACCACCGCCACGAGAGGTCACCGGGAGGTCACCACCACCACCACGAGAGGTCACCGGAACAAAAATGGGCGGGTAGACTCTCATATAAGGAAAAACGGTAGACTCTCATATAAGGAAAAACGGCACCAAAAAATGTGCCTCGATCTGCGGGTAGACTATTTATATAAGGATTTATGTGCCGTCAGAGGCACTTTTGGGGGTCCCTAATTGACATTGTATACTACTGTTGTCTTCCCTCTTCGATCCCTGCACGCTTGGCCAGACTAGACAGGTTAGTCTGTTACTGGAGGCACCACGTAGAGGTGGAGCAGAGTCTGGATGGTTTTTGTTCACCGATCCTGGCGCAAGCCATCAGCTATGGGTCGCTGACAACTTCCAGCTCTGGTGCTGGGAGGCGCGCCTTCGCCTCCTAGAGAGAAACAGGATTGAAACTAATTCTTCTCTTCTTACATATCTTGTGTTCTTGATTCTTCAAGAAAGCATTTTAATGGAATGATGAAACTGCTTGTTGTGACATTCCTGTGTACTGTAAAGCTGTCATATTATTATGTTACAGTAGGATCATCATCACTGCACACTGGACGAACCCATAGGTGCTTCGATCTTCTACTCGAAATATCCAGAATCTCAGAGGAGAACCCTAATCCACGTACACGAACTCCGTGGCATGGTTTGCGACCCATCGATGTGTTTACATACAGGCTCATTACCTTTTATTCAAATATTATTATTTATATATTATTATAAATATTATTTAAATACTACAATAGAATTACTCAAATTCATATTTTAGGCCTGTTAAAGTGTGTCTGAACTCACATTTTGGCTCATTTTTTAATTGCGTAATTGTGGTATTAGCGGGTCAATATCATCGCACTCCGAACATATCCATATGTGCTCAGATCCCTTCCTCAGCAAGTCTCGCAGTGTCCAGCGACTGATGACTCCAGTTCTTTGTTGGTTAATTAGTCTTTTTACACGCCCACTAAGTTTCTCGTTTCTAGCTGTGCCAATCTTAACTCCCATCTCTTTCATCCGAAGGAGTGACCTGGACACCTTTTCTAGTTTTCCTCCTTCGTTGTTGTCTTTTGGGCTTCATCTGAATACTTACTGTCGTCATGATTGATATGGTCGCTGAACGTCGATGCTGTGGATGGTCTAGACTCGCGTGCACTCACTCAGTCGCACAGTCCAGAACCCGTTTCCACGTTATATACTTTCTTAATATCCTAAGGATATAAGTTGGTTTGTTCTTGCCTTTCTCTGTACACTCTAGCATCATCATCTTCTGTGGCTTCCCAATCCTATAAGATACTGTTATCGCTTACATAAACGGGAGCAAGTCATGACCTTCAAGCTACTAACATGAGCTCACATCGAGATCATATAAAACATAGCATCGCCAGAACGTGTCCATGTGTGCAGCAAATGACTGTAAGAAATAGTCACACATCATCGCTCTGAACAACCATTTCTCTGACTCCAAGCCAGTCAGAGAAAACTATCTCTGTTTTGGAGGACAAAGTAGACAACATGTTTCGTATCAAAGCATGAAAAAATAGAATCAATTCAGAGGAAGAGGTATATTTACAGAACTCGGAAAAAATGACAAATAATAAACAACAGAAACAAAAACAAAGAAAATATATGGTCCTAAGCAGGATCGAAACCGTACTCCTTTGGCACAGCGCATTGCCACGAAAAGCAAAACGCCAGGAAACACTGCCAACTCGGCAAACTGAAAAATTAGCCATCATTGGCAATGTCTTTCACGCAGGTGTTCTCATGACTATAGTATACGGCTACGATCACAACTGGAAAATACACCGTGTATCTGTATTTTTTCCTATTAAGACAAGGATCTCGCGGATAGGGTAGGGCTGAATACTTGCAGTGCGACAAACATTTAGGACGAAACAGCACGAATAGTAGTTTCGAGAGGTTTAGACTGGAGACAAATAATAAGTGAATATTATTATAGAGGGAAACTTCCTAGGCGATAATCAGCGAATCAGATCCGGAAGTTTCCCTCTATAATAATATTCATTTATTATTATTTGTCTCCATGACGCAATAGGCCGAGTAGTCTCTTGTACACTCTAAGGTTGACTAATCACACATAACGTAAGTGGACAAAGCACACAAACAAGTACAGCATATACTGCAGGGATGTCATATATTGAGCCATTCACTGCCATGCATCAACACAAATCTGTTTGGAGACCTTGTCTCAGACACTGCAATGTATATTCAAAAGAGAACTGGACTTCTTGTGTAGACATTACTGAACAGAAAACAAATTACAAGTAGAAGAGAATAATACAATAATAATAATCAGAAGAAGAACAAAACGAAGAACAAGAACATGAAGACAAAGATGAAGAACAAAAATAGGAATAAGAATAACAAAAGGGAAAACAAGAAAAGAATAATACGATAAGAACTAGACCAAAATGAACCAGAAGATGAACAAGAATAATATTAGGAAGAAGAACAAGAATAATATTAGGAAGAAGAACAAGAATAATATAATATTAGGAAGAATAATATTAGGAAGAAAAACAAGAATAATATTAGGAAGAAAAACAAGAATAATATTAGGAAGAAAAACAATAATAATATTAGGAAGAAAAACAAGAATAATATTAGGAAGAAAAACAAGAATAATATTAGAAAAACAAGAATAATATTAGGAAGAAAAACAAGAATAATATTAGGAAGAAAAACAATAATAATATTAGGAAGAAAAACAAGAATAATATTAGGAAGAAAAACAAGAATAATATTAGGAAGAAAAACAAGAATAATATTAGGAAGAATGAACAAGAATAATATTAGGAAGAAAAACAAGAATAATATTAGGAAGAAAAACAAGAATAATATTAGAAGAAAACAAGAATAATATTAGGAAGAATGAACAAGAATAATATTAGGAAGAAAAACAAGAAGACTGACTTTCGACAAAAGATCTTTCACTTACAAAGGTCATGAAAGGGATAAAGGCATCAAGATGTTTAGAGACGCGAAGTTGCCGTAAAGCTGATATTAATAATGACAATAAAAAAAGAAGAGAAAAATGTGGTATGGTTACAGCTTACGTGGGTAAGAAAACAAATTGTGGTACGGTTACAGCTTTACGTGGGTAAGAAAGCAAAATATGGTACGGTTACAGCTTTACGTGGGTCATAAAACAAAATGTGGTACGGTTACAGCTTTACGTAGGTCATGAAATAAAATGTGGTATGGTTACAGCTTTACGTGGGTAAGAAAACAAAAGTCTAACGACGTTTCACACAAGTAGGCCTTCAGCTGGGACAATAAACAGTTGTCATGAAAGCTCTTAACACAAACATCGCAGCTAAAAGACGTGAGTACTTCATTCTGTGATGCCAAATAGAAGAGCTAATATTCAAATGGCCGCTGTTGGTTCACCAGGATGAGATCAAATGTTCATCTTCTTCTCCGTTGTCCTGATGGAGGATGTCAAGGTCTATTTAATGATGTGCTACATTATGCTGACTAAAGGTAAAGGTAAAGTACGACTCTTGAATCGGCGCCCTAGCACCCATATGTGCTCGGACGCCTATGCAAAAGTGTTCGGAGAATTCTGGATAGTGTCGATTCAAGCATCGAAACTCACGATGCGAGGCGGCATTCCTCACCTTCCCAGAGTAATACCCTGATATCCATTTCTGCCAGCGGCTGGGTCGACCTTTGGAGTATTTTTTCCCAACAACGTATACAACTCACACTGCTTCCAGCGGGAATCGAACACGGGTTGTCCGAACATCGGTAGGTCAGTCGGATGGTTTTCCCAACTAGGCTACCAAGGCCCTCTATGATGACTAGTCCTTTCAAAGTCTTCTTCTTCTTTTACCTTTTAGCTCACTCTGGAGCATAGGTCTTGAACAAACACTTTCCAAGTCGTTCTGTTTCTTGCCATTCTTTTAAGATCATTCCATGTATTCCCCATCATCTTCATCACTGCTTCTATATGTCTTCTCCAAGATTTCCTTGGTCTTCCTCTTTGTCTTTTCGCCTGGGGATTCCAAAACAGGGCCTGTTGTGTACTACTCTCAATTGGCTTCCGCAGTGTGTGTCCTATCCAGCGCCATCGTTTTCGCTGTATTCCATGTTTATGAAGTTTTTTCGGCGTATTTGTTTACAGTATGGGATAGCCAGTCCCATGCCCAACCTCCTTTCTCACCTCTTACGAACATGCCTGGTAGGGTACAGCGCCACTATTCTTTACTCCCCTTTCTGGCCCCGGCACCGCCCGCGCATCCTTTCAAAGTACCACACATGATCTTCCTCAGCTCTGCCGCTGTTGGTTGGTCTATTTCTCGTAGATTCTGTACACGCTGCAACACTGGGAAATGTCTTCTGGAGACTGGCAACATGTTTCTCTCCCAACCTTGAGGCATTATGCATGGCTTTGTATTTAGCGTCAAAAAGGTCGAACTCTAAGAGATCTTCTTTATGCTTTCCTTTCTGGATATGCCTGGAAAAATAAACTTCAGACACGTCAACGAAGAAACTTAAAAATAAACTTGAGACACGTCAACGAAGAAACTTAAAAATAAACTTCAGACACGTCAACGAAGAAACTTAAAAAATAAACTTCAGACACACCGACGGAGAAACATACAAAATTAACTTTAGACACGTCAGCGGAGAAACATAAAAAAAATAACTTGAGACACGTCAACAGAGAACCATAAAAAATAAACTTGAGACACGTTAACGGAGAAACATAAAAAATAAACTTGAGACACGTCAACGGAGAAACATAAAAAAATATACTTCAGACAAGTCAACGAAGAAATATAAAATAAACTTGAGGCACGTCAACGAAGAAATATAAAAAAATAAACTTCAGACAAGTCAGCGAAAGAAATATAAAATAAACTTGGGACACGTCAACGAAGAAATATAAAATAAACTTGGGACACGTTAACGAAGAAATTTAAAATAAACTTCAGACAAGTCAGCGAAAGAAACATCGAAAAATAAACTTGAGACACGCCAACGAAGAAATATAAAAACTAAACTTCAGACACGTTAAACGAAGAAATATAAAAAACTAAATTTCAGACAAGTCAACGAAGAAATGTAAAAACTAAATTTCAGACAAGTCAAACGAAGAAATATAAAAACCAAACTTCAGACAAGTCAACGAAATATAAAAAAAATTAACTTGAGTTACGCCAACGAAGAAACAAAAAATAAACTTGAGACACGTCAACGAAGAAATATAAAAAAATTAACTTGAGTTACGTCAAGCGAAGAAACATGAAATAAGCTTCAGAAATACTTTAAAAAAATCTTTAAATGAAGTATTTGTCGGACTTCTTGCTACCACTTATAGTAGTCTAAATTCCATAAGACCATAAAATGTCTGAGTGAGCATATGTGAGTGAATGATTGAAACAACGTATGTGTGAAATTGTGAATCAACAGCTGAATCAGTGAGTGAATGATCGATTGAAGTAGTAAATGATTGACTGAAGCTGTGAGTGATTGATTGAAAGAGTGAATGCTTAATTGAAAGAATGATTGATTGTTTAGTTATAACAAAGACTGATTGGTTAGTTGAAACGATTATTTATTGGTTAAAATAATGATTGACTGGATGCAGCAATGATTGACAGGCCGAAGCAATGATTGACTGGCTGCAGCAGTGATTGACAGGCCGAAGCAATGATTGACTGGCTGCAGCAGTGATTGACAGGCCGAAGCAATGATTGACTGGCTGCAGCAGTGATTGACAGGCCAAAGCAATGATTGACTGGCTGCAGCAGTGATTGATAGGCCGAAGCAATGATTGACTGATTGAAGCGATGACAGACAGAGTGAAAAAATGATTGACTGCCTGAAACAACAATTACTTTTGTTGAAATAATGATTAATTGATTGAAACAATGGTTGGCTGAATGAAATAATGATTGAATCTCTGAGCCAATTATTAACTGGCTGAAACAATGATTGACTGGCTGAAAACAATGATTTACCGGCTGAAACAATGATTAATTGGCTGAAACAATGGTTTACCGGCTGAAACAATGATTGTCTGGTTCAAAGAGGGATTACTAGAGTTTAAATAATATTTGGTTGGTTGAAATAATGATTGATTACCCAAAACAATGATTAACTGGCTGAAACAATGATTTACCGGCTGAAACAATGATTGTCTAGTTTAAAGAGAGGGATTACTAGAGTTTAAATAATATTTA
Source organism: Megaustenia siamemsis (assembly GCA_032433765.1). Classification (NCBI taxonomy): domain Eukaryota; kingdom Metazoa; phylum Mollusca; class Gastropoda; order Stylommatophora; family Ariophantidae; genus Megaustenia; species Megaustenia siamemsis. Next base: position 35,491,324 of record JAVIAB010000024.1, read on the forward strand.
GTTGGTTGAAATAATGATTGATTACCCAAAACAATGATTGACTGGCTGAAAACAATGATTTACCGGCTGAAACAATGATTAATTGGCTGAAACAATGGTTTACCGGCTGAAACAATGATTGTCTGGTTCAAAGAGGGATTACTAGAGTTTAAATAATATTTGGTTGGTTGAAATAATGATTGATTACCCAAAACAATGATTAACTGGCTGAAACAATGATTTACCGGCTGAAACAATGATTGTCTAGTTTAAAGAGAGGGATTACTAGAGTTTAAATAATATTTAGTTGGTTGAAATAATGATTGATTACCCAAAACAATAATTGACTGGCTGAAACAATGATTAAATGGCTGAAAAAAATGATTATTTAGTTGAATAATGATGGACTCGTTGAAACGATGACTGACTGGCTGAAACAATGATTGACTGGCTGAAAGAATTGACTGATTGGCTGAAAAAATGATTATTCACTTGAAATTATGATTAATTTGTTGGAGCAATGATTGACTAATTAATTGAAACCATTACTGACTTGCAACATAAGGACACCTGTTTTACTAAAAAAATTAGTAGGAGCCGCGATAGCTCAGTGGTTAGTGAACACTACTGACAAAGGGTTCGATGATTCACCCAGCCTTAAATGGGTAAGCAATGATGTGCTGAACTGTAAAATATAGGGTCACTAACACCATATTACGCCACTCGGCGTGAACTTTACATTACTGATTTAACGAAATTCATGATTATTTGTAACATTAAAAGATGGACAAATCAGCCTATGGGAGCCGCGATAGCTCAATGTTTAGTGAACTGCATTACAAAGGACAAGGGGTAGGGTTTGATCCCAACCGACGGCTTCCGGGTTCACCCAGCCTTAAATGGGTACCGGATTTTTTTCTGGGAAAGTAAAGCAGCACGGGCGTAATACCTACCACATTACCCCAAAAATAATGTGCTGAAGGTCTGTAAAATATATGGTTACTAACACCATATTTCCCTATACGCCACTTGGCGTGATATGGGTACTTTACTTTACTACTTTTAAATCAACCTATGACAACCTGCACCATCAAAGCAAGAGACAGAGCAGGTTGGCGCTCCATGGTAGCCAACCTTCGTTGCGAAGATGGCACTCGATGATGATTATTTGAAACAAGGATTAAAGTGGCTAAAACCATGATTGATTGTTTGAAGTAATGATTAATTGAAACCACGATTGATTTATATGAACAAAAACTAATCGAAATGGTGAATCATTGAACCAGTTAGTAAATGAGTGGGAAAGTTAACAAATGAGTGACCAAGAACATTGCTCTGATGACGTTTTCCTGCCCGAGGTGTTGTGATGTTTTTGGGCGCCACATTTTGTTACTGTGACACGCACAAGAAAGTTCAAGGCAATTCTTTTATGCGTGGGACAGCAACCAACGTAGCAATACCCTTCTGGCTCACACGTCCTCATCTGATGAGACGATGCTCCAAATTCTACCTTGGATTGTAGGAAATCTGGCAGGTGGAGAGTGAATAATCATGTCTGGATCTACGCTGTTTTCATGGTTCTAGGACGTCAACCAGATGTATGTAAACAGAATCGTGGAGTTAAAGACAGATTATGTAAACAGAATTGTGAAGTTAAAGACAGATTGTGTAAACAGAATTGTGGAGTTAAAGACAGATTATGTAAACAGAATTGTGGAGTTAAAGACAAATTGTGTAAACAGAATCGTGGAGTTAAAGACTGTTTGTGTAAACAGAATCGCGCAGTTAAAGACAGATTGTGTAAACAGAATCGTAGAGTTAAAGACAGATTGCGTAAACAGAATCGTGGAGTTACAGACATATTGTGTAAACAGAATCACGGAGTTAAAGACAGATTGTTAAAACAGAATCTTGGAGTTAAAGACAGATTGTGTAAACAGAATCTCGGAGTTAAAGACAGATTGTGTAAACAGAATCGTGGAGTTACAGACAGATTGTGTGTAACAAAATTATGTATGCACTGGTTTGTTACAGATTAGAATGAATGGCGTCAGGCTTCGGGACTGGGTGGTCCAGAGGTAAGATATCGTCTTCTAGACAGGAAGGTCAAGGATTCGATTCCAACAACAGGTGGCTGAAATTTTTCAAACATCGAACCGGTGCTTTCCTCGTGGCTTTACTCTTCTCTGATCTCTGGGTAGTGAGATGCTACGTCTAGGATTCGATGTCTAGGATTAGATGTCTAGAATGTAATATCTATGATTCGATATCTAGGATTCGATGTCTAGGATTAGATGTCTAGGATTCAATATCTAGGATTCGATATCTAGGATTCGATGTCGAAGATGTCTAGGATCCGATGTCTACGATCAAAAGTCTAATCCTCTTGGCAAACGGTGGAAAACATGAGGTTCCGTGTGCACTCTCGCACTCTAGATAACCCTTGGCAGTTTAAAGTAAAAAAAAGAGTAGGCCAACATGGTCGCTGCCCAGGAAAAATCGTTAAGCAAAATCTAGCCATGCCGATGACGGATGTGTCGGTCTGAAATGTGCAAATATCGTGGCTTGCCTGAAAGTAACGACACAACTTATCATCCACGCCCACTTTAAAGATGAACGCTAAATAAAAGAGCGCTTTCATAAGTAAAAAGATCTGGGGGGAGGAGATCGGGGAGCAGTATAATTAATTACCGGGGAAACAAGGAAGGCCCAAAAATATATCTATCTATCTATTGTCCTTTCGAGCCGAAGACGGCACATAGGGCAGAACCACAATCTCAAAAACAGAAACCTTGCGTGCCAAAGTGGCACATATTGCAGAGATCACTGCTCTAAAATATATGGCGCTGTTTCCATAACAATACTTTTTACAATGACAGCTTGTCAAGTCATCGATCAACCCCCTTAGTCGCCTCTTACGACATGCCTGGAAGGTCGTATAAAATATATGGAAAAAATATGAAAAATATATGGAGAAGAAAAATCAGAACAACTCTCAAAGATATTGGCCTTGACTGGAGGGATATAGAGAATAAGTTCAGAAATAAGGATGAATGGAAAGACCTTGTCCGTGGTCTGTGTTCCTAAGAAGGAGCTGAATTGCATTGACTGAATGGTTGTAGAGAGACTGTTAAACACAATTTGAACAAGACACAGGCAAATATTAAGACTTATAAAGAGACACGGTGACTTATCGAAAGTCATTTTGGAGGGGAAATACAAGATAAACGAGCCAGAGGCAGAAAAAAAAAAAACAGTGGCCTGACAACATCACGAGATGAGCGGAATAATGTAGCGTGACTATCAAGGAAAGAGACAGGCTGAAAGGCACCTGATAGCAAACCTTCAACTCGTGTATTTTTTATATATTTATTTATATATTTATTTATATATTTATTTATATATTTTTTTTTTTGCACTTTATTTCTTGAGAACTCAACCTCTGTAAAAATGCTTCGTGGATCCTTGAATTCTTGGACAGATTTAAGTGAGATACCGGTGAAATGAATGTTAAGTGAACCACGTGATCTACTTATCTTCAAAGTTTCCGCCTTGGTTGTGATAGCTTTCATGTGTTTTTCACAAACGTAACCGACTATCGTTATGTAATGTTATGCCCATTATAAAATATTACAACTTTATCAACTGCAAAATGAAGTTCATTCAGTGGGTTATATTCTGAGTCTGCAATTATCTGTTGTGAAATTACCTTACCCTCGTAGTTTGCATCTTATGTTATCATGTCCATGCATATGTTGACATCTAGTGAGAGAGAAATTTGTACAGAGACATAATCACCTGTTCCATCAAGCACGGTACTTGATGATGATGATATGTTGAATTGCAATGAAGAATCACACACATTGTCTCACTCCTACTGTTAAATCGGATGTGCCGGTCAGTCTACTGGTTGTATTTACCACTACTTTCATGTCTGATACAACACTCTAGTATTATCCATATCCCCTATATTCCATAATCTTTTAATAAACGGTCAAAAGTCTGTTTCTCTCAACTTTGTTTAAAACCTTTCCCTAGTCTGTAAATATTCTTACCACACACACACATTATTGTCGTAGTTTCACTCAATCGTCTCAAAGTGAATGTCTCTAACGTAACTCGCTTCTTTTATAAATACAGACTGATCGTTGTTTTCCGGGAGCTTGTAATTATTGTCGCCCTTTTGTCAACCTTTTTTTGCGCACATTTATCATGTTTATCTTAACTGTTGACAAAAGAGACAGTTCTGACTTCACTTTGTGATCTCTACAAGAGAAAATGAGAATTAATGAATGACAGAAAGTCGAAATGAAATTAAAAATTGATTAATTCCGCCCTTTCTATAGTTTACTTGTACCGTGCATTAATATACGCATTCTCGTTGCCTTATGTTCAGGAATTGTAGTGTTCATCCTATAATCTGAAAAATTAATCGACCGAGAAATTGGACCAATAAGTGATTGACTAATTAACTAATTGAATTGTTGTGTGGGTTTCAGAAAGTCCGATATATTGACTAACTAAACTGAAGGACCAATGAACCGAGAGTCAGTATTCCTGCCTCTATGACGGTGAACTAGTTGTTGACATATCAGCATTTCCTACAGGATTATCTTTCCTGTTTTCACACACTTCATGTTGAGTGTCATATTGTTGACTTTCCATATCATAACGTTGTAGAATGTCATATTGTTGACTTTCCATATCATTACGTTGTTGAGTGTCACATTGACTTTCCATATCATAACGTTGCACATGATATCTTCTGTCGACGCTGAATGGCAAATGAAGCAGGAAAAAAGACACCATAATGATGTGATATTTATTTTACAATCAGCACAAACACAAAACTGAGACTATTCAAAACAAATGTACTATCAACCCTAACGTATGCTTGTGAGAGCTGGAAAACAACAAGAGATATAGAAACAAAGTTGAACGCATTCGAAAATAAATGTCTAAAGAAAATACTTGGTATAACGTGGAACGAATTCAAAACAAACGAGAAAATTAGAGAAATCGCCAATCAACCAATAATATCATCAGTAATAAAGAAAAGACGATGGTCATATGTTTGACATGTGATGAGAAGAGATAATAACCGAATAGCAAAGCAAGCCCTCATATGGGAAACAACAGGTAAGAGAAAAAGAGGAAGACCCAGAGAGACGCTGAGAAGAACATTGATGAGAGAGGCAAAAGTAGCAGGAATCGGTTCCCTCAATGAGATAGAGCTGCTTGCACAGAACAGAGACAAATGGCGAGATTTGATAAAATATCTTTAAAAGAATTGAAAACTGCTAGAACAAAAATTCAGATAGGAGAGGAAGTATCTTGGTCTACGCCCTATGGCCAGGCGCGGGTCGAAAGGCCAATAGATAGATAGATAGATTTATTTTAAAATAATATTCTCCAGTAATGTCCCTTAAAGTTTAAACCGTGTGCGACTTTACCAAGGAAATAGGTCACCACAGACACAACACCCAGAGTATTTTTGTTGTTTGAACTGACGTTAAAAAGGAAAATAGCAATCAATGACGTGAATCGTAAACATTCAACTACCAAAAGTTCTGTAGAGCTTCGAGCATTCTCGTATGCTGTAGGAACATTAATGGATAACTGTTTGATAGAAGTTTAGAAAATAGTCCTTCATCAAAGCCTGGGAAACTTAGAGTTGCGACTAGTCCCATGTGACTATGACTAGATCGACGTCGTTAAGGATCTGCGACACTTGGACTAGACATCAAATACAAATATATCGTATTAACTATCACACAGTTACACATTTATTATATTAACTATCACACAGTTACACATTTATTATATTAACTATCACACAGTTACACATTTCTTATATTAACTATCACACAGTTACACATTTCTTATATTAACTATCACACAGTTACACATTTATTATATTAACTATCACACAGTTACACATTTCTTATATTAACTATCACACAGTTACACATTTCTTATATTAACTATCACATAGTTACACATTTCTTATATTAACTATCACACGGTTACACATTTCTTATATTATAACTATCACACAGTTACACATTTCTTATATTAACTATCACACAGTTACACATTTCTTATATTAACTATCACACAGTTACACATTTCTTATATTAACTATCACACAGTTACACATTTCCTATATTAACTATGGGGTGCTCGGCATTTTCTTTTCATCTTTCCTTTTAAACAGATTACAGTCTCAACTAACAACGAATGCTAAGTTTCTGTTTCCTACAGAACACAACAGACTGATTACCAAGATCTGAACTTATCTAGCGGAGAAGTGTGTTACGACTGGTTTACGTAAACACAACTTTCTAGACCTGATTACCACATTCTACTTCCACTTTGTCGTGTGTGGTTATGTTGTGAACGAGTTAACTATATTTAGAACGCGCAAAAGTTCTTCTTTGAAATCACAAAAATCAAATTATCATTATTTTAGCAATAACTACTGAAAATTATCATTATTTTAGCAATAACTACTGAAAATTATTATTATTTTACAAATAACTACTGACTCACCTTCATACTTCTCTTTCATCTTCTTGTGGTGGCCTTGCTAGATCTGTAGCACTGTCGTCAGAATGAATTGTGGTCACCGTTTCGAACTCAGACTACATACATCATATAGTGCTGACCTCATTTTTGTCCAGTGATCAAGCCTCGAGTACAAATCATTGCAGATTGAAGATTCTTGAATTATATGTTCTTGAGATCTGTACCCCATCGTAGACACTTTTTGACGCGGGATATTGTGATCTAGCAGTAAGCAGTGAACTGTCCCGAGTCGAGTCTAGCTATGTAAACTATTCCATTTCTCATAACCAGTTTATGGACTGTAGCCTGCTTGCTCAATTTTATCATAAATGAGATCACAATGCGCTTTTATATAAAGAAACGTTCCCTAGATTTATTCCGTTGATTTCTTCCCACGGCCACTTGGTCATGTAAAAGTGAATCAACTCCATTCTCTACGCTGATTTTGGCAAACATAGTTTCTTTGCTCTACTCAAAAGGTGCTCAATTTTTCTTGTAACTGATTCAGTGAACTTCTCTCGAGACGATCCAAATCCTGTTCTTCTAACAATCAAAGAAGTTGAACCTAGAAAAGAATCTAAAGAAGCTAAACCTACAACAGATCTAAATAAGCTCAACTTACTACAGATCTAAAGAAGCTGAACCTACAAAAAATCTAAAGAAGCTGAACCTACAACAGATCTAAAGAAGTTGAACCTACAACAAATCTAAAAAAGCTGAACCTACAACAAATCTAAAAAAGCTGAACCTACAACAAATCTAAAAAAGCTGAACCTACAACAAATCTAAAAAAGCTGAACCTACAACAAATCTAAAAAAGCTGAACCTACAACACATCTAAAAAAAGCTGAACCTACAACAAATCTAAAAAAGCTGAACCTACAACAAATCTAAAAATGCTGAACCTACAACAAAACTAAAAAAGATGAACCTACAACAAATCTAAAAAAGCTGAACCTACAAAAAATCTAAAAATGATGAACCTACAGCAAATCTAAAAAAGCTGAACCTACAACAAATCTAAAAAAACTGAACCCACAACAAATCTAAAAAAAGCTGAACCTACAACAAATCTAAAAAAGCTGAACCTACACCAAATCTAAAAAAACTGAACCCACAACAAATCTAAAAAAGCTGAACCTACAACAAATCTAAAAAAGCTGAACCTACACCAAATCTAAAAAATCTGAACCTACAACAGATCAAAGGAAGCTCAACCTACAACAGAATCTCTATTTCATGAGCTTGAAAACGACTACCGAGACGAAAGTAGAGTCGAACACTGAAGAAAAAAAAAAGAACTGATCTCATAAACTCAACTAACAGATCTATATTTTTAGACTCATTAATTAATCTGGTATGCCCAAGAAGTACCTTTTATAGTCTTTCTATGACCCCACAACGTTCCGAAGACTAGAACTAGTTCATATTAATTTTAAGAAAGGCCTACTTTTTATCAAATAAAGGTTTTTGGCTTGTCATAATCACCAGATAATTAAGAAAACAAATAACCCCCACAAGAGTCTACACGCAAACACACAAATTATCACGTTCTTTGTGGTAAGTTATATTTCTGTGATAACAGCTGGCAACAACCGTGACGTGTGACATTAACAGTTCCATATACGGAGATGGACACGTGGCCTCTTAAATAACAGAAGTATTATACATGTTTGTCTAGGCGGGCACCTGAGGATATCAAAGATAAACAAAACGTGGAAGATTGCCGGCACGATCAGATGGCTTCTTTGTGGTACTTGATGTTCTGACAACTCATCGTTAAGTAGATATACTTGTAAAGTGTTGTAGAGTGGACATCAGTGTAAAGTACATAAAGGTGGATTAGCTACGGTAACGTAGGGTGGAATAGGTACGATAGCGTAGGGAGGAATAGGTACGGTAACATAGTGTGGAATAGGTACGGTAACGTAGGGAGGAATAGGTACGGTAACGTAGGGTGGAATAGGTACGGTAACATAGGGTGGAATAGGTACGGTAACATAGGGTGGAATAGGTACGGTAACGTAGGGTGGAATAGGTACGGTAACGTAGGGTGGAATGGGTACGGTAACGTAGGGTGGAATAGGTACGGTAGCGTAGGGAGGAATAGGTACGGTAACGTAGGGTGGAATAGGTTCGGTAACGTAGGGTGGAATAGGTTCGGTAACGTAGGGTGGAATAGGTTCGGTAACGTAGGGTGGAATAGGTTCGGTAACGTAGGGTGGAATAGGTTCGTTAACGTAGGGTGGAATAGGTTCGGTAGCGTAGGGTGGAATAGGTTCGATAACGTAGGGTGGAATGGGTTCGGTAACGTAGGGTGGAATAGGTACGGTAACGTAGGGTGGAATAGGTACGGTAACGTAGGGTGGAATAGGTACGGTAACGTAAGGTGGAATAGGTATGGTAACATAGAGTGGAATAGGTACGGTAACGTAGGGTGGAATAGGTTCGATAACGTAGGGTGGAATAGGTACGGTAGCGTAGGGAGGAATAGGTACGGTAACGTAAGGTGGAATAGGTATGGTAACGTAAGGTGGAATAGGTACGGTAACGTAGGGTGGAATAGGTACGGTAACGTAAGGTGGAATAGGTACGGTAACGTAAGGTGGAATAGGTATGGTAACATAGAGTGGAATAGGTACGGTAACGTAGGGTGGAATAGGTACGGTAACATAGGGTGGAATAGGTATGGTAACGTAGGGTGGAATAGGTACGGTAACATAGGGTGGAATAGGTATGGTAACATGGGGTGGAATAGGTACGGTAACATAGGGTGGAATAGGTATGGTAACGTAGAGTGGAATAGGTACGGTAACATAAGGTGGAATAGGTATGGTAACATAGAGTGGAATAGGTGCGGTAACGTAGTATGAAATGGATACATTTGTAAAGCGCGAGATAGGTAAAATTGTGCAAAGGAAAATATGTTAAACGCAGTGTTGGAATGCGTAAATTGGTGCAAACCGGAATGGGTTACGTATAACAGTGAGATTCGTAAATTGATGCAAATTGGGATGTGTTACGCGCAGCAGTGAAATACGTAACATGGTACAAATTGGAATAGGTTACGTGCAGCAGTGGAATGCATACATTGGTGCAAATCAGAATAGATTAAGTGCAGCAGCGGAATGTATACATTGGTGCAAATCGGAATGGATTACGTGTACCGGTGGAATGCGTAAATTGGTGAAAATAGGAATGGGTTACGTATAGCAGTGAGATGCGTAAATTGGTGCAAAATGGAATGGGTTACGTGCAGCAATGGAATGCGTAAATTGGTGCAAATTGTAACGGGTTACGTGTAGCGGTGGAATGCGTAAATTGTTGCAAACCGGAATGGTTTACGTATGACAGTGAGATGCGTAAATTGATGCAAATTGGGATGGGTTATGTGCAGCAGTGAAATACGTAACATGGTGCAAATTGGAATAAGTTACGTGCAGCAGTGGAATGCGTAAATTTGTGCACAGTTTTAATTGGTAAAGGGGTGTAGACTGGCCAAAAACATATTTTGAAAGTACAATTCTGCTGACTTTTACAGGTGAGATCCACAACGTGTTAGATAACATGCACTTCTTGTTAGAATATACAAGGTCACAGCATGCATGAGAGTACACACAATGTGTTAGTGCCTATTGACAAACAAGTATGCATATCATGTTACATTAACACACCATCTAATGTTGTCTACTGTTTATATACTTCACGGATTAAGGACATAAACTTTACTGGGATATTTTCCGCTTTAAAATTAACATTAAAATGCAAACAATAATATACAAGAGTATAAAGAGATGCAGCCCCAAAACTCATATTTATTGATGTTTGTAAACGTGACATGAAGACTCGAAACATGAACTCTGCAGCCTGGGAAGAAATAGCTGCAGACCGCACTCTTTGGAAACACACTCTGAAGCTCCAACTCAAACAAGTAGCAGACAGATTCATAGAAAAAGAGAATACACGGCGAAAAGAAAAGAAGAAAATAACATTTCTGGAGTGGGTTGCAAAATCCATAGTCAACTTTGACTAACGGAGGCTATTTATAAAGAGATTCATCATAGGGATTTGCATTTACCAACAGAAAGTGATACATTTATTCATAATAAACATATAATAAACAAAAAGCTCATGGGAAAACCATCAAATAAGTCAGAATGGCTCACCCTTTTCACGGTGTTATGTATAAGCTTACAGAAGAATGTTGAGAGTACCATGGACAGCTAAGAAGAGTAATGAAGATGTTCTGAGAGAGGTCAAAGCAAAAAGAGAGCTAATTTCCAATATTAGGAAGAAACAATCATCATATTTTGGCCATGTAATGAGAAGAGAACAACTGGAATATATTGTAACAACTGAAAAAATTGAGGGACGAAGAGATAGAGGGAAGCAAAGAGAAAAAATAACAGACAGCTTAAGAGAATGGCTTTGCAGAAGGTCAACAACAGAAATGATAAATAGCTGCCGAGATCGAAAGTTGTGGAGAGACATGATCACCTACGCCAGTAGGCCCGGTACTTGATGATGATGATTATTGCTACAAAAACATTACTACTGCTATTTACTATTAATGCTACTGCTATTATTGCTGCACATGTTACTACTACAATTTACAATTATTAATGTTACTACTATTATTACTACCAATATTATTACACCCATAACAAATAGTAATGCCCAACTACCGATATTACAACAACCGTTACCCTTAATACTGTCACTACTATTATTTTATAGCCCTTTTCGTCTTGTCAGACGATCTAGTGGAGGCTATTGTGTATTTTTGTTGAGGTTTTGTTTTTGTGGAACAGATACTCTCGTGGCTAATTCTGCCAATGTTTGACAAACACACACGGCCACAGAATAAACAAGTCAGGCCCACTGATCCACAGGGTTTTCCATCCTTTTTCATGAGTCTTTTCTCTTCTGAGTTTTGCCTTAGCCCAGTCTCAAATGATGTTACACCATTCCTTACACATGCTCTCAATGATGTGCCATCACTTCCCAGTCATTTTCGCAGATGGAGAAGTCATTCAGAGATGATTTACAGGTATCTCTATATCGTAGTTTAGGTCTGCCGATTTGTCTTTTCCCGTGTGTTAGTTCGCCATATAGTATTTGCCTGTGGATGCCGTTTTCTTCCATTCGCTGGACGTGCCCCATCAATCTTAGTCTTCGACATCTGAGCATTGACATGATTGTTGGGGTCTTAGCACGTTACTACTATTGTTGCTATACATATTACTACTACTACTACTACTACTACTACTACTACTACTACTACTACTACTACTACTATTGCAGCTATTTATGTTACTATTATTACTACCTTTATTATTTTCTTCATTATTATCCGAGGTTTTGACTTAACATCCCCCCTTTATCCAAAGTTACAAAAACTCAGACAAACAACCTTCACCTGATTAAAACACACACACACACACACACACACAACGGGACTCTCAATAATGTACCCTGCAAGAAAGGAAGACAGGCTGAAAAAAAAGAAAATGGAAAGAAACAAACAAAGAAAGAAAGAAAGAAAAGAAAAACAAACAGAAAGAAATAAAAAAAGAAAGCAGAAATTGTAAATAAAGAAGGAAAGAAAGAAAAAAATAGAAAGAAAAACAGAAAGAAAGTTTGTTTTCTATTTTTTTCTTTCCTTCCTTCTTTATTTACAATTTCTGCTTTCTTTTGCTTTCAAAACAATCAGAAAAGAAAGCAGAAAATGGAAAGAAAGAAATAAAGAAAGAAAAAAAAAGAAAGACAAACAGAAAGAAAGAAAGCATAAAATGGAAGAAAGAAAGAAAGAAAGAAAGAAAGAAAGAAAGAAAGAAAGAAAGAAAGAAAGAAAGACGTATCTGTGTGACTATCGTGACAATATTATTTGTATTGCAACAAAAACTACCTCTAGAACACTTGGCCATCACGAGGTACTTGGATCCAAACCGAGGCTTGCAGTCATGACCTGGTGACGGTGACTTAGCATCTCGTGAGGGCCCTCGTGCAGATCTCCACATTTTGGAAACAACTTTTGACCTCATTATCTGATTAAAGCCTGGGAAATATAAAAGTCCAGGACTTTAAAAGGAAACACAAATAATAAACGTATATTTTCCTTCTCAAGACGAAAACGATTACAGTGTATAAACTATACGTTGTTTTGTTTTAATCTGGATGCCGGGAGCTGACATAGGTAGAATGATTTTAGTATGAATTTTGGCTATTTTGATTTTGTTTAATCGTAAAACGTGTGTGGTCTCTATTCTTGTGAGACACATTTGATGATTTTAAACCAAATACAATTGTATAGATGAATTTAATAAATTAAAAACAAATAAGGGTATGTTTAATGAATTAAAACAATGAAAAGCGGGAAAGGCAGCAGGACCTGACAATATACAGATAGAGATGATACAGGCTCTAGAAGAGTTTGGCATCGAAGTGATCACATACATATGCAATGACATATACCATACATGATACATACCAAACGATCTAAAAACATCAACTTTCATTGCATTGCCTGAAAAGAATGGTGCAGTTGAATGCAGTGATTTCAGAACAATAAGCCTAATGAGCCAGGTAACAAAAAAATTTTTACTAAAAGTTATACAGGGAAGGATTCAGAATAAAATCAATACTGAATTAGATGAGCAACAATTTGGATTCAGGAAAAACAGTGGCACAAAAGAAGCCATATTTAGCATGAGAACATTGATTGAAAAGTACACAGAAGTAAACAAACCAATATATGCCTGCTTTATAGACTACACCAAAGCTTTCGATAGAATACACCATAATCAACTTATAGACTGCCTAAAGGATATAAACCTAGACGACACAGACATACGACTAATATGTAATTTGTACTGGGAGCAAACAGCAATAATAAGATATAACAAGGAGAACTCTACACCCATGGACATAAAAAGAGGAGTAAGACAAGGATGCATCTTATCACCAAGCTTGTTCAATCTATACACTGAGCAAATCTTTAAAAACATCTAAGAGATACCAGGCCTAAACATTAATGGAAAGATAATCAATAACCTAAGATGTGCTGATGATACTGTTCTACTAGCAGAAAATCCTAAAAACCTACAACAATTGCTTAATGTGATAAACATAACAAGCAAAAAATATGGACTAGAAGTGAATATCAAAAAGACTAAAACTATGATCATAAACATAGAAAATTCTCAAGACCTACAATTAAATATCACAGTTGAGGGAATACATCTGGAGACAGTCCAGAGCTACAACTACCTGGGACATACTATAACCAATGATGGAAAATGCAAAACTGAAATAAACAAAAGAACAGGTATGGCAAAAAGTAATTTTAATGCCATGAAAAATATACTAACAACAAAACAAATATCAACAGGGCTGAAACTAAGAATGGCAAAATGTTACATCTTCTCAATATTCCTGTATGGTGCAGAAACATGGACATTAGACAAGAAAACAGAACAGAAAATTGAAGCCTTTGAAATGTGGATTTATAGAAGAATATGTAGAATTGGATGGAACGAAAAGATAACACACGATGAAGTTTTAAAACAACTGAAAATAAAAAGAGAACTAATAAATACAATTAAGACAAGACAAATGAAATTTTTGGGGCATGTTAAAAGACACACCAGCCTACTGAAATCAATATTGGAAGGGAAAATACAAGGTAAAAGAGGCAGAGGCAGACCAAGACTAACATGGACGAGTAACATCAAAAGATGGACAAGTCAATCTATGACAGCCTGCACCATCAAAGCAAGAGACAGAGTGGAATGGCGATCCACGGTAGCCAACCTTCGTTGCGGAGAGGGCACTCAATGATGATGATGATGATGATGATGATGATGAATGAATTAACAAGAAATAAAGATGCATTTCATGAATTAAGAAGAATTAAAGATAGCCCTACCAAAGAAATCTGGTGCGACTGAATGTGATGATTATCGCACAATAAGCTTTATGAGTCACATGACTAAGATATTACTAATAATCATCATGCGAAGAGTGCGAAACAAAATCAGTCCAGAAATTAGCGATGAACAGCGTGGTTTTGTTGGAGGTAAAGGAACGGGCAATGCCATATATATCATAAGATCTTTAGTAGAAAGAGCCATAGAGGTGAAAACAGATCTATACCTATGTTTCATAGATTATACCAATGCATTTGACAAAGTAAAGCATCAAGAAATAATCAAAATTTTAGAAAGCATAAACATAGACAGCAAAGATCTAAGAATAATAAAGAACATGTACTGGCAACAAACAGCGCCATAAGAACTGGAAACCAATTGGCAATGTTTCAACAAATAAAACAGGGTGTTAGACAAGGTTGTGTGCTGTCTCCAAATTTGATTAATATTAATAGTGAAATTATTTTAAGATCCATAAGGAGCATGCCTGGAATAACAATTGGAGGTCATAATATAAATAATGTAAGGTATGCTGATGATACAGTATTAATCGCTAAGAGTGAAAATGAGTTACAAGAAATGCTGAACATTATAGTGAAAGGAATAAAAAAAAAGGACTCAGCTTTAAAAGCAAAAAGACAGAAGTAATGGTAACAACATAGAAAAAGACATCACCTCAGTGCAAAATAAAGATAAGTAGAACAATATTAAAACATGTAAATGAATTTAAATATTTGGGAACTTTGTTAACCTCATATGGAAGATGTACAAAATAGGTGAGATGTAGAATGGCTCAGGCAAAAGCAGCTTTCCAAAAAATGAGGAAGATACTATGCAATCCATTTTTGACAATAGAAACAAGAAAAAAGAGTTCTTAAATGTTATGCAGAGCCAGTCTTAACATATTGATGTGAATTATGGACAATAGGACAACAGATAAATAAAAATCACTGGAGTCTGTAGAAATGTGGTTTTACAGAAGAATGTTGAGAATACCATGGACAGCTAAGAGAGTAATTAAAATGTTCTGAAAGAGGTCAAAGCAAAAAGAGAGCTAATTTCCAGTTTTAGGAAAAAAACAATCATCATTTTTTGCCATGTAATGAGAAGAAAACAACTGGAATATATTGTAACAACTGGGAAAATTGAGGGACGAAGAGGTAGAGGGAAGCAAAGAGAAAAAATACCAGGCGGGTTAAGAGAATGGCTTGGCAGAAGGTCAACAACAGAAATGATAAATAACTGTCGAGATCGAAAGTTGCGGAGAGACATGATCACCTACGCCAGCAAGCCCGGTACGTGATGATATATATATATATATATATATATATATATATATATATATATATATATATATTTATATATATATATCACTGAGTGGTAACGTTGAACAGGAGCCTGAATATATGGTAAGCATAATTGGCTGTTAACAGGATTAGAATGTGCGCATACAACCAGCAAAAACACAGTTCCTGTGTCTGATAGGAGACAGCACCCACATATATAGCAGCTTCTCCCGTGTAACTACCGCAGCCCTAACCACGGTGAGGGGAGAACGGAATAGAGCCGCTGTCGTAAGAGGCGACTAAGAAGATTTGTAATTGTTGCATGTCCTGTCGAGAGGGACATGCGAGGAGCGACCTTGTCCATCGGATTTATCAATGCATTTTGGGACATTTTGTGGCAAGTGGTGGAGCGGATATGGGGAATTGCCGACTGCAATGAAACTGGTTCCATTAACAGACTAAAATAGAATATCAAGCAACTTGATAGTTAATGTGTAACGTTTTGTGTTGCCATGATTGCACACATGACCAGAGTAGAGCGCAACACAAGTCTGTGAAGGTTTGAGGCCCGACATATATCTTCAATATTATATCCAAGTTTTTTTGCAGCCGGAATCGATAAACTTTTAGGATTATAACGGGCCCTAAAACGTATCTTATAACTAACTGAACATTACAATTGTTGTGATTTTACTTTGTCAACTTATATTGATTGACAACGATAATACAACGACGATAATGCAACGACAATGCAACCATAACATAACGATAACACAACGACAATGGCGAAAATACAACGATAATGCAACAAATAATAAAACAATAACACAACCATAATACAAAGACAATGTAACAATAAAAATAAAAAAAAGTAAAGTACCCCCGTCACGCCAAGTAGCAGCATATAGGGAGATATGGTGTTAGTGACCCTCTATTTTACAGACCTTCAGCACATGATTTTTGGGGTAATGTGGTCGGTATTACGCCCGTGCTGCTTTACTTTCCCATAAAAAAAATCCGGTACCCATTTAAGGCTGGGTGAACCCGGAGGCCGTCGATTGGGATCGAACCCTACCCTTGTCCGTGGTAGTCCAGTTCACTAATCACTGAGCTATCGCGGCTCCAATGTAACAATAATACAACGTTAATACGTCGATAATGAAACGATAACATAACGATAAAACAATGACAACAAAACCATAACACAATGACGATAATACAACAATAATATAACAATAATGTAACGATAATACGATAACACAACGGTAATACAACAATAACATACCGATAAAACAGCGATAATACAACGATAATGTAACGATGATATAACGATAACACAGCAATAATACAACGATAATGTAACGATAATGTAACGATAATATAACGATAACACAGCAATAATACAATGATAATGTAACGATGATATAACGATAACACAGCAATAATACAACGATAATGTAACGATGATATAACGATAACACAGCAATAATACAACGATAATGTAACGATAATGTAACGATAATATAACGATAACACAGCAATAATACAACGATAATGTAACGATAATACAACGATAATGTAACGATAATGTAACGATAATACAACGATAATGTAACGATAATACAACGATAATGTAACGATAATACAACGATAATGTAACGATAATACAACGATAATGTAACGATAATACAACGATAATGTAACGATAATACAACGATAATACAACGATAATGTAACGATAATGTAACGATAATACAACGATAATGTAACGATAATACAACGATAATACAACGATAATGTAACGATAATGTAACGATAATGTAACGATAATACAACGATAATGTAACGATAATGTAACGATAATACAACGATAATGTAACGATAATACAACGATAATGTAACGATAATACAACGATAATGTAACGATAATACAACGATAATGTAACGATAATACAACGATAATGTAACGATAATGTAACGATAATGTAACGATAATACAACGATAATGTAACGATAATACAACGATAATGTAACGATAATACAACGATAATGTAACGATAATGTAACGATAATACAACGATAATGTAACGATAATACAACGATAATGTAACGATAATGTAACGATAATACAAAGATAATGTAACGATAATACAACGATAATGTAACGATAATACAACGATAATGTAACGATAATACAACGATAATACAACGATAATACAACGATAATGTAACGATAATACAACGATAATGTAACGATAATGTAACGATAATACAACGATAATGTAACGATAATACAACGATAATGTAACGATAATACAACGATAATGTAACGATAATACAACGATAATGTAACGATAATACAACGATAATGTAACGATAATACAACGATAATACAACGATAATGTAACGATAATGTAACGATAATGTAACGATAATACAACGATAATACAACGATAATACAACGATAATACAACGATAATGTAACGATAATACAACGATAATACAACGATAATACAACGATAATACAACGTCATTACATTTTAAGTAGACCAGAGTTTCAATTGCCATGAACAAGACGGAGTCTCTCTCTCTCTCTCTCTCTCTCTCTCTCTGTCTCTCTCTGCGATCAAGGCTCAATCAGAGTAGGGTTCCAGACTCTCACATGAAGACAGCTGTCTGTTAGATCCACCCTGATTGAGTACCTTTTAAAACGTTGCACTGTGTTCTGCGCCAGTGGCCCAGTGCATCCGATTTCAGCCAGCATTTTATTCAGGTTTGCTTTCCTTAGCCTTTGATTGTCCCCAATCTTCCTGCAAGGCAGCAGATTGTCTTTTCTGTTGGGGGATTCTGCCCTTAGATGGTCGCCTCTCCCATGTTTACGAGCACCATCTGCCCGAGTCACTAGAGGTAACTAACACAGACATGTACACACCAAGATATGAGATATGACTACCACTGACACACACCAAGATATGAGATATGACTACCACTGACACACACCAAGATATGAGATATGACTAACACAGACATGCACACACAAAGATATGAGATGTGACTAACACTGGCATGCACACAACGATATGAGGCATGACTACCACTGACACACACCAAGATATGAGATATGACTAACACAGACATGCACACACAAAGATATGAGATGTGACTAACACTGACATGCACACAACGATATGAGGCATGACTACCACTGACACACACCAAGATATGAGGCATGACTACCACTGACACACACCAAGATATGAGGCATGACTACCACTGACACACACCAAGATATGAGGCATGACTACCACTGACACACACCAAGATATGAGATATGACTAACTTCAGACAAAAAATAAATGAATATTTTTATGGAAGGAAACCTGCGAGCGATAGATCAGCGAATCATTTCAGGGGAAGAGCTATGTTTACAACACTCGAAATAAAATCACAAATAATCAACAATAACAAAATTGGATGGAATGAAAAGAAAACAAACGATGAAGTTTTAACAAATTAAAAATTAAAAGAGATACTACTAAACACAATTAGAACAAGACAAATGCGATTTTTGGGGCATGTTAAAAGACACAACAGCCTAATAAAAGTAATATTGGAAGGGAAAATACAAGGTAAAAGAGGTAGGGCAGACCAAGACTACCATGGACGAGTAATATTAAAAGATGGACAGGTCAGCCTATGATAATCTGCCCCATCAAAGCAAGAGACAGAGTGGAATGGCGCTCTATGGTAGCCAACCTTCGATGTGGAGACGGTACTCAATGATGATGATGAATCAACAACATAAAAAGACAATAGATGGTCCGATATTCATTAATTAGTATTTGTCTCCAGTCTAAACCACCGGAAACTACAATTCGCACTGTTTCGTCCTTTAATTGTTTGTCTGCAATGCAAGTGTTCAGCCCTAACCTATTCAGGAGATACTTTTCTTAATACGAAAATACAGATACACTTTAATTCCCGAATTGTGTTTTTGTGATCCTAACCCTATACTATAGTCTTGAGTACACCAGCGTGAAAGACATCGCCAATGATAGCTACTGTTTTAAGTAGCTGAGTTGGCCGTGTGCTCTAGCGTTTAGTTCTCGTGGCAAAGCGCAATGCCGAAGAGTACGAGCTCGATCCTGCTTCGGGCCATCTATTGTTCCTTGTTTTTTTTTTTCTGTTCTTAATTATTTGTGACTTTTTTTTTCTCCCAGTGTTGTAAACATACCTCTTTCCCTGAAATGTGTCTTACTTGACCTCAGCCCAAAATTGCAAAAAGCAAAAGTGCAACAAAGAAAAATTGACCGCTGCCTTACGCAAAGAAGTTCTCACATAAATTATCACAGACGCTGGGGACATAACCATGTGTTTACTGGCTGCAAAAACGGCACAGTTGCCTGCCTTTTTACTGCCATTGTGTTACTGTGCAGGCACACACCACGGAATCTCATGGAGCTACAAGAAAGCATTCGACGAGAGATTGTTACCATGTCTCCCAATGAGTTGGTGAAATATTATCTGTAGCCAAAAGAAGCGTGGTCGTGCAAGGATGCTGATGATGACCACTTATGATGCCATCTATCTATCTGTCTGTCCGTTTATCTGTCTGTCTGTCCGTCTGTCTGTCTTTCTGTCTGTCTGTATCTGTTTATCTGTCTATCTCCAACGATCCATCCATCCGTCCGTCCGTCCGTCCGTCCGTCCGTCCGTCCGTCCGTCCGTCCGTCCGTCCGTCCGTCCGTCCGTCCGTCTGTCTGTCTGTCTGTCTGTCTATCTATCTATCTATCTATCTATCTATCTATCTATCTATCTATCTATCTATCTATCTATCTATCTATCTATCTATCTATCTATCTATCTATCTATCTATCTATCTATCTATCTACAAAGCATGTTTCTCATGCACAAAGGTACATCGGTGTCAAAATTGGCTGAATTACGACCATTAATTAAACAATTTTGTGGAAACATTCAGGACCGAGATAAATTGATTGTTTTATAAGATTGTGTACGGGTTCTAGGAAATCATTACTTCGGACAAGAAGAAAAAAAAAACAACTGAAACAAGAGCAACATTGACACCGTTGAAAGCATGGACGGAGGCTTCGACACAATAAACGCTTTACTGAACATTGAATCAGTTAACTCATAATAAATTGTTTATCCTTGACAGACTAACTATAAACTGGGTGGCCGCTGTAGCGCTGCGGTTAGGCTACTGGCATCCCTCTCACATGTTTTCTGTTTGAGTCGGTTTTGGAGGGATTGTCACTCGGGGCTTCGCTGATTTCGAGTAAAATCTACTGCATGATCGATCCTATTAAAATCTCTCTCTCTCTCTCTCTCTCTCTCTCTCTCTCTCTCTCTCTCTCTCTCTCTCTTTCTCTCTCTCTGCGATCAGGACTCAATCAGAGTAGGATTCCAGACTCTCACATGAAGTCAGCTGCCAGGCTAAGGGTGTTGATCGCCCCAACAGACAGAACATCACAATTAGAGTCTGCCAGATCCACTCTGATTGAACACCCTTTAAAACGTTGCACCGTGTTCTGCGCCAGTGGCCCAGGGCATCCGATTTCAGCCAGCATTTTATTCAGGTTTGCTTTCCTTAGTCTTTGATTGTCCCCAATCTTCCTGCAAGGCAGCAAATTGTCTTTTCTGTAGGGGGATTCTGCCCTTAGATGGTCGGCCCTTCCCAGGTTGACAAGTACCATCTGCCCGAGTCACTAGAGGTGACTAACACAGACATGCACACACAAGACATGAGATGTGACCAACACAGACATGCACACAAAGACACGAGATATGACTAACATAAACATGCACACAAAAATATGAGACATCACTAACCCATACATGCACACACAAAGATATGACACATGACCAACACAGATACACACTAAGACATGAGATATGACCAAACACAGACACACACCAAGATATGAGACATGGCCAGCACACACACACACGCTAAGATATGAGCCATGGCTATCACAGAAACACATTAAGATATGAGCCATGGCCAGCACAGAAAAACACCAAAATATGAGCCATGGCTTCACGGAAACACACCAAGACACGAACCATGTCTAGCACAGAAACACATCAAGATACAAGCCATGGCTAGCACGGAAACACATTAAGACATAAACCATGGCCAGTACGGAAATACACCAAGATATGAGCCATGGGCATCAGGAACCGTGTACCCCACCCAGAAAACATGGCATGTTCGCTAGAAGTAGAACAGTCTGAACTATCAGGATGAACACCTTGTTGCTAGAACTGGGGTGTAGGAGACATGGGAATGCCCTGCCTGCAGTGGCACCAATCTGTTCTAAAGTCCATAGACCACGGAACATGCCAAGGGCAGACGATGAAGCAGTCACTGGGTGAACACGGAGAGAAAGGAAAGTGATTCATTTATATTGTGAGAATAGATACTAACCAGCTGACACTGCAAAGCTACAACAAAGGAAAATCTGGCCTCAAAGAACGAGAACAATCAAGAAACAAAAATGGCATCATAGAAATTCTGCAGCAGGCCAGACACAACTGTTTCAACAAAGCAAAGCGCATCTCCCCCCCCCCCCCACAATCTCCTGTAACATACATGGGTATGAAAATATTTTTTTTTTTAATTATAAAAAAAAAAATCTATACAGAGCTATTAAAAAAACTAAACAGAGCTATTAAAAAAACTAAACAGAGCTATTAAAAAAACTAAACCTATTAAAATATGATAATAATGCTTGTTCAAACTGAGCACACAAGAGATCTGAAGGTTGTGCATAGTCGAAAAGAGAAGAATATGGCAGTGACAAGGCTAAAAATGAAAATTTTCAGCTACAATTTGTATAGTTTCGGCCCACAGATCAATGAGTTCATCACATCATGTCTGAAAGAAAATCTGTCTTTAACTAGATCGCCCACTGAACGATGAGTTCACCACACCGCCTCTGAAAGAATCTCTGTCTTCAACTCGATCGCCCACTGAACAATGAGTTCACCACACCGCGTCTGAAAGAATCTCTGTCTTCAACTCGATCGCCCAAAGAACGATGAGTTCACCACACCGCCTCTGAAAGAATCTCTGTCTTCAACTCGATCGCCCAAAGAACGATGAGTTCACCACACCGCCTCTGAAAGAATCTCTGTCTTCAACTCGATCGCCCAAAGAACGATGAGTTCACCACACCGCCTCTGAAAGAATCTCTGTCTTCAACTCGATCGCCCAAAGAACGATGAGTTCACCACACCGCCTCTGAAAGAATCTCTGTCTTCAACTCGATCGCCCAAAGAACGATGAGTTCACCACACCGCCTCTGAAAGAATCTCTGTCTTCAACTCGATCGCCCAAAGAACGATGAGTTCACCACACCGCGTCTGAAAGAATCTCTGTCTTTAACTAGATTGCCCAAAGAACGATGAGTTCACCACACCGCGTCTGAAAGAATCTCTGTCTTTAGTTAGATTGCCCAAAGAACGATGAGTTCACCACACCGCGTCTGAAAGAATCTCTGTCTTTAGTTAGATTGCCCAAAGAACGATGAGTTCACCACACCGCGTCTGAAAGAATCTCTGTCTTTAGTTAGATTGCCCAAAGAACGATGAGTTCACCACACCGCGTCTGAAAGAATCTCTGTCTTTAACTAGATTGCCCAAAGAACGATGAGTTCACCACACCGCGTCTGAAAGAATCTCTGTCTTTAGTTAGATTGCCCAAAGAACGATGAGTTCACCACACCGCGTCTGAAAGAATCTCTGTCTTTAGTTAGATTGCCCAAAGAACGATGAGTTCACCACACCGCGTCTGAAAGAATCTCTGTCTCTATTCGGATCTACCACTTCTTCTGTTACCACATGCAAGGTCTCTTTGATGTCATGAAACCACTTTCTTCTTTCTTGAGCTGCCACTATTTAGTCGTCCTTAAACCATACCTTCCATTATTGTTTTTTTTTGTTTTTCCAGCCAGCTGTGTCTTTTGACATATCCGTGTTTTAATTTCCTCTATAGAATGTGCTTAAAAGTCTTTTTAAAATTTAAGTTTTGTAATATATCTTCTTTTGCTCTCTTTCATTGTCCAAAGAATCTTATTGATTTTTTATGTAGTATTTTGTCTAAACTAAATCGATTTTCTTCCTTGCTGTTTGCGAGTGTCCATGATTCACAGTCATATGTTGCTATCGGAAAAATACTTTAAACCCTGGTAAGTTTCTATCCTTAGCTATCGTTGCAGATTTTTTCCCCTCAATTCTAGAGTGTGGCGGGGGTGTTTTATTGTGCTGGAGAATAAAAGTCGCATGTCCTCTACAACCGTCATAACTGTACCGGGTTAGAGTTTTTGCTTCAACCCAGCAAATTTAAAACAACCTGTTTCAAACCTACATCTACTTCAACACTCGTTCGCTAAGCCAAACAACGTACAATAATAGTCCCTACTAATTGTGTAAATTCTGTCTAATTCTACTCTAGTTTTTCTTTGCCTTTAACCTGATGTTCTATTCTTGTTCTCCACTTGCTTTTGATGTTGCAGCGGACAGAGAACTTATGTTACAACATGCTCTTTATGTGGGGCTTTGTTTTCGTTTCTATTTTTTTATTTTTATTTTTTTTTTATCTTTAAAGAATATTCGGAATATCCAAAAGTAGGCCTCGACTTGTCTCCTGACCTCTAACTAAATAATCTCTAATTACTCTTATCTGGGATTACAGCCAAGTCTGGGCCGTATTGTATTAGTGCGAGAATGGGTTTTGTTTTAATCGTTCGTTTTTTTTTCATTCTTTATCTCTCTTTCCTCTCTCTCTCTCTCTCTCTCTCTCTCTCTCTCTCTCTCTCTCTCTCTCTCTATCGCACTTTCTCATTAACTCATTATGTTGTCTTTTGCTCGATCACTAGGATTTAATTCGCCTCTTTAGTCTATCCATCTATCCATCCATCCATTCATCCATCCATCCACCCGTCCCCCCACCCAGCCACCCAGCCACCCACCCACCCATCCATCCATCCATCCATCCATCCATCCATCCATCCATCCATCCATCCATCCATCCATCCATCCATCCATCCATCCATCCATCCCATCCATCTATCTATCTATCTATCTATCTATCTATCTATCTATCTATCTATCTATCTATCTATCTATCTATCTATTTAATGAAATCTAATCTAATCTGTATGTCTGTATGTCTGTCTGCCTGCCTGCCTACCCGTCTGCCTGCCAGCCTACCTGTCTGCCTTGTCTGTCTAACTGTTTGTCTGTCTATCTGTCTATTTATATTTATATTTATCTGTTCGCGTCCATCTACCCACCCACGTTCCCTATTTACCTCATCATCATTGAGTGCCGTCTCCGCATCAAAGTTTAGCTACTACTGAGCGCCATTCCCCTCTGTCTCTTGTTTTGATGGTACAGGTTGTCAAACACTAACTTGTCAATCTATTGATGTTACTCGTCCATGTTAACCTTCGTCTGCCTCTGTCTCTTTAACCTTGTATTTTCCCTTCGAAGATTACTGTCAGTAGACTGCTGTGTCTTTTAACATGTCCCAAAAAATATCTCTCACACACACAAATATATATATATATATATATATATATATATATATATATATATATATATATATATATATATATATTTGTACGTGTCTCTCCTACACAGTCCGCCATTCTTGCACGCTCTGTAGAGAATGTTTCTCTACCATGTTTCTCTTACAAACTCTCTGTCTCTCAGTCTTCTTAACTAGCTGTAATAACTAACGTTCTTATTAATTTACTGTCTGCATAACAGATTAGCTAACTATCTATCCATTTCACTATTTAACTAAATATTTAGCTTAAAAAAACTACTAACGAACTAACTAATATGCTACTAAACTGGCAGTTAATGGCAATTAATTATAGCTATATATATATATATATATATATATATATATATATATATATAATTCAATGTACTGCTAAATGGCCGGCCGGACAAATATTTTCGTAATTAATTCTTCTTCTACCTTTTTAGCTCCCAGTGGAGCATAGGTCTTCAACAAACACTTTCCAAGTCGTTCTGTTTTTTGCCATTCTTTTAAGATCATTCCATGTCTTCGCCATCACCTTCATCTCTACTTCAATCTGTCTTCTCCAAGAATTCCTTGGTCTTCCTCTTCGTTTTTTCTCCTGAGGATTTAAAAAAGGGCCTGTTGTGTAATACTCTCAGTTGGCTTCCGTAGTGTGTGTCCTTTCCAGCGCCATCGTCTTCGCTGTATCTCTTTATCCACTGGTATTTGACTGGTACATTTCCATAATTCTATGTTAGTGATTTTGTCCTGCCATTTCCATCCTTTTATTCTGCGTAAGCATCCATTAATGAAACTCTGTCGTAATTAATTCACTTAAATAATAATAACAATAACAATCATCATGCAGTTTGCCCTTGATGGAACTTAATTTCCGTGAAAACGCCTGTTTGAGGTACCCAGCGCCTGCTGTAGTCATGCCCAGTTAGTGTTTAACCGCTTATACCCATCTCCTTCTTAGTCCTCGTCCATGCTGTTTAAAATTACCGAATATTGTATACTCTTTGCTTTATAATTAACTAAACTAACTAAACTAACTACACTAAATAAACTAAATAAACTAAGTAAACTAACAAAACTAATTAAACTAACTAAACTAACTAAACTAAATAAACTAACAACTAATTAAACTAACTAAACTAAGTAAACTAACAAAACTAATTAAACTAACTAAACTAACTAAACTAAATAAACTAACAAAACTAATTAAACTAACTAAACTAACTAAACTAAATAAACTAACAAAACTAATTAAACTAACTAAACTAACTAAACTAAATAAACTAACAAAACTAATTAAACTAACTAAACTAAATAAACTAACAAAACTAATTAAACTAACTAAACTAACTAAACTAAATAAACTAACAAAACTAATTAAACTAACTAAACTAACTAAACTAACTAAACTAAATAAACTAACAAAACTAATTAAACGAACTAAACTAACTAAACTACTAAATTAACTAAACTAACTAAACTAACTAAACTACTAAATTAACTAAACTAACTAAATTAACTAAACTAACTAAACTAATTATAAAAACAAAATAACTAGCTGACTAGATTAATTAGCTACCTAGATGTCTAATTAACTAACAAAATAACTAGCTGACTAGATTAATTAGCTACCTAGATGTCTAATTAACTAACAAAATAACTAGCTGACTAGATTAATTAGCTACCTAGATGTCTAATTAACGAACAAAATAACTAGCTGACTAGATTAATTAGCTACCTAGACGTCTAATTAACTAACAAAATAACTAGCTGACTAGATTAATTAGCTACCTAGATGTCTAATTAACTAACAAAATAACTAGCTGGCTAGATTAATTAGCTGCCTAGATGTCTAATTAACTAACAAAATAACTAGCTGACTAGATTAATTAGCTACCTAGATGTCTAATTAACTAACAAAATAACTAGCTGACTAGATTAATTAACTACCTAGATGTCTAATTAACTAACAAAATAACTAGCTGACTAGATTAATTAGCTACCTAGATGTCTAATTAACTAACAAAATAACTAGCTGGCTAGATTAATTAGCTACCTAGATGTCTAATTAACTAACAAAATAACTAGCTGACTAGATTAATTAGCTACCTAGACGTCTAATTAACTAACAAAATAACTAGCTGACTAGATTAATTAGCTACCTAGATGTCTAATTAACGAATAAAATAACTAGCTGACTAGATTAATTAGCTACCTATAGATCAAATGAAAGTAGTTAACTTAAGAAATACCAACTAAATTAATTATCTAGCTATATACCTAACTAACTAACTAACTAACTAACTAACTAACTAACTAACTAACTAACTAACTAACTAACTAACTAACTAACTAACTAACTAACTAACTAACTAACTAACTATATGGCCCTTTTCGTCTTGTCAGACGGTCTAGTGGAGGCTATTGTGTATTTTTTTTTGAGGTTTTGTTTTTGTCGAACAGCTTCTCTCGTGGCTAATTCTACCAATGTTTGACAAACACACACGGCCACATAATGAACAAGCCAGGCCCACTGATCCACAGGATTTTGCATCCTTTTTCGAGAGTCTTTTCTCTTCTAAGTTTTGCCTTAGCACAGTCTCAAATGATGTTATACCTTTCCTTAATCATGCTCTCCATGATGTGCGATCACTTGCCAGATGTTCCTAGTCATTTTCACAGATGGAGAAGTCATTCAGAGATGATTTACAGATATCTATATATCGTAGTTTAGGTCTGCCGATTTATCTTTTTCCGTGCATTAGTTTACCATTTAGTATTTGCTTGGGAATGCGTTTTTCTTAAATTCGCTGGACGTGCCCCAACCATCTTAGTCTTCGACATCTGAGCATCGACATGATTGTTGGGGTCTTAGCACGTTGCAGGACAATTATTTGTTGTGTATTAGTTAAGTTTGTTATTTTGCCCTGTCATTTAATGTGCATTATTCTGCGCAGACATTTTATGTGGAAGACATTGAGTCTTTTTTCGTGATTTGAATAAAAAGTTTGATATATTAAGAGTTTGGTCTTCAGTGTTAGTTTCGTGTTGTTTCAGGCCCTTCCTGTGAGTTTGCCGAGAGTCCTATCTGACTATACCAATTATATCTGCCTATATCCGGCTGTTTATTTTATGATCAAGAGAAGTTGTTTGCGTAATTGTGGATCCAAGATACGTGAATTTCTGAACTGATTCTAGTGGACAATCTTTTAGAACCAACTAACTAACTAAATAAGTAGATAACTAAATTAAATAGTTAACTAAATTAAATAGTTAACTACATATTCATTTCCATTTCTAACTAAATAGCTAACTTAAGAAATAACAAATCAATTAAATTAACTAATTAGCTATATATCTAACTAACAAAATAACTACCCAACTGAACAAGCTAACTAGTAAAAAAAAAAGTAAAGTACACGCGTCACGCCAAGTGGCGTATAGGGAATATGGTGTTAGTGACCATACATTTTTACAGACCTTCGGCACATGATTTTGGGGTAATGTGGTCGGTATTACGCCCGTCCCGCTTTACTATACCAGAAAAAAATCCGTCCCAGAAAAAAAATCCGAGTTGACTAGATATCTAATTAATACATTTTTAAAAATTAATTATATATCTAGTTAAACAAGCTAACAAAAAAGACTAACCAATCTATTAACTAATCTACCTAACAAAAAAGTAAACTATTGAACTAACGAAAATATCTAATTAATTACGCAGCTAACTAACATCTAAGTAAAAACTTACCTACTAATTAACTATGTAACATATTATATAACTAATTAGTCTCTAATTTTATAACTGGCACGCTAGTTAAATATTTTAACAAACTACTAAGTGACTAATTAACAAACTACTAACCAACTGACATATTAACTATCTGCTATACTAATAAACCTCCGAACAAACTAGCAAAGCAATTATCTAAATATCTAACTAATGGATTGTATAATTAACTAAAACAGTAAAAGGAAAGAACCCCCGTCACGCCAAGTGGCGTATAGGGAATATGGTGTTAGTGACCCGTCACACCAAGTGGCGTATAGGGAATATGGTGTTAGCGACCATAAATTTTACAGACCTTCAGCACATGATTTTTGGGGTAATGTGGTCGGTATTACGCCCGTGCCGCTTTATTTTCCCAGAAAAAATCCGGTACCCATTTAAGGCTGGGTGAACCCGGAAGCCGTCGGTTGAGATCGAACCGTACCACTTGTCCTTTGTAGCCCAGTTCACTAACCACTGAGCCTTCGCATAATTAACTAGCTAGTCTGCTAATTGTGTACCTAACTACATAGGTAAATATGCAATAATATAAATAGCTAACTGCCTAATTAACAAACTAACTAGCCAATTAATTTGAAAACTAAATATTTAACCAATTAACCAACTTCTTAATCAGTTTGTAAAAAAAGCAATAAAATATCAGATGAACTATGTATATATTTGGGAGCCGCGATAGCTCAGTGGTTAGTGAACTGGACTACAAAGGACAAGGGGTAGGGTTTGATCCCAACCGACGGCCTCCGGGTTCACCCAGCATTAAATGGGTACCTGATTTTTTTTTCTGGGAAAGTAAAGCGGCACGGGCGTAATACCGACCACATTACCCCAAAAATCATGTGCCGAAGGTCTGTAAAATTTATGGTCACTAACACGATATTTCCCTATACGCCACTTGGCGTGACGGGGGTACTTTACTTTACTTTTTTTACTATGTATATATTTATATAAATATATAATTAAGTAATTAACCAGAACATATTTATTTGGTTAATACGTAGTTGTTTGTAGTTCTATTAAGGACAAATCAACTGTTAGCAAATATGGAACGTCGTAATTCAGAAGATTTAGAAGCGTTTCTGTACTAATCTCTTCTACTTCTTTCCTACCTCATCTGCCTTTCAGCGTCGAGGGGAGATATAATTTGCGGTCCTTTGCTCCTCTGTTCGCCTCTGCTGCTGTTATGTTTCCTAGTGCTTCTAATATTTCATTGACTCATCTTTTACGTGATCGACCCTTGGGTCTGGTGTTCTCACAACGTTTGTTGAAGGCTCGTTGTGTTGTGTTTTGTTCTTTCTGCCTTGTCACGTGGCCAAACCATTTTATCTGTTGTTTCCTTATATATTCTATGGCGGGGGCTATTCCTAGCTTTTTTTCTCAGTTCTTCATTTCTGATCTTATCTCTCAGACTGTTTCCTGTCATTCGTCTAACACATTTCATCTCTGTAGAGGTTATTTTTCTTATTGTTCTTGCATCTAGAGTCCAGGTCTGGCATTGGTAGCACAACGTTGGGATGAAGATGTATTAACCTCGACGCTTCTATATTGATGGAATACGCGTTTCTGTATTAATCTCGACGCTTCTATATTGATGGAATACGCGTTTCTGTACTAACCTCGACGCTTCTATATTGATGGAATACGCGTTTCTGTACTATAATATAATCTCGACACTTCTATATTGATGGAATACGCGTTTCTGTACTAATCTCGACACTTCTATATTGATGGAATACGCGTTTCTTTCTTGTTGTTGAAGTTTGCAGTGTTCTTCCAGCAAGTTGCTAGTTTACAGCCAAGCTAATACCATATTGTACTTTGCTTATTTAAAATTAATAGGGGTGGGTTCTATTCAAATTGAACTCTATTCTTTTTTTATAATTTAAACCAAAATATAAGACCCAGATTGAATTATTTACATTTAAATATAATTTCGAGTGATTTCTAAATTCTATTCCAAAACACCCCGTTGAGAAATAGTCTGGCGTCAACGTACCCCGACTAAATAGCCGATGCAGATTTACTGCGCGTCTTGTAACTAATTATAGATGCAATTTAATGTCAAAATTACCACGGAGGCTTATATGTTCTGCTAGTCTATGATTTTCCTAAATCCTTTCATTAGACACTTTTATCCCTGTCATTAGGATTTGCTTTCAAGTTCAGTCTACAATTAATTATGCTGAAACCAAGTTCTCGCACCGGACTCATAGCATCACGATATTCGTGACACCAATCACTTGCACACACAACACCCTATTAGACTACAACATAAAAACTGCATTGGTAAAAGAGATACCGATGAAGTGATCTTCTTCTGCTAATTCAAATTAATTCAAATTAAAACTCAAACGATAAAATAAAACAGTCGAGAAAAAGGAATACAACACGAATATCTGAAAGATTCAGAAAATTTACAAGACTTTCTAATAAAATGAAAGAATAAATGTCAAGCCTTGCAATAAACATAGCAAGGAAGTACACCAGTGATATCAGTATCTGGATAAATGTTCGCGAAATGTGGAGTAAGACATCTATGGAGACAGTTTGATCTAGAAAACAACAACACAGGGCAAGGATCACATTGCAGACACTGAGGAAAATAGAAATATGGAGATAAATATATATGGCACATAAGGAAGTGAAAAGTAGCATAAAGAAGACAAATAAGATTACTTTGAGGAAAAATTAAAAAATAGAAAAAAATGGTATGTTAGAAGCTTTACGTGATTAGTGGACGACACAGATTAAACGACATTTCGGCCCAATAGGCCTTCGGCAGGAAAATACTAAAATAAACACTTAGGACGAAATACAAACATTAAGTAGCAGCGGTATTTTACTAGTAAGGGGTTAAGGCAAAGAAATGCAAATGACTGCATAAAAATGAGAAGCTGCAGTAAAGCTGAATGTGAGGAATAATAAGATTACTTTGATAATATGGCAGGAGATGCAAAAAAAAAAAAAAAGCATCTAGTAAGGAAAACAAAATGGAGGTACCTATAGGATATCAGCAGGAAGTTATCAAAGAGAATATGTAGGATACATAGGCACATCAAAGGCTTGGATGGTAAAGAGTTAACATCAGATGAAAAGATGAAAAAAATGGGTGGAAAGTTTCAGGGATATACTCTATAGATCGTCACCTGCAGAAACAGCGGATATATCAGATTCAGGAGATATACTTGATATCAGCAACCCTAAAACAAGGCAGAAATCAAGGACGCCCTTACAGCGCTCAAAAGGTTAAAAAAAAATCTTCAGGACAAGCTGGCATTACAGCAAGAGGTACTGACAACCACAGAAGTAGCAAACAGACAGCATTACGGCAAGAGGTACTGACAACCACAGAAGTAGCAAACAGACAGCATTACGGCAAGAGGTACTGACAACCACAGAAGTAGCAAACAGACAGCATTACGGCAAGAGGTACTGACAACCACAGAAGTAGCAAACAGACAGCATTACGGCAAGAGGTACTGGCAACCACAGAAGTAGCAAACAGACAGCATTACGGCAAGAGGTACTGACAACCACAGAAGTAGCAAACAGACAGCATTACGGCAAGAGGTACTGACAACCACAGAAGTATCAAACAGACAGCATTACGGCAAGAGGTACTGACAACCACAGAAGTAGCAAACAAACAGCATTACGGCAAGAGGTACTGATAACCAAAGAAGTAGCAAACAAACAGCATTACGGCAAGAGGTACTGACAACCACAGAAGTAGCAAACAGACAGCTTTACGGCAAGATATACCGGCAACCACAGAAGTAGCAAACAGACAGCATCACGGTAAGAGGTACTGGCAACCACAGAAGTAGCAAACAGACAGCATTACGGCAAGAGGTACTGACAACCACAGAAATAGCAAACAGACAGCTTTACGGCGAGATATACCGGCAACCACAGTAGTAGCAAACAGACAGCATCTCGCCACGATATACCAGTAACCACATAAGTAGCAAACAGACAGCATCACGGTAAGAGGTACTGGTAACCAGAGAAGTAGCAAACAGACAGCATCAAGGTAAGAGGTACCGGCAACCACAGAAGTAGCAAACAGACAGCATCAAGGTAAGAGGTACTGACATCCACAGAAGTAGCAAATAGACAGCATCGCGGCAAGAGGTACTGATCACCACAGAAGTAGCAAATAGACAGCATCACGGTAAGAGGTACTGACATCCACAGAAGTAGCAAATAGACAGCATCGCGGCAAGAGATACTGACATCCGCAGAATTAGCAAACAGACAGCATCGCGGCAAGAGATACTGACATCCACAGAAGTAGCAAATAGACAGCATCGCGGCAAGAGGTACTGACATCCACAGAAGTAGCAAATAGACAGCATCGCGGCAAGAGGTGCTGACATCCACAGAAGTAGCAAATAGACAGCATCGCGGCAAGAGGTACTGACATCCACAGAAGTAGCAAATAGACAGCATCGCGGCAAGAGGTACTGACATCCACATAATTAGCAAATAGACAGCATCGCGGCAAGAGGTACTGACATCCACAGAAGTAGCAAATAGACAGCATCGCGGCAAGAGGTACTGACATCCACAGAAGTAGCAAATAGACAGCATCGCGGCAAGAGGTACTGACATCCACAGAAGTAGCAAATAGACAGCATCGCGGCAAGAGGTACTGACATCCACAGAAGTAGCAAATAGAAAGCATCGCGGCAAGAGGTACTGACATCCACAGAAGTAGCAAATAGACAGCATTACAGCAAGAGGTACTGACAACCACAGAAGTAGCAAACAGACAGCATCACGGTAAGAGGTACTGACAACCACAGAAGTAGCAAACAGACAGCATCACGGCAAGATGTACCGGCAACAAGAGAAGTAGCAAACAGACAGCATTACGGCAAGAGGTACTGGCAACCACAGAAGTAGCAAACAGACAGCATTACGGCAAGAGGTACTGGCAACCACAGAAGTAGCAAACAGACAGCATTACGGCAAGAGGTACTGACAACCACAGAAGTAGCAAACAGACAGCATTACGGCAAGAGGTACTGACAACCACAGAAGTAGCAAACAGACAGCATTACGGCAAGAGGTACTGACAACCACAGAAGTAGCAAACAGACAGCATTACGGCAAGAGGTACTGACAACCACAGAAGTAGCAAACAGACAGAATTACGGCAAGAGGTACTGACAACCACAGAAGTAGCAAACAGACAGCATTACGGCAAGAGGTACTGACAACCACAGAAGTAGCAAACAAACAGCATTACGGCAAGAGGTACTAATAACCAAAGAAGTAGCAAACAAACAGCATTACGGCAAGAGGTACTGACAACCACAGATGTAGCAAACAGACAGCTTTACGGCAAGATATACCGGCAACCACAGAAGTAGCAAACAGACAGCATCACAGCAAGAGGTACTGACAACCACAGAAATAGCAAACAGACAGCGTCACGGCAAGAGGTACTGACAACCACAGAAATAGCAAACAGACAGCATTATGGCAATATATACCGGCAACCACAGAAGTAGCAATCAGACAGCATCATGGCAAGAGGTACTGACATCCACAGAAATAGCAAACAGACAGCATTATGGCAAGAGGTAGTGACAACCACAGAAGTAGCAAACAGACAGCATCACGGCAAGAGGTACTGACAACCACAGAAGTAGCAAACAGACAGCTTTACGGCACGATATACCGGCAACCACAGAAGTAGCAAACAGACAGCATTACGGCAAGAGGTACTTGCAACCACAGAAGTAGCAAATAGACAGCATCACGGCAAGAGGTACTTGCAACCACATAAGTAGCAAATAGACAGCATCGTAGCAAGAGGTACTGACAACCACAGAAGTAGCAAACAAACAGCATCTCGGCAAGAGGTACTTACAACCACAGAAGTAGCAAATAGACAGCATCGCGGCAAGAGGTACTTACAACCACAGAAGTAGCAAATAGACAGCATTACGGCAAGAGGTACTGACAACCACAGAAGTAGCAAACAGACAGCATCACGGCAAGAGGTACTGACAACCACATAAGTAGCAAACAGACAGCATTACAGCAAGAGGTACTGACATCCACAGAAGTAGCAAACAGACAGCATTACGGCAAGAGGTACTTGCAACCACAGAAGTAGCAAATAGACAGCATCACGGCAAGAGGTACTTGCAACCACAGAAGTAGCAAACAGACAGTATCACGGCAAGAGGTACTGACAACCACATAATTAGCAAACAGACAGCATTACGGCAAGAGGTACTGACATCCACAGACGTAGCAAACAGACAGCATCACGGCAAGAGGTACTTGCAACCACAGAAGTAGCAAACAGACAGCATCGCGGCAAGAGGTACTGACAACAACAGAAGTAGCAAACAGACATCATAACGGCAAGAGGTACTATTGGCAACAACAGAAGTAGCAAACAGACAGCATCACGGCAAGAGGTACTATTGGCAACAACAGAAGTAGCAAACATACAGCATCACGGCAAGATGTACTATTGGCAGCACCAGAAGTAGCCAACAGACACTGTCGTTAATGGTCACGAAGTCTGAGGAGATATTACTAGATGACTAGTTAGAAGCACGTCTTACCAAACTTGTAAAGAGAGGCGAGCTTTCTCAATGTAAGAACTCTTGGTGACTAGCGAGATATTCAGTAGAATTGTGGTCAATAGAATGAAAATATCAGTAGACAATCAACGGACAGAAGAGCTGACAGGATTTATACAAGATAAATCATGTACAGACCAATTTGCCTCACTGAAAATCATATTAGAACATTCTACAGAAAAGAAATCATCACTTCTGATAATATTTGTAACAAAGCTCACCCAGCTTTCAATGGGTACCAGATTATTTCTGGGAAAGTAAAGCGGCACGGGCGTAATACCGACCACATAACCCCAAAAATCATGTGCCGAGGGTCTGTAAAATTTATGGTCACTAACACCATATTCCCTATACGCCACTTGGCGTGATGGGGTACTTAACTTTTTTTTTTAATATCAATAATTATATATATTAATATTGATAGAAGGAAGCTAATGAACAAATATAACAATATGTAGGATAGCACATGGCGAATCACAAAGGGATAAACAATATGCAGGATAGCACATGGCGAATCATAAAGGGATAAACAATATGCAGGATAGCACATGGCGAATCATAAAGGGATAAACAATATGCAGGATAGAACATGGCGAATCATAAAGGGATAGACAATATGCATGATAGAAAATGATCGGTCACTGACAGAATGTTTTAAGTTAGGGACAGGGGTACACCAAGAATGATTATTGCCACCATTTGTATCTATTATGGCATACAATTGGATTATGAATACCACTACGCAGGGCAAAATCAAGCCGAATTCAAGTGACTACTCTGGATTCAACTGAAGGTCTTGGAGTTTTGCCGATGTTTTTAAATACAGCCACAATCAATTGGAAGACAAGCTATACAAAACTAACATTCTGGCAAAATGAGACTGCAAATTAATATTGATAGAACGAAGTTAATGAAAAAAATATGCATAAGAAAAAAAATTGAATAATTATGAATATAAAATAAGACTAAAATTACGATCATAAACAAATATAATGCTCAAAACCTACAACTGGATATCAAAGTTGAGGGAAAAAACATGGAGACAGTTCATAGCTACAACTACCTTGGATATACTATAACCAATGATGGAAAATGTAAAACTAAAATAAACAACGTAAGAGGAATAGCAAAAAGTAATATTAAAGTCATGAACAATATACTAACATCAAAACAAATAACGCCAGAGCTAAAACTAAGAACTGCAAAATGATATATCTTCTTAACATTCGTGTATGGTGCAGAAACATGACATTAGAACAAGAAAACAGAACAGAAAATTGAAGCCTTTGAAGAGTGGACTTACAGAAGAATATAAAGAATTGGATGGGAATAAAAGAAAACAAACGATGATGTTTGAAAACCGCTACAAATGACAAGAGAAGTACTAAACACAATTCAAACAAGACAAATGAGATTTTCTATGCATGTTAAAAGTCACAGCAGCCTAAAGGCAGTAATCTTGGAAGGGAAAATACAAGTTAGAAGAGACAGACAAATACTAACATGGACGAGTAAAATCAAAAGATGGCCAAGTCAGGCTACGACAACCTGCACTATCAAATCAAGAGACAAAGCTGAATGACGCTCCATGGTAGCCAACCTTCGATGAGGAGACGGCACTCAACTCAATGAAATATGAAGTGTAACAACACGTGCAACAACCAAGTAGAAATTGAAGAAGTGCCAGTTATGGAATTAGATCATTTTACATACATAGGCGATATTACCCACAGCGGAGAAGAAGCGGAGACATTAAAACAAAATAAAATAATTTAAAATAAAAGCTTTCATCCAAACTTAATAAAATATGGACAGCAAAATCATTGTTGAAAAGTCAGATTTGAACAACATATAATGAATAAAAAATGTAGTCGATTGAACACAAATTTAAAAAGTCTGGTGTCAACATAACAAGACAGCTGCTGTCATGGAATCCTCAGGGAAAGAACAAGCAGAGAACACAATGGAATAAAGTGACAAAAAGATGTCATGGAAATACTCAAGAATATTGACTCAGACTGGAAAGAAGTAGAGAACATATTCAAGAACAGTGGTGGGTGGAGATAGCTAGTGCTTTAAAATGACTTTGGTAATGGCTTTGGTTATGTTCAGCCTTTAGATTGTGAGAATTACATTACAACAAATCGTTGGTGAGGGGAGGACAATGCCTTACACTGTTTTAGTGTATTGGCAGGGATAATACCTGGTTGCTGCTAGAATGTGATCACTTAAAGCAGGTAGCGATTGTTGGAGCACTGGGCAAACCAAGGAATGCAGCTGTATCATGGTTATCTTTGAACAAACGTATTGTTAACACACCAAGGAAGGCAGCTGTATCAAGGTTATCTTTGAACAAACGTATTATTAACAAACCAAGAAAGGCAGCTGTATCATGGTTATCTTTGAACAAACGTATTATTAACACACCAAGGAAGGCAGCTGTATCATGGTTATCTTTGAACAAACGTATTATTAACACACCAAGGAAGGCAGCTGTATCATGGTTATCTTTGAACAATTGTATTGTTAACACACCAAGGAATGCAGCTGTATCATGGTTATCTTTGAACAACCGTATTATTAACACACCAAGGAAGGCAGCTGTATCATTATTATCTTTGAACAACCGTATTGTTAACACACCAAGGAAGGCAGCTGTATCATGGTTATCTTTGAACAACCGTAGTGTTAACACACCAAGGAAGGCAGCTGTATCATGGTTATCTTTGAACAACCGTATTGTTAACACACCAAGGAAGGCAGCTGTATCATGGTTATCTTTGAACAACCGTATTGTTAACACACCAAGGAAGGCAGCTGTATCATGGTTATCTTTGAACAATTGTATTGTTAACACACCAAGGAAGGCAGCTGTATCATGTTTATCTTTGAACAACCGTAGTGTTAACACACCAAGGAAGGCAGGTGTATCATGGTTATCTATGAACAACCGTAGTGTTAACACACCAAGGAAGGCAGCTGTATCATGGTTATCTATGAACAACCGTAGTGTTAACACACCAAGAAAGGCAGCTGTATCATGGTTATCTTTGAACAACCGTAGTGTTAACACACCAAGGAAGGCAGCTGTATCATGGTTATCTTTGAACAACCGTATTGTTAACACACCAAGGAAGGCAGCTGTATCATGGTTATCTTTGAACAACCGTAGTGTTAACACACCAAGGAAGGCAGCTGTATCATGGTTATCTTTGAACAACCGTAGTGTTAACACACCAAGGAAGGCAGCTGTATCATGGTTATCTATGAACAAACGTAGTGTTAACACACATAAGGAAGGCAGCTGTATCATGGTTATCTTTGAACAACCGTAGTGTTAACGCATCATGGAAGGCAGCTGTATCATGGTTATCTTTGAACAACCGTAGTGTTAACACACAAAGGAAGGCAGCTGTATCATGGTTATCTTTGAATAACTGTAGTGTTAACACACCAAGGAAGGCAGCTGTATCATGGTTATCTTTGAACAACCGTAGTGTTAACACACCAAGGAAGGCAGCTGTATCATGGTTATCTTTGAACAACCGTAGTGTTAACACACCAAGGAAAGCAGCTGTATCATGGTTATATTTGAACAACCGTAGTGTTAACACACCAAGCAAGGCTACTGTATCATGGTTATCTTTGAACAAACGTAGTGTTAACACACCAAGGAAGGCAGCTGTATCATGGTTATCTTTGAACAACCGTAGTGTTAACACACCAAGGAAGGCAGCTGTATCATGGTTATCTTTGAACAACCGTAGTGTTAACACACCAAGGAAGGCAGCTGTATCA
Organism: Megaustenia siamemsis; assembly: GCA_032433765.1. Taxonomy (NCBI): domain Eukaryota; kingdom Metazoa; phylum Mollusca; class Gastropoda; order Stylommatophora; family Ariophantidae; genus Megaustenia; species Megaustenia siamemsis. Next base: position 35,530,854 of record JAVIAB010000024.1, read on the forward strand.
TGGTTATCTTTGAACAACCGTAGTGTTAACACACCAAGGAAAGCAGCTGTATCATGGTTATATTTGAATAACCGTATTGTTAACACACCAAGGAAGGCAGCTGTATCATGGTTATCTTTGAACAACCGTAGTGTTAACACACCAAGGAAGGCAGCTGTATCATGGTTATCTTTGAACAACCGTAGTGTTAACACACCAAGGAAGGCAGCTGTATCAAGGTTATATTTGAACAACCGTAGTGTTAACACACCAAGGAAGGCAGCTGTATCATGGTTATGTTTGAACAACCGTAGTGTTAACACACCAAGGAAAGCAGCTGTATCATGGTTATATTTGAACAACCGTATTGTTAACGCACCAAGGAAGGCAGCTGTATCATGGTTATCTTTGAACAACCGTAGTGTTAACACACCAAGAAAGGCAGCTGTATCATGGTTATCTTTGAACAACCGTAGTGTTAACACACCAAGGAAGGCAGCTGTATCATGGTTATCTTTGAACAACCGTAGTGTTAACACACCAAGGAAGGCAGCTGTATCATGGTTATCTTTGAACAACCGTAGTGTTAACACACCAAGGAAGGCAGCTGTATCATGGTTATCTTTGAACAACCGTAGTGTTAACACACCAAGGAAGGCAGCTGTATCATGGTTATCTTTGAACAACCGTAGTGTTAACACACCAAGGAAGGCAGCTGTATCATGGTTATCTTTGAACAACCGTAGTGTTAACACACGAACACCAATCGTAGGTCTGTGTTCTGAGATTGCGAAAGAAGCAACATAATGTTGTACCGAGATGAATGGTTTGATCGGAGCCTTGCTTTTATTCAGCAAGTAGACCACGTGGTTATAAATGCAAGACTCTCCCTCTCTCTCTCTCTCTCTCTCTCTATATATATATATATATATATATATATATATATATTTATATATATACTATGGGTGCAATGAGAATAATGGCAGCAACAGATTATGAGCAGCGCAATCTGGTTTATATATATATATTTAAAAATTAATTTTAATGCCATGAAAAATACAAACATCAAAACAAATAACATCAGAGCTAAAACTAAGAATTGCAAAACGTTAGATCTTCTCAACTTTTATGTATGGTACAGAAACAAGGACATTAGACAAGAAAACAGAACATTTGGACGAGTAACATCAAAAGTTGGATAAGTCAGCCGATGATAACCTACACTATCAAATTAAGAGACAGGGCGGAATGGCGCTCCGTGGTAGCCAACCTTGGATGCGGAGACAGCACTCAATGACCATGATGAAATATATAAAACGAGAGCTAATTTCAAATATTAGGAAGAAACAATCATCATTTTTTGACCATGTAATGAGAAGAGAACAACTGGAATATATTGTAACAACTGAAAAAATTGAGGGACGAAGAGATAGAGGGAAGCAAAGACAAAAAATACCAGACAGCTTAAGAAAATGGCTTGGCAGAAGGTCAACAACTGAAATGATAAACAACTGTCGAGATCGAAAGTTGTGGAGAGACATGATCACCTAAGCCAGCAGGCCCGGTACTTGATGATGATCATATATATATATATATATATATATATATATATATATATTAGCATTTTTTTTTTATCTCCATAGTTACAACATATACAGCGAAGCTTCCAATTTTATAAACAAAATAAGTCATCATCATCACCGAGTGCCTTCTCGGCAACGAAGGTTGGTTACCATGGATCGCCATTCTACTCTGTTTCTTGCATTAATGGTTCAGGCTGTCATAGACTGACTTGTCCATGTTAGTCTTGGTCTACCTCTGCCTCTTTTACCTTGTATTTTCCCTTCCAATATTACTTTTAGTACGCTGTTGTGTCTTTTAACATGCCCCAAACATTTCATTTTTCTTGTCTTAATTGTATTTAGTAGTTCTCTTTTTATTTTCAATTGTTTTAAAACTTCATCGTTTGTTACCTTTTGTTTCCATCCAATTCTACCTATTCTTCTATAAATCCACATTTCAAAGGCTTCAATTTTCTGTTCTGTTTTCTTGTCTAATGTCCATGTTTCTGCACCATACAGGAATATTGAGAAGATGTAACATTTTGCCATTCTTAGTTTCAGCCCTGCTGATATTTGTTTTGTTGTTAGTATATTTTTCATGGCATTAAAATTACTTTTTGCCATACCTATTCTTTTGTTTCTTTCAATTTTACATTTTCCATCATTGGTTATAGTATGTCTCAGGTAGTTGTAGCTCTGGACTGTCTCCAGATGTATTCCCTCAAATGTGATATTTAATTGTAGGTCTTGAGAATTCTCTTTGTTTATGCTCATAGTTTTAGTCTTTTTGATATTCATATCTATCTATCTATCTATTGACCTTTCGAGCCGTAACCGGCCCATAGGGCGTAGACCAAGATACACCTTCTCCTATATGAATTTTTGTTCTAGCAGTTTTCTTTACGTTTCATTAACAACATCGTTTTTACGATAGCGGCTTGTTAAACCTCTGATCAACGGTTCTATACCAAGCCGGAGAAAAATAATTCCTCCATTTTGGAAACAACCGGAAACGAAAAAAAAAAAAACTGCTAGAACAAAAATTCATATAGGAGAAGGTGTATCTTGGTCTACGCCCTATGGGCCGGTTACGGCTCGAAAGGTCAATAGAATAGTTTTCTTTTAAAGATATTTTATTAAATCTCGCCATCTGTCTCTGTTCTGTGCAAGCAGTTCTATCTCATTGAGGGAGCCGATTCCTGCCGCTCTTGCCTCTCTCATCAATGTTCTTCTCAGTGTCTCCCTGGGTCTTCCTCTTTTTCTTTTACCTGTTGTTTCCCATATGAGGGCTTGCTTTGCTATTCGATTATTATCTCTTCTCATCACATGTCCAACGTATGACCATCGTCTTTTCTTTATTACTGAAGATATTAGTGGTTGATTGGCGATTTCTCTAATTTCCTCGTTTGTTTTGAATTCGTTCCATTCTATACCAAGTATTTTCCTTAGACATTTATTTTCGAATGCGTTCAACTTTGTTTCTATATCTCTTGTTGTTTTCCAGCTTTCACACGCATACGTAAGGGTTGATAGTACATTTGATTTGAATAGCCTAAGTTTTGTGTTTGTGCTAATGAGTTTTGATTTCCACAACTTTTCAAGGTTTCTGAAAGACATTGCTGCTTTAGCCAGTCTGATTCTAATTTCTTTGCTCGTATCCCCTCCTCGATCAATGTGACTTCCAAGATAGATAAAGTGATCGATCTCTTCTACTGGTTTGTTTTCCATGTATATTTTGTCACTTGTTGGAATTAAACTTTTCATGACTTTAGTCTTTTCATGATTGACCTCAAGCCCAATTTTGCTGGCTATTGATGATAGTTCATTTGTGTTTTCCTGCATCGTTTTTATCTGACTGCTGATGAGAACTATGTCATCAGCAAAGTCGAGGTCCTCCAAATGGTCTCCTTGTATCCATTCGATGCCTTTATTACCAGTGCAGCATTTCTTCATTATGAAGTCCATAACAATTCCAAATAACAAGGGCGATAAAATACATCCTTGTTTAACCCCAGTTTCTATTGGGAAACATTCGCTCAGTCCTTCCTCTGTTCGAACTGCACATGTGTAACCATCATACATGTCTTTGATAATATTTATGATTTTTGATGGTAAACCATATTGCTTCAGAATTTTCCACAAAGAATCTCTATGAATACTATCAAATGCTTTTTTGAAGTCGATGAAGTTAAGTACAAAAGGTTTTTGCTTTTCAATATGTTCCTCCAATATAAGTCGTAGAGTGAAAATGTGGTCAAGACAGCTTCTCCCTTTTCTAAACCCAGCCTGTTCTTCACGCATTACTGTATCTATTGAATCCTTTATTCTATTTAGGATGATTTTACAGAATAACTTTGAGGCAACTGACAAAAGTGTCACGCCTCTCCAGTTGTTACAATCTCTAAGATTGCCCTTTTTTGGGATCTTAACAATGATTCCTTTTTTCCATTTATGAGGCGTCTTCTCTGTTTTCCAAATGATGTTGAACATTTTTTGGAGATGTATTAAATTATGGCTATCAATTGCCTTGAGGATCTCAGCTGTTAACTTATCCTCTCCAGCAGCCTTGTTATTGGTCATTAGCTTTAAGGTGGTTTCTATTTCACTCAAGGTGAAGTCATCTAAATTTACATCTAATTCTGCTGCTGGTGTTTCAGCTTCAAAATCTATTAAACTGTGAGGTAGTGGACGGTTAAGAATTTCTTTGAAGTGTTCTGCCCAACGGGCTTTTATGTCTGCGCTTGTTGTTAGCATTAATCCAGATTTGTCTAGAATTGGTGTTCCACTGGATGTATAGGTGTTTGTCAGCATCTTTTGTACTGTATAGAGAGTTCTGCTGTCTCCTGTAATTGCAGCTGTCTCTGCTTTCTCTGCCAAGTTGTCTATATAAGCTCTTGTATCTCTTCTTGCCGAACTTTTCACTTTGTTGTCTAATTCTTTGTATGTTGCTTTTGCCAGAACCTTTCCAAGATCTGTCTTTACATTAGTCACGGCTCTCTTTGCTTCTCTTCTTTCTTTGATGTATTTCCATGTGGTGTCTGAGATCCAAGCTCGTTTTTCCATTTTCTTCAGTCCGGCACTTGCTTCTGCTGCTGTCATTAGTATTTTGCTCTGTGAGTCCCACATTTCATTGATATCTAAGTCTATTTCACCGAGTGCTGAATAACAATTACTTAGCTCTATGTTAAACTTTTCCTTTATGGCTTCATCTTTCAGTTTATGACTATCAATTTTATGTGTAATTGACCTCTTCTGTTGGTTTCTAAATTTTAATCTTATTTTCCCAATGCACAGGTTGTGGTCACTATTAACATCAGCACCTCTGTAAGCTCTTACATCTATTAATGATGATCTGAATTGTTGTTTAATACATAGGTGGTCAATTTGATTTGATGTTCTATCGTCAGGAGATATCCATGTTGTTTTGTGAATATTTTTGTGTGGAAATAATGTCCCACCTATAACTAAATTTTCTATTAAACATAATTCTATTAATCTTTCTCCATTCTGACTTGTTGTATTACAGCCTTCTCTCCCCATCACATGTTCCACTCCTGCGTTATCTTGTCCTACTTTGGCGTTGAAGTCTCCCATTACAATTAAAAGATCGTGTTTTGGTATTTTGTTTATAAGTTGTTGCAGTTGGTTATAAAAAACGTCCTTAACTTCATCATCAGCTTCGTTAGTAGGCGTATAACATTGAATAATTGAAAGTCTTCCATGTTTTGTTTTGTATCGTGTTCGTATCAGACGGCTATTTACCGGTTCCCATTCTAATAAACTTCTTGCAGCTTTGTCTGTCATCATTATGCCTACTCCTTCACGGTGTTTTCCATCTTCCCTTCCAGAAAAAACTACTATTTTATTATCAATAGATCTCCTACCTGTTCCAGGCCAGCGCATTTCGCTTAATCCTAAAATATCTAGATCGTATCTGTCCATCTCGCTCGCGACCTGTGCATGTTTCGTCGGAGCGGCCATTGTTCGCACATTCCAGAATCCTATTTTTGTTGTTGTTTTGGGGCCGAAAAAACTATCATTATTATCTACTGCTAATTTACACATTCTGTATCAGGTCTACGTTTCATTAACAACATCGTTTTTACGATAGCGGCTTGTTAAACCTCTGATCAACGGTTCAATACCAAGCCGGAGAAAAATAATTCCTCCATTTTGGAATCAACCGGAAACCCTCATTATTATATATTCATATTCATATCTAGTCCATATTTTTTGCTTGTTATGTTTATCACATTAAGCAATTGTTGTAGGTCTTTAGGATTTTCTGCTAGTAGAACAGTATCATCAGCACATCTTAGATTATTGATTATCTTTCCATTAATGTTTAGGCCTGGCATCTCTGAGATGTTTTTAAAGATTTGTTCACTGTATAGATTGAACAAGCTTGGTGATAGGATGCCTTGTCTTACTCCTCTTTTTATGCCCATGGGTGTAGAATTCTCTCAATAATATTTTATTATTGCTGTTTGCTCCCAGTACAAATTACATATTAGTCGTATGTCTGCGTCGTCTAGGTTTATATCCTTTAGGCAGTCTATAAGTTCTATCTATTGACCTTTCGAGCCGTAACCGGCCCATAGGGCGTAGACCAAGATACACCTTCTCCTATATGAATTTTTGTTCTATCAGTTTTCTTTTAGAGATATTTTATCAAATCTCGCCATCTGTCTCTGTTCTGTGCAAGCAGTTCTATCTCATTGAGGGAGCCGATTCCTGCTGCTCTTGCCTCTCTCATCAATGTTCTTCTCAGTGTCTCCCTGGGTCTTCCTCTTTTTCTTTTACCTGTTGTTTCCCATATGAGGGCTTGCTTTGCTATTCGATTATTATCTCTTCTCATCACATGTCCAACGTATGACCATCGTCTTTTCTTTATTACTGAAGATATTAGTGGTTGATTGGCGATTTCTCTAATTTCCTCGTTTGTTTTGAATTCGTTCCATTCTATACCAAGTATTTTCCTTAGACATTTATTTTCGAATGCGTTCAACTTTGTTTCTATATCTCTTGTTGTTTTCCAGCTTTCACACGCATACGTAAGGGTTGATAGTACATTTGATTTGAATAGCCTAAGTTTTGTGTTTGTGCTAATGAGTTTTGATTTCCACAACTTTTCAAGGCTTCTGAAAGACATTGCTGCTTTAGCCAGTCTGATTCTAATTTCTTTGCTCGTATCCCCTTCTCGATCAATGTGACTTCCAAGATAGATGAAGTGATCGATCTCTTCTACTGGTTTGTTTTCCATGTATATTTTGTCACTTGTTGGAATTAAACTTTTCATGACTTTAGTCTTTTCATGATTGACTTCAAGCCCAATTTTGCTGGCTATTGATGATAGTTCATTTGTGTTTTCCTGCATCGTTTTTATCTGATTGCTGATGAGAACTATGTCATCAGCAAAGTCCAGGTCCTCCAAATGGTCTCCTTGTATCCATTCGATGCCTTTATTACCAGTGCAGCATTTCTTCATTATGAAGTCCATAACAATTCCAAATAACAAGGGCGATAAAATACATCCTTGTTTAACCCCAGTTTCTATTGGGAAACATTCGCTCAGTCCTTCCTCTGTTCGAACTGCACATGTGTAACCATCATACATGTCTTTGATAATATTTATGATTTTTGATGGTAAGCCATATTGCTTCAGAATTTTCCACAAAGAATCTCTATGAATACTATCAAATGCTTTTTTGAAGTCGATGAAGTTAAGTACAAAAGGTTTTTGCTTTTCAATGTGTTCCTCCAATATAAGTCGTAGAGTGAAAATGTGGTCAAGACAGCTTCTCCCTTTTCTAAACCCAGCCTGTTCTTCACGCATTACTGTATCTATTGAATCCTTTATTCTATTTAGGATGATTTTACAGAATAATTTTGAGGCAACTGACAAAAGTGTCACGCCTCTCCAATTGTTACAATCTCTAAGATTGCCCTTTTTTTGGGATCTTAACAATGATTCCTTTTTTCCATTTATGAGGCGTCTTCTCTGTTTTCCAAATGATGTTGAACATTTTTTGGAGATGTATTAAATTATGGCTATCAATTGCCTTGAGGATCTCAGCTGTTAACTTATCCTCTCCAGCAGCCTTGTTATTGGTCATTAGCTTTAAGGTGGTTTCTATTTCACTCAAGGTGAAGTCATCTAAATTTACATCTAATTCTGCTGCTGGTGTTTCAGCTTCAAAATCTATTAAACTGTGAGGTAGTGGACGGTTAAGAATTTCTTTGAAGTGTTCCGCCCAACGGGCTTTTATGTCTGCGCTTGTTGTTAGCATTAATCCAGATTTGTCTAGAATTGGTGTTCCACTGGATGTATAGGTGTTTGTCAGCATCTTTTGTACAGTATAAAGAGTTCTGCTGTCTCCTGTAATTGCAGCTGTCTCTGCTTTCTCTGCCAAGTTGTCTATATAAGCTCTTGTATCTCTTCTTGCCGAACTTTTCACTTTGTTGTCTAATTCTTTGTATGTTGCTTTTGCCAGAACCTTTCCAAGATCTGTCTTTACATTAGTCATGGCTCTCTTCGCTTCTCTTCTTTCTTTGATGTATTTCCATGTGGTGTCTGAGATCCAAGCTCGTTTTTCCATTTTCTTCAGTCCAGCACTTGCTTCTGCTGCTGTCATTAGTATTTTGCTCTGTGAGTCCCACATTTCATTGATATCTAAGTCTATTTCACCAAGTGCTGAATAACAATTACTTAGCTCTATGTTAAACTTTTCCTTTATTGCTTCATCTTTCAGTTTATGACTATCAATTTTATGTGTAATTGACCTCTTCTGTTGGTTTCTAAATTTTAATCTTATTTTCCCAATGCACAGGTTGTGGTCACTATTAACATCAGCACCTCTGTATGCTCTTACATCTATTAATGATGATCTGAATTGTTGTTTAATACATAGGTGGTCAATTTGATTTGATGTTCTATCATCAGGAGATATCCATGTTGTTTTGTGGATATTTTTATGTGGAAATAATGTCCCACCTATAACTAAATTTTCTATTAAACATAATTCTATTAATCTTTCTCCATTCTGACTTGTTGTATTACAGCCTTCTCTCCCCATCACATGTTCCACTCCTGCGTTATCTTGTCCTACTTTGGCGTTGAAGTCTCCCATTACAATTAAAAGATCGTGTTTTGGTATTTTGTTTATAAGTTGTTGCAGTTGGTTATAAAAATCATCCTTAACTTCATCATCAGCTTCGTTAGTAGGCGCATAACATTGAATAATTGAAAGTCTTCCATGTTTTGTTTTGTATCGTGTTCGTATCAGACGGCTATTTACCGGTTCCCATTCTAATAAACTTCTTGCAGCTTTGTCTGTCATCATTATGCCTACTCCTTCACGGTGTTTTCCATCTTCCCTTCCAGAAAAAACTACTATTTTATTATCAATAGATCTCCTACCTGTTCCAGGCCAGCGCATTTCGCTTAATCCTAAAATATCTAGATCGTATCTGTCCATCTCGCTCGCGACCTGTGCATGTTTCGTCGGAGCGGCCATTGTTCGCACATTCCAGAATCCTATTTTTGTTGTTGTTTTATGGCCGAAAAAACTATCACTACTATCTACTGCTAATTTACACATTCTGTATCAGGTCTACGTTTCATTAACAACATCGTTTTTACGATAGCGGCTTGTTAAACCTCTGATCAACGGTTCTATACCAAGCCGGAGAAAAATAATTCCTCCATTTTGGAAACAACCGGAAACAAACACCTATCTATAAGTCTACTAACGTCTATAAGTTGGTTATGGTGTATTCTATCGAAAGGTTTGGTGTAGTCTATGAAGCAGGCATATATTGGTTTGTTTATTTCTGTGTACTTTTCAATCAATGTTCTCATGCTAAATATGGCTTCTTTTGTGCCACTGTTTTTCCTGAATTCAAATTGTTGCTCATCTATTTCAGTATTGATTTTATTCTGAATCCTTCCCTGCATAACTTTTAGTAAAATTTTTGTTACCTGGCTCATTAGGCTTATTGTTCTGAAGTCACTGCATTCAACAGCACCATTCTTTTTTGTTTGGCAATGCAATGAAAGTTGGTGTTTTTAATTCGTTTGGTATGTATCCTGTCTGGTATATGTCATTGCATATGTCTTTGATCACTTCGATGCCAAACTCTTCTAGAGCCTGTATGATCTCTATCTTTATATTGTCAGGTCCTGCTGCCTTTCTCTTTTTCATTGTTTTTATAGCTTTTTCTACTTCATATTTTAGGATTTTATAGTTGTATGTACATTTTATGTCTGGCTTTTTGTCCCTTTCGTCATGAAATAATTCTGTTATATATTCTTGCCATCTATCTAGTATATCTTTGTTGTATGTTAGCATTCTTCCCTCTTTGTTTGCAATACATCCGTTTCCTGCAGCTTTTTTGTCTTTATTAGTCATTCTCTTTATTTCTGTGTGCATCTCTCTTAAGTTTTGTGTACTTTCCATAGTTTCGACTTCTAGACATCTTTGGTTGAGCCAGTCTTCTTTTGCCTTTTTGCACATTCTCCGTATTTCATTGTCTATATCCATGTATCTGGCAGTGTTTTTCGCTTGTCTTCTTTCTTCCATTTTTTCTAAGATTTTGTCAGTTATCCATTTTTGTTTTTTGTTACTTTCCTTTTTGGGCAATGTGTTACAGGATTCGTGCATGCTGTTTTTTATGCATTGTCATTTTGTTGTGACTTTTTCCTCAGGATTGTCTCTTCTGTACTGCTCAATCCCCTCTTCTAGCAGCTTATGATATGTGTTCTTTACTTGTACAGTATAAGTTTCTTGTACATCTTTCTGGTTTAACGCTGTTATATCTATTGGTGTTGCTGAATTAGTTTTTTGTTTGTTTCTCTTTAATTTGATTTTCATTTTTATCATTACAGGATTGTGATCTGAATTAATATCTGCTCCTGGGTAGGTTTTGGCTTTCTTGACGCTGTTCCGGAATCTGTCTTTTATCATTATGTAATCTATTTGATTCCTCTTCCTGTCTTCAGGGCTTTTCCATGTGTATAATTTCCTTTTCTTTTGCTCAAAGAAGGTGTTGCATATTATCAGTCTGTTTTCTTCACAAAATTGTATTAATCATTCTTCGTTGATATTCCTTTTTCCTAAACTATGATTTCCTATAATGGTCTTATATTTACCTTTTTCTACTTTAGCGTTCATGTCACCCATTATAATCAAGGTGTCTGATAATTTCACTTGCTTCATAACTGTGTTTAGATCTTCATAGTATGCCTATATTTGTTCGTCTGTATAGTCTTGAGTAGGTGCGTATGTCTGTATTATTGCTATGTCAAATGGTTTTGCCTTCATTTTTAATAGTATAACCCTATCATTGTATGCCCAGTGGGTATTTACATAATTTTGTAGCTCTCGTTTTATTAGAATGCCTACTCCTCTTTGATGTTCTTTTGTGTTACCTGAATATATAAATGTATATTTATCGTCTTATGTGGATCCACTTTCCTTCCATCTTGTTTCTGATATGCCTAAGATATCTATGTTTAATCGCTCTGCTTCTACCATCAGATTTTCTAATTTTGCTTGTTGGTATAAGGTCCTAACATTCCATGTAGCTATTTTTAATTCGTTCTTAAAACAGTAGTTATAAATTCTCTCATGGCTTTCTTTGGAGTGTTACGTGATAAGGCCCCAATCTCTTTCACGAAAAAAAGTAGTAATCACTTAATAAAATAAGTATTCTCTAATAAGTAAACTGGTCAGATGTTTATTTATTTTAATGTAATTTCAATTCCAGGCAGACGGCAGTTCAATTCAGCTGTCAGAACTCCTGGCTCGCTTAGTCATGCAAGATATTAATAGCAAGGTAGCGAACTATATATGTATTTTACAAATGTTTAGAACTAGCACAGTGTAGTGTCATACCTGTTTTAGTGAGAATATTACAATTTAGTATCCAACCCTGACACTGGTCGAGTAGTTTAAAGCCGGTCTGCTGCACTGATACTCGTTTAGTTAAAATAGAAAAAAAAAAAGAGCTGAGTTGGCCGGTTTTAAGTGGCTCACCATCATCTTTAAGACGCCAGTTCACAAACGCGCATATATTAATGTACAATCTATTCAGCAATGCACTTAGATCTTGCATTTCACTCGTTCTAACGTGTGTCCTCTGACCAATAATCACATCCTCATTTGTAAACATATTTGCCAAGAAATCTAATCTACTCAATCTAATTCATTTACAAGGCGAAGTTATTCTCTATATAATTTGAAACTAACTTTCTGACCCACAAAATGAAACTTGCATTTGATACAAAATAAAATAATGCTCTTTTATGGAATCCATTAATAGCTTGAATGTAAGAGGTCTGCGGACCGAATGAAAGCAAATAGTGCACATATATCAACACGTAAATGCTAAGCTCATATTTGTCATGTTAATCTTCTGTTATAGAAGGAAATAATTTTGGGAAATTCTGATTCTAGAAGGAAGTTAACTCTGATCGTGACCGCCGGATAATCCAAGCTATTGCGTCATTATAAGTCGGCGTTTCCGTGCTTGAAAAAGTGATGCAGAGATATAGCATTGTATATCCTGGATGCTGGCTCATGGGTAATACACACAAGTCACGCGGCATCACGATGGGCCACTCAAATCGTGAGCTCTTGAAACTACAGCGGGATATCTGATCATATCGGGAAAAACTAAAAGATTGACTTCAACTTTTATTACAAACGAAACTAATTAGCCAGTCTCACTTCTAACCGAAGTAATAAAATATGAGAACTAGGAGAAGTAAACGGTCGAGGAAAAAAAAAAAGAAGATTACATCTGTAATTGACATACAATACATAAAATCTCTCTCTCTCTCTCTCTCTCTCTCTCTCTCTCTCTCTCTCTCTGCGATCAAGACTCAATCAGAGTAGGAATCCAGACTCTCTCATGAAGTTAGCTGTCTGTTTAAGTGAATCGATTGCCCCATATAGTTTCTCTTCCAGGGAGGTGGGTGTGGACCACATTGCTCTTCTCAGGTCTGTGTACTGGGGGCAATCCTGTAGAACATGTTTTGTTGTCATATTGTCCAGTGTACAGTGGCATAGGCTGGTTGTACCTATTTTGAATTTGGTGAACATGTGATTTCTCATTCTATTGTGGCCAGTGCGTAGGCGAAGTATGATGACTTGATCCCTCCTTGATAGTTGGTGGTATCCGTCACTCTCGTTATGCTTTGGGTGTTCTCGTTTCCATTTTTCATGGAACTGACCTTAGAGGATGGATTTGGCTTCAACATAACTGAGCGGGTAGTTCTCTTGTGGTGATCTCCCTCCCTCTTTAGCTAATTTGTCTGCGCGTTCGTTCCCGTGTATATTACAGTGTGATGGTATCGACTGAATGACTACTCTCTGGGAGTTATTGTATAGTTGGTCCAGGGCTGTTCTCAAGTCATCTAGTTCATTGTTCTTGGGGCTTTCTAGAGCTGATAGTACTGACAGAGCATCAGTCAGTATCACCAATTTATTGTGCATGTTATTTTTGTGTTGAGTAACCAGTGTTGCAGCATCTCTGATGGCCTCAGTTTCTGCTTTAAAGTTGTTTGAGAATTTTCCAGTAGCTATTGACTTGGTGATCTCGTCTGATTATTTAGCGTCAAGAACACACCTCCCCTCCATTTCTGGTGGCATTTGTAGCAGAGCCATCTGTGTATATGTGGGACCAAGAGCCATGCCGGTAGGTATCGTATATGTGTTTTTCGGCTACGTGTTTTCTTTCTGTGTCTGATAGCATGCCTTTTTTCATGATTCCTGTTATATTTTCCTTAAGTTCTGGTATTTTATGTTTTCCATGAGGAGACATATCAGATGGGCCCAAGGGTTTCGATATTGTTTGGGAAAGTACTGGGTCTCCAGTAGTTAGTTCATTGGCAATTGCAGCGAAGTTGCTCCTCTTTAGTCGTACAAATCCAAAACCAGTTATTATTTGGTGCATGGGGTGGCTAAGGAGCTTTCTATATTTCTCTGCTTGTTGCAATACTTCAGTGACCCGTCTGTCATCTAAGGGTTGTAAACCTGTTACTGTTTCTAGAGTCTTGATAGGTGTAGATTTCATAGCACCAGTGATGATACGGGCAGCTTGGTTCTGTGTTCTGTTAATTTTGCTAAGGTGTGATTTGGAAGCCATGGCCCAGGCTGTGACTCCATACTCTAGAACTGGTCTGACTCTTCCTACGTATAGTCATTTCAAAATATTGCTGTCTGCTCCCCTGTCCGTTCCTGCCAATTTCTTCATAATATTTGTTCGTTTTCTGGCTTTTTTCCTTGCTCTGTCTATCTGATTTTTCCAAGTCATTCTGCGATTCATGGTGACGCCAAGATATGTTGGGTTTTGGTCAATAGGGAGTGTATGGTCTTTTATCTTCAAGTTTGCAGAGAGTGTGTTTCTTGATAGGCTGAAAATTGTATATGTAGTTTTTTTTCGTTGATTGGTAAGAACCAGGTGTTCGTCCATTTTTCAAGTTCACCTAGGGCAGCTTGCATCGTGGGTCCAGCTACCAACATACTTTCCTCGCGAGCCCATCGCCAGATCATCTGCGTATATTGCTGAGTGTATTCTGGGTGGAATGTCCATTACGATGTCATTTATGAAAATTAAAAAGAGTGTTGGGAACAAGACTCCGCCTTGTGGGACACCTTGTTCTGTAGAGACCTTCTTACTTAGTTGACCTTGAACTTGTACTCTGAGCGTTCTATCCTGAAGGTATTGAGAAACCCAATTGAATAAACGACCCTGGATGCCAAGTCTAAAAAGCTTGTTCTTTAAACCCTCTCGCCATAGCCTATCAAAAAGCCTTCTCCATGTCGACCCACACTGCCAGTGTGTGTTTCTTTTCTTGTAGAGAGTTTCTTTTCTATTTCCTGTGCAATGTAGGTGACCAGGTCTTCAGTTGATCTGTGCTGACGGAAGCCACTTTGTTGTGGTACGATTTGTTGTTTAATAATTTATACATAGAATGAATATTCCGATTGCTTATGATGAATGATGAAATCGTATAACGAAGGGCAGTTCAGCTGCGTTCACTTTCGGTGCCGCTTGGCTTTTTATCTTTCGGCGTGTGCTGTAGCTGTTATGATGGTGACAGCACCTTCCTTTCTTTGTTTGAATCCTTCAATAAGATGAGTTTTATTTTGGATGATTCCACTGGCACTGGTGGTTGAGCAATTATGGATTTTAATTCGTTTGCAGTGATACCTGGGCCTTCGACTAACCACTAACCACATAAAATGAATAGATTGATTATTATAGAAAGTGTGATTACAAGTATAATGTACAATCGTAAATAGTTGTAATATAGCTTAGCTATTTAGAAAATATAAGTATGTGTATATATTTACAAGTACTTACTGTCTTTACCGCATTGTCGTATTATTGGGGTCTGCTGGGTATTTTTTTTTTTTTTTTGGGGGGGGGGGGTGGGGAGGTTGTTTGAAGGACGACTTATAAAACCAAAAATAAAGGCCGCTTGTACAGAGCAGTCGCAGCGAGGTGATCAGGTCAATGTGTTTATATGAATTTTTTTATTCTAATATCGGAGTCTACATTCTAATATCGGAGTCTACATACTAATATCGGAGTCTACATTCTAATATCGGAGTCTACATTCTAATATCGGAGTCTACATTTTTTTTTATTTGGGGGTATGATAAAACGTTTGTTTGGACAATAATTAAACAAATAAAAAAGGAACAAGGAAACGCCAATGATGTCGCTTGTAAGAAAAACGATTTGGGACCTCTATACGGCCTAAAAGATTGGAAAAGAAATGCTTAATGATGCAGCACGCACAGAGGTCTCCTATAAACGGGAAACAAATATAATTGTCTATGGACAAAATATGGGGTGACAGAAATTGGAGCACAGTTATGGCGGGAAAATGCCGGAGACAACGATGGGAGAAGAAACTGAACAACCTGACACTAGGAAACAGCAGACGGGTACCACGGAACTGGTGCACAATGTTTTTGACAGAAGATTGTTGCAAGACATGATCACTGTCCCAAACTACACGTAGAAGAATTCCACAAAGTTGCTACACAAGTGACAACATGAAACATGCAAGTGCTAGGAGCAGAAACATGCAAGTGCTAGGAGCATAAACATGCAAGTGCTAGGAGCATAAACATGCAAGTGCTAGGAGCAGAAACATGCAAGTGCTAGGAGCAGAAACATGCAAGTGCTAGGAGCAGAAACATGCAAATGCTAGGAGCATAAACGTGCAAGTGCTAGGAGCAGAAACATGCAAGTGCTAGGAGCATAAACATGCAAGTGCTAGGAGCAGAAACATGCAAGTGCTAGGAGCAGAAACATGCAAGTGCTAGGAGCATAAACATGCAAATGCTAGGAGCATAAACATGCAAGTGCTAGGAGCAGAAACATGCAAGTGCTAGGAGCAGAAACATGCAAGTGCTAGGAGCATAAACATGCAAGTGCTAGGAGCATAAACATGCAAATGCTAGGAGCATAAACATGCAAGTGCTAGGAGCAGAAACATGCAAGTGCTAGGAGCATAAACATGCAAATGCTAGGAGCATAAATATGCAACTGCTAGGAGCAGAAACATGCAAGTGCTAGGAGCATAAACATGCAAATGCTAGGAGCATAAACATGCAAGTGCTAGGAGCAGAAACATGCAAGTGCTAGGAGCAGAAACATGCAAGTGCTAGGAGCAGAAACATGCAAGTGCTAGGAGCAGAAACATAAAAGTGCTAGGAGCAGAAACATACAGGTGCTAGGAGCAGAAACATACAAGTGCTAGGAGCAGAAACATGCAAGCGCTAGGAGCAGAAACATACAAGTGCTAGGAACAGAAACATGCAAGTGCTAGGAGCAGAAACATACAAGTGCTAGGAACAGAAACATGCAAGTGCTAGGAGCAGAAACATACAAGTGCTAGGAACAGAAACATGCAAGTGCTAGGAGCAGAAACAGATTTCTCACATTGGGACGATTTGACCAGAAGTCTTCAAACTTTGTGTCGACTTCTCCAAAGAAATATCGTCTAAGAAATCACAGAACTGGAAGCTACAGATAAATGTGGTTATCTCTTACAAGATTACATCTTTACTCAGATTATTCGTAACATTATTATTATTATCACAAGTATCGTGCCTACTGTCGCAGGTTACTTATCCCACCACAATTTGCTATCTCAACAACTATTTTTTTTCACTTCTGTTGCGACTTCCTATTACATTATTGTATTTAATGTCTGGTATAGTTTCTCCCCGTTTCTCTATATCCCTCCTTCCCTAAAGTTTCCCACCAGCCACCCGATATTCAAGCTATTGTATTCTTCTTACATTTTTAAGCGTCGTTATTGCTTTTTACTTTACAAACATTAAGTAGCAGCGGTATTGTACTAGTAAGGGGTTAAGGCAAAGAAATGCGAATGAATGCATAAAAATGTGAAGCTGCAGTAAAGCTAAATGTGCGTGTTGTTTGTTTGTTCCTGCTGAAGGCCTATTAAGCCGAAACGTCGTTCAAATCTATGTCGCCTACGTATCACGTAAAGCAAATACCATACTAATTTTTCCTTTTTCTATTTTTTCAATTCTCCCTCATATTTAGCTTTACTGCAACTTCGCATTTTTTATGCATTCATTAGCATTTCTTTGCTTTAACCCCTTTTTATTTTAGCTGCCCATGGTATTCCAACTATTCTTTTGTACAACTTCATTTGTATGGCCTGCACGAATTCTTTGTACCTGTTGTTTGATTGTCCATGATTCACACCTGGAGATCAATATTGACTCAACATAACAATGAAGAAAAAGTAGTTCTCGTAGAGAAACCTCGTAGTCGATGATGGTCGGCTTAATAACTATTTTCCCATAACTTTTCTTCTTCATAACGTAAGCTTTCTTCATAAATTCTGCACCACCACTTTGTTATACATAATCTACCCACAAGAAGTTTAAATTGTTTTTAAAAAAATGCATTTTAAATTTTTTCCACAGTGGAAGGAAAGAAAAATATCAGATGTGGCAGAAGAGATGAATACCAGTTGTGGTAGAAGAGAGGAATATCAGTTGTGGTAGAAGAGAGGAATATCAGATGTGGTAGAAGAGAGGAATATCAGTTGTGGTAGAAGAGAGGAATATCAGTTGTGGTAGAAGAGAGGAATATTAGTTGTGGTAGAAGAGAGGAATATTAGTTGTGGTAGAAGAGAGGAATATCAGTTGTGGTAGAAGAGAGGAATATCAGATGTGGTAGAAGAGAGGAATATCAGTTGTGGTAGAAGAGAGGAATATCAGTTGTGGTAGAAGAGAGGAATATTAGTTGTGGTAGAAGAGAGGAATATTAGTTGTGGTAGGAGAAAAGAACATCGGTTGTGGTAGAAGAGAGGAATATCAGTTGTGGTAGAAGAGAGGAATATCAGTTGTGGTAGAAGAGAGGAATATCAGTTGTGGTAGAAGAGAGGAATATCAGTTGTGGTAGAAGAGAGGAATATCAGATGTGGTAGAAGAGAGGAATATCAGTTGTGGTAGAAGAGAAAAATATCAGATGTGGTAGAAGAGAGGAATATCAGTTGTGGTAGGAGAGAAGAACATCGGTTGTGGTAGAAGAAAAGAATATCAGTTGTGGTAGAAGAGAAAAATATCAGTTGTGGTAGAAGAGAAGAATATCAGTTGTGGTAGAAGAGAAAAATATAAGTTGTGGCAGGATAGAAGAATATCAGTTGTGATAGAAGAGAAAAATATCAGATGTGGTAGAAGAGAGGAATATCAGCGGTGATAGAAGAGAAGAATATCAGTTGTGGCAGAAGACAAGAATATCAGTTGTCGTAGAAGAAAAGAATTATAGGTTGTGGTAGAAGAGAAGAATATCTGTTGTGGCTGGAGAGAAGAATATCAGTTGTGGTAGAAGAGAAGAATATCAGTTGTGGTAGAAGAGAAGAATATGTGTTGTGGCAGAAGACAAAAATATCAGGTGTGACAGGAGAGAAGAATATCAGTTGTGGCAGAAGACAAGAATATCAGTTGTCGTAGAAGAAAAGAATTATAGGTTGTGGTAGAAGAGAAGAATATCAGTTGTGGTAGAAGAGAAAAATATCAGATGTGGTAGAAGAGAGGAATATCAGCGGTGATAGAAGAGAAGAATATCAGTTGTGGCAGAAGACAAGAATATCAGTTGTCGTAGAAGAAAAGAATTATAGGTTGTGGTAGAAGAGAAGAATATCTGTTGTGGTAGAAGAGAAGAATATCAGTTGTGGTAGAAGACAAGAATATCAGTTGTCGTAGAACAAAAGAATTATAGGTTGTGGCTGGAGAGAAGAATATCAGTTGTGGTAGAAGAGAAGAATATCAGTTGTGGTAGAAGACAAGAATATCAGTTGTGGCAGAAGACAAAAATATCAGGTGTGACAGGAGAGAAGAATATCAGTTGTGTAGAGCGAAAGAAGAAAAGAGAAAGAAGAAAAAAGAATAGTTTTTAATAGTTAAGAAAAGAAAACTTATAGAAACAAGAAAAAGAGTTCTTAAATGTTATGTAGAGCCAGTCTTAACATATGGATGCGAACCATGGACAATAGGATAACAGACAAAAAAATCACTGGAGTCTGTAGAAATGTGGTTTTACAGAAGAATATTGAGAGTACCATGGACAGCTAAGAAGAGTAATGAAGAGGTTCTGAGAGAGGTCAAAGCAAAAAGAGAGCTAATTTCAAATATTAGGAAGAAACAATCATCATTTTTTGGCCATGTAATGAGAAGAGAACAACTGGAATATATTGTAACAACTGGAAAAATTGAGGAACGAAGAGATAGAGGGAAGCAAAGAGAAAAAATAACAGACAGCTTAAGAGAATGGCTTGGCAGAAGGTCAACAACAGAAATGATAAATAGCTGCCGAGAATGAAAGTTGTGGAGAGACATGATCACCTACGCCAGTAGGCCCGGTACTTGATGATGATGAGAGCGAAAGAGAGATGGAGAGTAAACAGAAAATGAGACTGGCATAGAGATTTAGTAGAAGAAGTATGGATGGTGAAAAAGGGGGAAGGGGAGTGACGTGATGTCAGTGACAATGACAACGAACTAGACAGTGCTTGGATAATTATGCTCAAACTGACAACTGTGTATGATAGTGCGCTTTAAACATTGTCTTTAACGGGAAGGTAAAATAAGAGACAAATAGGAAGGGAAATGTTGAAGCAGGTCACTCGATATAGGCAAATGTCTACATTATAAGGTTAATGCTTACTCTTCTTCTTCGGCATTCAGTGACCACACTTCTTCATCATGCGGCCTTAAACGGATGTTAAATTGTCGTTCATGCGTTGTGTCATTAGTTTACGGCAAGTCGCGATACCTACGCCTTCGACCAGATATATTCATCCTCGGCAGAATCGGGCTAATGAGTTCGCACACACATTCTGATCTGTGTAGTGCGGAACAACCATTCAGGGGCAGTTAGACTGTTGTGGGTATTTTCTGTCTGAGGGCTCATTGTAGCTCAGAAGTTGAAGTGCTCTTACCTATCTATCTATCTATTGACCTTTCGAGCCGTAACCGGCCCATAGGGCGTAGACCAAGATACACCTTCTCCTATATGAATTTTTGTTCTAGCAGTTTTCTTTTAAAGATATTTTATCAAATCTCGCCATCTGTCTCTGTTCTGTGCAAGCAGTTCTATCTCATTGAGGGAGCCGATTCCTGCTGCTCTTGCCTCTCTCATCAATGTTCTTCTCAGTGTCTCCCTGGGTCTTCCTCTTTTTCTTTTACCTGTTGTTTCCCATATGAGGGCTTGCTTTGCTATTCGATTATTATCTCTTCTCATCACATGTCCAACGTATGACCATCGTCTTTTCTTTATTACTGAAGATATTAGTGGTTGATTGGCGATTTCTCTAATTTCCTCGTTTGTTTTGAATTCGTTCCAGTCTATACCAAGTATTTTCCTTAGACATTTATTTTCGAATGCGTTCAACTTTCTTTCTATATCTCTTGTTGTTTTCCAGCTTTCACACGCATACGTAAGGGTTGATAGTACATTTGATTTGAATAGCCTAAGTTTACCTATGGTCAGCAGATATCACACGAACTTTGCATTTTATCACTAGAAATATGTAATTTTTAGATGCAGTGATCTCTGCAATATGTGACATTTTGGCACGCAAGGTTTCTTTTTTTTTGAGATTGTGGTTCTGCCCTATGTGCCGTCTTCGGCTCTAAAGGACAATAAATAGATAGAGAATATGTCATTACAGGAACTTCACATTTTATCACTAGCAATATATGTCATTACAGGAACTTCACATTTTATCACTAGCAATATATGTCATTACAGGAACTTCACATTTTATCACTAGCAATATATGTCATTACAGGAACTTCACATTTTATCACTAGCAATATATGTCATTACAGGAACTTCACATTTTATCACTAGCAATATATGTCATTACAGGAACTTCACATTTTATCACTAGCAATATATGTCATTACAGGAACTTCACATTTTATCACTAGCAATATATGTCATTACAGGAACTTCACATTTTATCACTAGCAATATATGTCATTACAGGAACTTCACATTTTATCACTAGCAATATATGTCATTACAGGAACTTCACATTTTATCACTAGCAATATATGTCATTACAGGAACTTCACATTTTATCGTTAGCAACATGTCATCACAGGAACATTGATAGTAAAACTTCATGAACTTCCCTCTGAAGACGAAACGTTTCAGCCACATTGGCGAGGGTACCTAGAAATGGAAGTGGGAAACGAACGCAATTTACAGTGAATTAATATGTTCGGTAGCACTACACTGGACGAGACTGTCTCATGGATCATCACCAGGTCGGTACAGAACTCAAGGTAGACAATTTGCAGAAAAAGTGTGAGAATTGTGTGATGACATCCTGCTAACCATCACATTGCAAGGATCTTGTAATGACGTCATGCTAACCATTACATTATGACGTCATGCTAAACATAACATTGTGAGGATCTTGTAATGACATCCTGCTAACCATTACATTGTGAGGATCTTGTAATGACGTCATGCTAAACATAACATTGTGAGGATCTTGTAATGATATCCTGCTAACCGTTACATTGTGAGGATCTTGTAATGACGTCATGCTAAACATAACATTGTGATGATCATGTAATGACATCCTGTTAACCATCACATTGTGAGAATCTTTTAATGACGTCCTGCTAACCATTACATTGTGAGGATCTTGTAATGACGACCTGCTAACCATTACATTGTGAGAATCTTGTAATGATATCCTGCATCCCATTGAGAGGATCTTGTAATGATATCCTGCTAACCATCACATTGTGATGATCTTGTAATGACGACCTGCTAACCATTACATTGTTAGGATCTTGTAATGAGATCCTGCTAACCATCACATTGTGAGGATATTGTAATGATATCCTGCTAACCATCACATTGTGAGGATCTTGTAATGATATCCTGCTAACCATCACAATGAGAGGATCTTGTGAGGACGTACTGCTAACTATTACATTGTGAGGATCTTGTGAGGACGTCCTGCTAACCATTACATTGTGAGGATCTTGTGAGGACGTCCTGCTAACCATTACATTGTGAGGATCTTATGATGACATCCTGCTAACCATTATATTGTGAGGATCTTGTGAGGACGTCCTGCTAACCATTACATTGTGAGGATCTTGTGAGGACGTCCTGCTAACCATTACATTGTGAGGATCTTGTGAGGACGTCCTGCTAACCATTACATTGTGAGGATCTTATAATGATATCCTGCTAACCATCACACTGTGAGGATCTTGTAATGACGTCCTGCTAACCATCACATTGTGAGGATCTTGTAATGACGTCCTGCTAACCATCACATTTTAAGGGTCTTGTAATGACATCCAGCTAAAAATTACATTATGGAGGATCTTGTGAGGACGTCCTGCTAACCATCACATTGTGAGGATCTTGTTATGACATTATGCTAACCATTACATTGTGAGGATCTTGTAATGATGTCCTGCTAACCATCACATTGTGAGGATCTTGTGATGACATCATGCTAACAATCACATTGTGAGGATCTTGTAATTACATCCAGCTAAAAATTACATTGTGTTGATCTTGTAATGACGTCATGCTAACCATTACACTGTGAGGATCATGTGAGGACGTCCTGCTAACCGTCACATTGTGAGGATCTTGTGATGACATCATGCTAACCATTACATAGTGGAGATCTTGTGATGACATCATGCTAACCATTGCATTGTGGGGATCTTGTGATGACATCATGCTAACCATTACATTGTGGGGATCTTGTGATGACCTCATGCTAACCATTACATTGTGGGGTCAATGGTCAATGTGTTATCGATGTGTTGTTAATTGTTGTTATGTATAACACGCAGAAAAGTCTCTCAAGTTGGTCGTAAGGGACGAACGGAACAAGCTGTTGAGAAAGAAAAGCAAACATACAAAGTTCAGTCTCTCAATAAAGTCACGAGGGTGTATACACGCACAAAAGTAAGTAGCAGGCACACGCAAAAGGTGGTCTCAAAGGTCTCAAAGGTGACAAAAAAGGTACGTCATACGACGTACATCGTAAAACATAAAGCATTAAAATTGACAACGGGTCACATAATGACATCCTGCTAACTATCACATTGTGAGGATCTTGTAATGACTTCCTGCTAACCATTACATTCTGAGGATCATTAACATTGACAGGAAGTCTACCTTCGTGACAACATGTACAGCGTCCTTGGAAATCTACCTCCGTGACAACATGTAGAGCGTCCTTGCAAGTCTACCTCCCCGTGACAACATGTAGAGCGTCCTTGGAAATCTACCTCCCCGTGACAACATGTAGCGCGTCTTTGGAAGTCTATCTCCCCGTGACAACATGTAGAGCGTCCTTGCAAGTCTACCTCCGTGACAACATGTAGAGCGTCTTTGGAAGTCTACCTCCCCGTGACAACATGTAGAGCGTCCTTGGAAATCTACCTCCGTGACAACATGTAGAGCGTCTTTGGAAGTCTATCTCCCCGTGACAACATGTAGAGCGTCCTTGGAAATCTACCTCCGTGACAACATGTAGAGCGTCCTTGGAAATCTACCTCCGTGACAACATGTAGAGCGTCCTTGCAAGTCTACCTCCCCGTGACAACATGTAGAGCGCCCTTGGAAATCTACCTCCCCGTGACAACATGTAGAGCGTCTTTGTAAGTCTATCTCCCCGTGACAACATGTAGAACGTCTTTGTAAGTCTATCTCCCCGCGACAACATGTAGAGCCTCCTTGGAAGTCTGACTCCGTGACAACATGTACAACGTCCTTGGAAGTCTACCTCCGTGACAACATGTAGAGCGTCTTTGTAAGTCTATCTCCCCGTGACAACATGTAGAGCCTCCTTGGAAGTCTGACTCCGTGACAACATGTACAACGTCCCTGGAAGTCTACCGTGACAACATGTAGAGCGTCCTTCTCTGCTTTGATTAGCCAAGGCGTGCTCCCTAGGGAAGGTTTCGGTGAGAGAGAGACAGAGAGAGACAGAGGGAGAGAGACAGAGAGGGAGACAGAGAGATAGTGATATTTGCACGATACTGTGGACCTGGCATCTTTTAAAACCCAAAGATTAGTACATCAACGTAAATACACACAAGTTTGCATATTCAACCACATTCAAAATTTAAACTTGATGTGCGCGCAATGTAGAGCCTACGTGTTGCATCATGTCTGCAAGCAAATCTGTTTACATTTACACTCATCGGCTGGTTCTCAGTCATTACATTTATACCGCCACTGCTATAAATAATTCAGGTCTAGGTTCGGCTATAATCGTCAAAATCACTTTAATGACAACGAGGTCTTCATCGACCCTCAAAAACAAACCGTACACAAAACAAAGCATCTCCATTCGGGCACTCAGCCACGGCTCCGGTGACGCTTTGTCCATCAGCGTTTCTCAACCAGCGCCTCCAAAAATTGGAGAGTTCCGCGCGAGATCGTTAGGGTTCCATTTGTTTGGGTGAGTTTGTGGATGTGTGTGTGGGTGAGTTTGTGGTTGTGTATGGGTGAGTTTATGAATGAGTGTAGGTGAGCTTGTGGATGTGTGTGTGTGTGTGAGTTTATTCAATCAAAGTGCCCTGCCTCCCCGAGGGCGTTCAGAACATCACGCCGATCCATTGGCCGTACGTCAAAACGGAAGCTGCTCTAGCAAGGCGGTCACCTCTTCCGTGTCCTCTCGCACCGGAATGTTTATGAACGAAGATGAAACAGATCCCAATCAGACCTGAGTTCTTTAGTGACTCCAACCACTGCCTTCGTGCCCAATCTCCCTCGATCTTGCTGAGCATGAGTAGAAGACTGTGCTTCTAGCCAGGCCATTACTTTAGTTACAGCCATGATCTCCATGGTCAAACTAATGGTAGTTATAGCGAAAACAACGCTTTCCTACTTACTGTTGTTCCTCTGACCTGGACGGTGAAAGCCCACGAGTTTCGACTGTACCTAGGAACGGATCCATCAGCGAACTGCGCTCGCCCACGAGTTTCGACTGCACCGAACAACGGATCCATCAGCGAACTACGCTCGCCCACGAGTTTCGACTATACCGAACAACGGATCCATCAGCGAACTACGCTCGCCCACGAGTTTCGACTATACCGAACAACGGATCCATCAGCGAACTGCACTCGCCCACGAGTTTCGACTATACCGAACAACGGATCCATCAGCGAACTGCGCTCGCCCACGAGTTTCGACTATACCGAACAACGGATCCATCAGCGAACTGCGCTCGCCCACGAGTTTCGACTGTACCGAACAACGGATCCATCAGCGAACTGCGCTCGCCCACGAGTTTCGACTGTACCGAACAACGGATCCATCAGCGAACTGCGCTCGCCCACGAGTTTCGACTGTACCGAACAACGGATCCATCAGCGAACTTCGCTCGCCCACGAGTTTAAACTTACCGAAGACGGGATCCATCAGCGAACTACGCTCTCCCACCGAGACTCCGAACTTGTGATAAACTGATACTATTTTTCTTCCAAACCTACTACCAGGAAAGATAATTATCTGTGGTCATAAAAACAATGTCAGCGACCCCCAGTAGATCAAAACCTACCTCCCCAGTTGGTCTCCTCGGTAACAGCCCGCATCAAAGCTGGGTGGCTAAAAGAGTGAAGATCGCGTTGATAGAGAACACCTAGTAGTGACAAAATTATCCGATGATTAAGATTCAACAAATCTAGCAGAACCAAGGAAATCAAGAAAGCTATTGCAGCCCGCCTTTTCCCATTAGCTTAGTCTAATAGTTACCGACTCATATGGACTCCTTGGTATTAATATTGTGATGTCATCTTCATTATAGTAAAGTAGTCACATCCATCTATAATTTTACTAAGGCCTGCGGGCTGAGTAAGAAATCCCAAAGATTGTGACGGCAATGCGAGCTATAGACTGCTGGCGTCATTCTACGAAGGCGCGCCTACTAGCACCAGAGCTGGAAGTTGTCAGCGACCCACAGCTGATGGCTTGCGCCAGGATCGGTGAACCAAAACCATCCAGACCCTGCTCCACCTCTCCGTGGTGCCTCCAGTAACAGACTAACCTGTCTAGTCTGGCCAAGCGTGCAGGGATCGAAGAGGGAAGACAACCCGGTACTCAAAAATGTCGTGCTGAAGTCGAATGTGTTGGGCCGAAAAGCGCAAATATAACAGTTATACTGCAAACCACAACACAACGCAGACACGTCCACTATGTCCTTGTAAGGGCGGATAATGAAGAGGAATATTCTAGTCTACCACGATACTCTAGAATAATTTAGTCATCGGGGGAACGCAACCAAGCACCAACCATTCTACCCACAGCAACCGCTGCTCGTAAAGCTGAAAAAGTCACAAACTTTGGGTAATTTCTATCAGCCCATGGACTTTATTAATGTTATAGATGGCTGTGTAAAGCTGTAAAGCTCCGTGACGTATGTCGTAAGGAAGTAACCTAACATTTCACCCTACAAGACAACATTACGTGGAGATGAAGGGGGGGGGGGGGCAGTGCTCTTCCTCGCTGTCGTAACTTTTTCCCTAAATCAGTGAGTCAAGTACCTATTTTTCTATCAAATAGCTCGACTGAGCAGAGTTCAGCAGGGTTTGAACTTCGATCATATAATCTCTAAACCAACGCCTAGGTAACAACGTTATTGGCACACGCTTCATCGACTTTAAGCTTATACAAGAGAAAGAATGATAATATTGACATTGAAGAAGTTTTATTCTGTAGTTTTCCGAGACATGGGAATTATTATAACGGTATGGATTTGTGTGGTCTATCGGTAAAACGTCTGCCTCTGGACAAAAGGGTCTCATATTCGAATCCCGATACAGGTGGTGGTGATATTTCAGAATTGTATCCATGATTTCTCCCTGGATTTACCCTCCCCCTTTTCCCTTGATAATGAGATCAAATGTCCAACCCTCTTGGATAAGTGCCAAATACATGAGATCCCGTGTGAACTGTGCGCTTGTTAAAGTTGGAATCCGAAAAAATGTAGGGCAAAATTGATAAAAAAAATATACACAAAGGCATCAAAACTCTCTACGAAAAAAAAACACGAGAGTACTCCTGAAGTTGGTAAATATCTGCCTACATGGCGATGGACGCCTGAAGACATAGCTGCCGATGTGAAATCGGAAAATGGGATATTCGAGCAAAATGTAGTTCCTCGTGGTTTCGCCAGAGATACGAGTATAAAGCTGGCGTAGACAAACATGAATACAGACTTAATGGATACTTACGCAGAATAAAAGGATGGAAATGGCAGGACAAAATCACTAACATAGAATTATGGAAATGTACCAGTCAAATACCTGTGGATAAAGAGATACAGCGAAGACGATGGCGCTGGATAGGACACACACTGCGGAACACAACTGAGAGTATTACACAACAGGCCCTTTTTTGGAATCCCCAGGAGAAAAGACAAAGAGGAAGACCAATAAATTCTTGGAGAAGACAGACAGAAGCAGAGATGAAGATGATGGGGAAGACATGGAATGATCTTAAAAGAATAGCAAGAAACAGAACGATTTGGAAAGTGTTTGTTGAAGGTCTATGCTCCACGGGGAGCTGAAAGGTAGAAGAAGAAAAAGAAGACAAACAAGATTGTAGAGGTCCCGCCGGGATAAAATGGTTGAGAACCGTTGGCCGAGCTTAACTAACTAAAGCAGGAAGTAAAATTCCAGGCACTTCATAGCTGCATGAACGATGAGGTAGCCTGGGAATTTGTCCATGCAGTAAAAGTGAGTAGTGCTTCGTGACAAATAACATAAGCTGTGTTTGTAGATAGGCTGCACAAGGCACAAGTCATGTAGTGAGTGGTCAGAGAGAGATGACGAATGTGGTAACGAGAGATGAGTCATACCGTTTAGTGTGATTATCTCAAGGATGTCACTTAGTATTGTTGACGACCAATCACACATGTCATTAACTATGATAAATGAGAGATAAATAATGTCATTAGGTGTGGCTAGTGAGAGATAATAAATGACACGCGGCATGGTTACTATTAATTTAAGAATGGCATTCTTCTACTTCCTATTTTCTTCTTCATTTGTCTTTCAGCGTCATGGGGAGATATAGTTTACGGTATTTTTCTCTTCTGTTGGAATCACCTGCTCTCTAGTGTTTCTAATATTCCAGCAATCCATCATTTTCGTGGTCGACCTTGGGTCTGGTGCTCTCGAATCGTTTATTGAGGGCTCGTTACGTTGTGTTTTGATCTTTCTATCTTATCACTGGGCCAAATAAATGTATCTGTTGTTTCATTGTATATTCAATGGCGACAATTATTCCTATTGTTTTATTTTCAGTTCTTCTGAATCTAGCAGCCACGTCTGGCATTGGTATCACGGTATTGAAAAAAGAAAACAATGAAGATTGTGTTGTAGAGTGTCCATTTTGCCCGTAGTGTAAGAATGTCCTTTAATGTGATTAAAGTTGTCTGAACGGTATCGCTTTTTGTGGTGAATCAAATAAGAAAGGGACAGAGGAAGAATAGAAATAAATCAAGCTTAAACAATATACAGAGCCAAAAGATAAAATGGCTTATACCTCAGAAATGAATGCCTTGTTAATCTATGTCATGCAGTTCATAAATGTATACATGGCAGAAGAAAAGATCATGATGTATATAATGGTAAGTATCTCAGTGAAAAATGAAGATAGGAATCAGCACATAATTAATAGGACACTGTAATTCTAATAGTCACTAATATTTTAGCAAATTATTGTCACATTTTGATTGTTTGCTATTAAACCATCTGTCAAAATATCAATGGCCATATACGTACATATTTTTTATATGGTTATGGTTAGTCTAAGGCCCTGGTATCACTGCAAACGAATTAAATTGCTCAACCGCCCGTGCCAGTGGAATCATCCGAATTTAAACTCATCTTATTGAAGGATCCAAATAAAGAAAGGTAGCTGCAGTCCCCATCATATCAGCTACAACACATGCCAAAAGACATAAGACCAAACGGCACCGAAAGTGAACGCAGCTGAACTGTCCTTCGTCAAACGATATCATCATTCATCTTAAGCAATCGGAATATCGAAACACAATCCGGATGAAAAACACAGCTCACGGTGTGCACAGAGCACGAAACACAGTAGCTCCGACAGCAAGCCGGACTTGGAATATGAGGAAACTGAAATAAAGAACACTTTTCAAACTGAGCCTCAACGGTTCCTGCCGCCTATCTGCCATATTGACTGGAACGTATATGTACGAGTAGAAACCTTGGCGGGCGGATGACGGGTAGACGAAATGTAGATAAATATAAAGACGACAAACACATTCATTATACAATGTATATTGAGAAGAAAGAATATATATATATAGAATATATAAGAAGTATAGCTTTAATCGAGAAGACAACAGTATTTCTCACCATTTTGCAAGATAGGTCAAATTTTTAAAAACCAGCACATCCTTTCTTTTAAAGGGAAATAAAACGACTGGCTCATGGAAAAGCCCAAAGCGTGTACACTAGTGGAGAATATGGCAATGCCAACCGCACCTCTTGCCTTCTCTTGTGTGGCTTTAGTAGCCTAGTTGCGAAAACCATCCGACTGGGCTACCGACGTTCGGACAACCCGTGTTCGATTTCCGCTGGAAACTGTGGGACTGTACTCGTGGTTGGGGAAAAAAATACCCTCGCGGTCGACCCAACCGCTGGCAGAAATGGGTACCAGGGTAGTACTCTGGAAGATGAGGAATGCCGCCTCACATCGTGAGTTTCGATGCTTGAAGCGACACTATCCAGATGTCTCCGGACACTTCTGGAAAGGCAGCCGAGCACAAATGGGTGAAAACTCGCGAGCTAAGACGCCGATTCAAGTCTCGTACTTGACCTTTGCCGTTACCTGTCTTGTGGATTTTGCCAACTTGTCCTCTAGAATATATCAGACTCAAACAGCCATCCAAAAATGGAACTAAAAACTACTTTAGGCTCGTGCTCACGCGCAGGCGGCCTAAGATCACCGCCTGACCAACGAATGTTGTTTAACAACGTTTAACTACAGAAAATATTCATCATCATCATCGAGTGCCGTCTCCGCAACGAAGGTTGGCTACCATGGAGCGCCATTCTGCTCTGTCTCTTGCTTTGATGGTGCAGGTTGTCATAGGCTGATTTTTCAATCTTTTGATGTTACTCGTCCATGTTAGTCTTGGTCTGCCTCTGCCTCTTTTACCTTGTATTTTCTCCTCCAGGATTACTTTTAGTAGGCTGTTGTATCCTTTAGCCTTGTTATTTGTGATGATTTTAGTATATTCTTCATGACATTAAAATTACTTTTTGCCATTCC
This sequence comes from Megaustenia siamemsis, assembly GCA_032433765.1. Classification (NCBI taxonomy): domain Eukaryota; kingdom Metazoa; phylum Mollusca; class Gastropoda; order Stylommatophora; family Ariophantidae; genus Megaustenia; species Megaustenia siamemsis. Next base: position 35,561,270 of record JAVIAB010000024.1, read on the forward strand.
TATTCTTTTGTTTATTTCAGTTGTACATTTTCCATCACTGGTTATAGTATGTCCAAGGTAGTGGTAGTTCTGAACTGTCTCCAGGTCTATTCCTTCAATTTTGATATCCACTTGTGGGTTTTGAGTATTTTCTTTGTTTACGATTATAGTTTTAGTCTTTTTAATATTCATATCTAGTCCATCTTTTTGCTTGTCATGTTTATTTCATTAAGTAATTGTTGTAGCTTATGTGAAAAGTCTGTGACGGTGGATGGAGGCGGAGGAATCAAGAATGATCAACGGCCCAGAAAGCGGAAACAGCAAAGTGTGTGGTACCCAAGAGGCATGTTCAGAACACGAAAGACGAACATGGCTGACCACCGTGAAAGAGATTGGAGCCTCATCACGTACCAGTCCAGAGGAAGCCATGGAGAGTCGGAGAAGTGATCCTGGAGGGGAAAATACAAGGTAAAAGAGGCAGAGGCAGACCAAGATTAACATGGACGAGTAACATCAAAAGATGGACAAATCAACCGATGACAACCTGCACCATCAAAGCAAGAGATAGAGCAAAATGGCGCTCCATGGTAGCCAACCTTCGTTGCGGAGACGGCACTCAATGATGATGAATTGTTGTAGATCTTTCGGATTTTCTGCTAGTAGTACAGTATCGTAAGCATATCTTAGGTTATTGATTATCTTTCCATTAATTTGTAGGCCTGGCATCTCTATAATGTTTTTAAAGATTTGCTCAGTGTATAGATTGAACAAGCTTGGTGATAGGATGCATCCCTGGCTTACTCCTCTTTTTATATTAATGGGTGTAGAGTTCTCTTTGTTATATTTTATTATTGCTGTTTGCTCGCAGTATAGATTACATATTATTCGTATGTCCATGTCATCTAGATGTATCTATATGTAGACATCTAGATGTCTTTTAGGCATTCTATAAGTTGTTTGTGGTGTACTCTATCAAAAACTTTGGTGTAGTCTATGAATCGGGCATATATTGGTTTGTTTACTTCTGTTTTTTTTTCGATTAATGTTCTCATGCAGAATATGGCTTCTTTTGTCCCGCTATTTTTCCTAAATCCAAATTGCGGCTGGTCTAATTCAGTATTGATTTTATTCTGAATCCTTCCTTGTATAACTTTTAGCAAGATTTTTGTGACATGGCTCATTAGGCTTATTGTTCTAAAGTCACTGCATTCAACTGCACCATTCTTTTTAGGCAATGCAACGAAAGTTGATGTTTTTATAGTTCATTTGGTACAGAAAATATTAATGCTCAGTTAAATAGTTGATTCAATCCGGCCAGTGCACAGCGGAGCATCGTTTAGCACCACATCTCCAAAACAGCGTCATACGATACTGGGAGTCGGGTTTTGATTTCTCGCTGAATGTCGGTTAATTAAAGGACATAACATATAAGAACAGTCAAGGTTCAAGTCATAGCTTGAATAAAAGTCGAAGTATTAAAATAACAGCTATGTGATCAGATTCTGAGTTTTGAAGAGGTAATTTACGAGTTAAAGTACATAAGCTATTTCTATTCGTAAGAGTAACCACCCTTGGATCTCTGATCGGGTCATAGAAAATCCCTAATTATAGGGTTAGGGATGGTATCTCTAACTATACGTAGGCAATGGGTAGAGTCATTGCAGAAGTCAAAAATACGTAAGGTCACCTTTGTTCAAGTCCCAGGACATGCTGGAGTATGGGGCGGACAGGCTGGCTAGCTGCGCTATTGTTGAGGACGGTTAACCAATGGATCGGGCGGACATCATCAATGCCCTCCGGAAAGTTGGAAGGACACAGGACTTCGATAACCATGAGTCCACGTCACTCCTTCGGATGAAAGAGATGGGAGTTAAGATGGACACAACCAGAAAAGAGAAACTTAGTGGGCGTATAAGAAAAATTATCAACCAAAACAGAACTGGAGTCGTCAGTCGCTGGACACTCGAGACTTGCTGAGGAGGGGATCTGAGCACCTATGGACATGTTCGGAGTGCAATGATGATGACCCGCAAATAACTCAATAACTTAATAACTCAATCTCTAACTGATAACCCTAACCATAACCCTTATTGCAAAAATAAAATTAAATGGACAAGACCTAGAAGCTTTTGATAAATTCAACTACGTGCGGTCAATCCTTACTGATGAAAAAAGTATCCGCAAACTAAAGGGATATCACTCTTAAACAGAAATAATTTATGTATCAAAACTCGTAAACTACCGGAAACTTGTTATGCAGAGGTTCGAAGTAGGGGACAATATGATCACGAGAGTAGCAACATGATATGTGTGTTGGTGTTGTAGCTAAAAGGGTTTTGTCACGGAAATTTAAAAAATATAATAAACACGACCAAAATAAACCGAAAAACTAAATCGAATTTTTAACTTACTTCCAACAAGTTATAAAAAAAATAATGCACAATCAAGTGATATAATGCACATAGAAGTAACATAACACAAAACATGATATAATAGTGAGCGACAAAGGCAAGATGGTTCAAATGTGGGACAGGAAGCCAATTATTGATAGTGTCACATTAACCGAAAGTGAAATTGATCAATTGGGGGAGAAGTGATGAAGTAAAGTGAGATAGAGAGACAAAGCAAGAGATAGAGAGAGAGGGGGAGAGAAAGCAAGAGATAGAGAGAGAGGGAGGAGAGAAAGCAAGAGATAGAGAGAGAGGGGGGGGGAGAAAGCAAGAGAGAGAGAGAGAGAGAAGAATGAGAGAGAGAAGAAAGAGAGAGAGAGAGAGAGAGAGAGGAGATATAAAGGTGGGGGATGGGGACAAGACAGGAGTATAAGGTTCTGCAAAGGACATGGGACCTGATGAAGAAGGGATAGCTAAAATATGGACTAGACTAAAGTTTAAGAAAACACACAAACTCACCACAATAATAACAATAATATAACATTACCCCCATCCCCAATTGAAAAATTAATAGAATAACATATAATGACCTGCCCCCCCCTCCGCCCCCCTTTCCATTCAAACATAATAAAAATACAATATGACCTCCCTCCTCACCCACTGACTGTAGCAATACAATATGACCTCCCTCCTCACCCACTGACTGTAGCAATACAATATGACCTCTCTCCTCACCCATTGACTGTAGCAATACAATATGACCTCCCTCCTCACCCACTGACTGTAGCAATACAATATGACCTCTCTCCTCACCCATTGACTGTAGCAATACAATATGACCTCTCTCCTCACCCATTGACTGTAGCAATACAATGTGACCTCTCTCCTCACCCATTGACTGTAGCAATACAATATGACCTCTCTCCTCACCCACTGACTGTAGCAATACAATATGACCTCTCTCCTCACCCACTGACTGTAGCAATACAATATGACCTCTCTCCTCACCCATTGACTGTAGCAATACAATATGACCTCTCTCCTCACCCATTGACTGTAGCAATACAATATGGCCTCTCTCCTCACCCACTGACTGTAGCAATACAATATGACCTCCCTCCTCACCCATTGACTGTAGCAATACATTATGACCTCTCTCCTCACCCATTGACTGTAGCAATACAATATGACCTCTCTCATCACCCACTGACTGTAGCAATACAATATGACCTCCCTTTCTCACCCACTGACTGTAGCAATACAATATGACCTCTCTCCTCACCCATTGACTGTAGCAATACAATATGACCTCTCTCCTCACCCATTGACTGTAGCAATACAATATGACCTCTCTCCTCACCCATTGACTGTAGCAATACAATATGACCTCTCTCCTCACCCACTGACTGTAGCAATACAATATGACCTCTCTCCTCACCCATTGACTGTAGCAATACAATATGACCTCTCTCCTCACCCATTGACTGTAGCAATACAATATGACCTCTCTCCTCACCCACTGACTGTAGCAATACAATATGACCTCCCTCCTCACCCACTGACTGTAGCAATACAATATGACCTCTCTCCTCACCCATTGACTGTAGCAATACAATATGACCTCCCTCCTCAGCCACTGACTGTAGCAATACAATATGACCTCTCTCCTCACCCATTGACTGTAGCAATACAATATGACCTCTCTCCTCACCCATTGACTGTAGCAATACAATATGACCTCCCTCCTCACCCACTGACTGTAGCAATACAATATGACCTCTCTCCTCACCCATTGACTGTAGCAATACAATATGACCTCTCTCCTCACCCATTGACTGTAGCAATACAATATGACCTCCCTCCTCACCCATTGACTGTAGCAATACAATATGACCTCTCTCCTCACCCATTGACTGTAGCAATACAATATGACCTCTCTCCTCACCCACTGACTGTAGCAATACAATATGACCTCCCTCCTCACCCACTGACTGTAGCAATACAATATGACCTCTCTCCTCACCCACTGACTGTAGCAATACAATATGACCTCCCTCCTCAGCCACTGACTGTAGCAATACAATATGACCTCTCTCCTCACCCATTGACTGTAGCAATACAATATGACCTCTCTCCTCACCCATTGACTGTAGCAATACAATATGACCTCCCTCCTCACCCACTGACTGTAGCAATACAATATGACCTCCCTCCTCACCCACTGACTGTAGCAATACAATATGACCTCCCTCCTCACCCACTGACTGTATGAATACAATAGCACTATGATTATGTACAGCACACCATAACATAACACTAACATATCTATAACACAACATGCACACTCCCTCGTACCCCCATCCCCATCAACAAACAGCACAATAAAATATCATCATCTGCGCACCGTCAACAAACAGCACAATAAAATATCATCATCTGCGCACCATCAACAAACAGCACAATAAAATATCATCATCTGCGCACCATCAACAAACAGCACAATAAAATAGCACAACGTGCTTTTCTACCTTCATCATGACACTAAAAACGTCCAGTAAACTGGTTACCAACTTAACAAGAAAATATACATCAACATTACCTGTTTCACAACAAGACGAAGATTTTTAAAAAAAGCATATCTATATTCAATGTTGAGAGTAGTGCAACGCACACTTGAACTTTGAACTTGCAATACAGTCTCCAGGGGTATCCCGTAGTTAAACCATTGCATACGCACTTCACTATGTGTTAAAGAGACGCATATCTTAGCTACCACTGGCATTGTTATCGTATGAGAACTAAAATTATCACGACAGATATCGCCACTCACGTCAACAAACGTTATTTAAACTTCACTACACACAAGCTTCTTCTAGCGGCACATTCGGGCGAAACAAGTCGAGAAAATAAAAAGTCATGGAAAAGATAACTGGCAGGCTGTCATTTATATATTCCTTCGTCTGTAACCATGTGCTGCTCTACAGGAGAAGCAAAGTTGAAACCTTGTGTTGAAAGCGAAACAACTTTCTGTGTCATGTCCTGGCCTGATTACATGCGTTTCTGCACGTTTACACCCGACATGATGTCATACCCCACGGATAGCGATACTTAAAGATTCGATATCATGACAAGGTATCGTTATTCTCTAACTTATAGTATCAACAATGAGAGCTGATTATGTAAATGGTAATCGAATGATTAATTACGAAATCAGTTACAAAAAGGTAGGTGAATTTACATTCTGTTTCATTCCTTTTTGACAAAGTAATTTTTATTCTGTTTTTTTGGATTGAGAATGTTCTGAAAGTTTTCATGAAAACTAAATCCGTATCAGAATGTAAATCACTTCGGGGTAATTGTATCTGTTAAAAAATAGTTTCCTTTTAATATTTGTTTTAGACTTTAAATCTTGAAAGGGAGCCGCGATAGCTCAGTGGTTAGTGAACTGGACTACAAAGGACAAGGGGTAGGGTTCGATCCTAACCGACGGCTTCCGGGTTCACCCAGCCTTAAATGGGAACCGGATTTTTTTCTGGGAAAGTGAAGCGGCACGGGCGTAATACCGACCACATTACCCAAAAATCATGTGCTGAAGGTCTGTAAAATTCATGGTCACTAACACCATATTCCCTATACGCCACTTGGCGTGACGGGGGCTCTTTACTTTACTTTAATTCTTGAAAACGGTAAAAAAAAAAAAAAGTGACCTGGCACGTGAGCTCACGGGCCAAGTAGTTCAGTGATAGTGTCTCACTCGCTACCGAACTCAACATTTCTTTAACGATTTTAACACTAGACGCAAGCTAGCCCAGAACGTGTCAACACATTTTTCAGCTATCATGTGTGAGCTCACACGTTTTGCACATGACAGTCACGAACAACAAACGTATTGCGTGAATATCTGCAGCCTATTAACAGGGGTCAGCAGAGAGGCGCGCCAGGCAGGCGTGTTAGATCAATTAAGCGCCACACACATACACACACTGCAGACACATTACTTTTTATTTTTCACACAAAGAACGTACTTCCGTTCATCTCTCACACAAAGAACGTACTTCACTTCATCTTTCACACAATGAACGTACTTCACTTCATCTTTCACACAATGAACGTACTTCCTTTCATCTTTCACACAATGAACGTACTTCTGTTCGTCTTCCACACATTAACGTACTTCCGCTCATCTCTCACACAATAAACGTTTATCTCTCGCACAATGAACTTACTTCCCTTCGCTTTCGTACAATGAACGTAAATCCGTTCATTTCTCACACAATAAACGTACTTCCGTTCAAATTTCGTTGCTATATCTTCCTTGGTGTTAGAATCATTCATGAAAATTAGGGTTTTGTAGCGAGTGAAACACCCTGTACAATGTCATTAAAACGTTACGTGTTTTAGCTTCATCTGATTACGTCACAGCATGTGTGAGGAAACATTGTCTTCTTCCAACTTATTACCTCTGAAAGCTTTGGAAGGAAAGCCCGGGCAATACACGGAGCAGAGAAATCATGAGAAGCCACAGGGACATTAGCATTGGAGGGAAACAGAGACATGTCCAATAATAAGGTTGAATGTCCTTTGTCCATGCTTCGAATTTGGGTTTGAAGAGCTTTGCTTGATTAAACATAACCACTGCAGACATTAAATGCGCCTTCCGCGTGACTGTAAACAGTCTGGTTAAAATAGATCAGAAATAAAGAGCTAAGAACAAATTTAGGAATAATTCCCACCTTTCAATGCATAAAGAAACAGCTGAAATTATTTGACCGCGAGATAAGACAGAAATGTTAAGGTACAACACAACGAGCCTTCAATAAACGATGCATGAATACCAGACCCAAGGGCCGACCGTAAAAAAGATGAATTTATGAAATATTAGAAACACTAGGAAACATAACAGCAGGGGAAGGCAAAAGAAGAGGAAACGACCGCAAACTATATCTTCCCTCGACGCTGATATGCAAATGAGGAAAGCAAGAAGATCACTGACTGAAACACTGAGAGCTATTGGCCATTAATTAGCTGGACTGGCTAGAATATGCAAGACTGGAAACAAACTAATATCCACATTCCGTTCCGGCTTACTGCCTGAGCTACTGAGTTTAGTGCTCTATGCACACTGTGAACTGCTGTTTTCACCCGGATCGTGTTTCGATATTCCGATTGCTTACGATGAATGATGAAATCGTACGACGAATGACAGTTCAGGTACGTTCACTTTCGGTGCCGCCTGACCTTATGTCTTTTGGCGTGTACTGTAGCTGCTATGATGGGGACTGTATCTGCATTTATTTGTTTAAATACTTCAGTGAAATTAGTTTTAATTCGGATGAATCCACTGACACGAGCGGTTGAGAAATTATGGATTTTAATTCGTTTGCAGCGATATCGGTGCCTTGGACTAACCATAACAATAATATCCGTTGAGACAAAAAGTTATTGCACTCATATGTTTATTATTGCCACTCTTTTCTCACATACAAAAACATAATGAGAACTAAATACAGAATATTACGGGTTCTGAATATAGGCGAGAGCTGACAGGTAAAACCTACAAGTAATTAAAGAAACATAAACGGCAGGTTTTGGCTTGCACAACACAACGGTAGTCTTGAAACTTCAATAATGAAAGGTGCTCTTCCTGGGAACGATTGTGTAAATGACTCTGGGGGAAGTTGAAAGAAACGAAAATCAAGGACAAGCTGGAGAAGGCTAGTGGAAACACAGATGAATCATTTGGGCCAAACCTGGACACTCTGAGAAGAATTATCATACAGTCCGTGTGTGATCTATAAAAAATGTGTTCCTGACTCAAACAGGTAAGACAGATCACTGTTTGTCGTCGATTTGTGATCAAGCAAAGGGTAGTTTATAGAAAACAAAAGGGACAACATAAAAGACCAAGACATTAAAGACCTCACAGACTATAACTCACAGACTGTAACTGCATGTGGTAGATGTTAAGCAGGTGTCAGGTATAGACTGGACAAGTTTAAATACAGAAGGATGATGAAAGCATTGCAGAACCAAGCTTTGACTTAGACAAAGTTCTTCGATGTTATGTAGAGCTGCTCATAACATATGGGAGAGAATCGTGGACAATCTAACAACTGACCAGAAAATAGTTGCAAGTCACAATAAGGTTACTAAATAATGAAGCAAAAAATCAGGACATTTGCATCTGAACAATGAGGATTATTGTATCTGAAAAGGGGGGGGGAGATTGTTTTGTTAAAACAGAAGCAGAACATGTTGAAATGGCACTTTTAAAACTTTCTAAATTAGATGTAAATGCCTGGCCGGGCGCACACGCCTAAAAAACAGGTCACATCAGGCGAAAGTCTGGCAACCCTACACAGAAATGTTTTCGAGAAGTATGTCACGAAGACCATGAGAAACAGAAAACAGCAACCAGGATATTCTACGAGCTAAAGCAAAAAGAGAGATTGCCGACATCATTGTGGAGAAACTATTTCTTACTTTGGGCCATGCAATGAGAAGGGAACAGCTACACAAATTGAGGAAAGAAGTGGAAGAGGGTGAAAGATAGAAAATATAACAGATAGTCTAAGAGAACGCTTTTATAGGAAGTCAACATTAGTACCCTCCGGTAGCCATAGTTAATTATGGATTTTGCATCGCCCCTAGGAAATGTTATTTCTTCTTCTCTTTCGCAGTGTATTCTTTTTGTCTGTGAATCTATCTGCTTCTTGCTGGAGTTGGAACTATAGAGAGTGTTTACAGAAACTGCGGTCTAAAGCTATTTCTTCCAGACTGCAGGGTTTCTATTCAGTCTTTATGTTACGTTTACATAGATCAATAAATCGAAGTTTTGGGCGGCACCCCCTAGTTTTTTTGCCGTCGGACTACTTGTCCATAAAATATATCTTTTGGTATGCGGCCATCTTTCATACCATGTAGGTGTCCAAGCCAGTGTAACCTACGTTCTCTGGGCAGTTTGGAGGTGTTCGGGAGGATTATGGGAGTAAGGCAGTCAACATTAGAAGTGATGAGCGTGGAGGTGTTCGGGAGACCTATGGGAGTGAGGCAGTCAACAATAGAAGTGATAAGCCTGGAGGTGATCGGGAGACCTATGGGAGTGAGGCAGTCAACAATAGAAGTGATGAGCCTGGAGGTGATCGGGAGACCTATGGGAGTGAGGCAGTCAACAATAGAAGTGATGAGCCTGGAGGTTATCGGGAGACCTATGGGAGTGAGGCAGTCAACAATAGAAGTGATAAGACTGGAGGTGATCGGGAGACCTATGGGAGAGAGCCAACAATAGAAGTGATGAGCCTGGAGGTTATCGGGAGACCTATGGGAGTGAGGCAGTCAACAATAGAAGTGATGAGCCTAGAGGAGATCGGGAGGCTTATGGGAGAGAGCCAACAATAGAAGTGATGAGCCTAGAGGTGATCGGGAGACTTATGGGAGAGAGCCAACAATAGAAGTGATGAGCGTGGAGGTGCTCGGGAGACCTATGGGAGTGAGGCAGTCAACAATAGAAGTGATGAGCCTGAAGGTGATCGGGAGACTTATGGGAGTGAATCAACAATAGAGGTGATGAGCTTGGAGGTGTTCCTATGGCCTATTGGAGTGAGGCAGTCAACAATAGAAGAGATGAGCGTGGAGGTGTTCCGGTGGCCTATGGGAGTGAGGCAGTCAACAATAGAAGAGATGAGTGTGGAAGTGTTCTGGTGGCCTATGGGAGTGAGGCAGTCAACAATAGAAGAGATGAGCGTGGAGGTGTTCCGGTGGCCTATGAGAATGAGGCTGTCAGCAATAGAAGAGATGAGTGTGGAAGTGTTCCGGTGGCCTATGGGAGTGAGGCAGCCAACAATAGAAGAGATGAGCGTGGAAGTGTTCCGGTGGCCTATGGGAGTGAGGCAGTCAACAATAGAAGTGATGAGCTTGGAGGTGTTCGGGAGGCCTATGGGAGGCAGTCAACAATTGAAGTGATGAGCTTTGAGGTGTTCGGGGGGTCAATAGGAGGCAGTCAACAATAGAAGTGATAAGCTTGGAGGTGTTCGGGAGGTCTATAGGAGGCAGTCAACAATAGAAGTGATGAGGTGGAGGTGTTCGGGAGGCCAAGTGGAGACAGTGAACAATAGAAGTGATGAGCTTGGAGGTGTTCGGGAGATCTATAGGAGGCAGTCAACAATAGAAGAGATGAGCGTGGAGGTGTTCCGGTGGCCTATGAGAATGAGGCTGTCTGCAATAGAAGAGATGAGTGTGGAAGTGTTCCGGTGGCCTATGGGAGTGAGGCAGCCAACAATAGAAGAGATGAGCGTGGAAGTGTTCCGGTGGCCTATGGGAGTGAGGCAGTCAACAATAGAAGTGATGAGCTTGGAGGTGTTCGGGAGGCCTATGGGAGGCAGTCAACAATTGAAGTGATGAGCTTTGAGGTGTTCGGGAGTCTATAGGAGGCAGTCAACAATAGAAGTGATAAGTTTGGAGGTGTTCGGGAGGTCTATAGGAGGCAGTCAACAATAGAAGTGATGAGGTGGAGGTGTTCGGGAGGCCAAGTGGAGACAGTGAACAATAGAAGTGATGAGCTTGGAGGTGTTCGGGAGATCTATAGGAGGCAGTCAACAATAGATGTGATGAGGTGGAGGTGTTCGGGAGGCCAAGTGGAGACAGTCAACAATAGAAGTGATGAGCGTGGAGGTGTTCGGGAAGTCTATAGGAGGCAGTCAACAACAGAAGTGATGAACTTGGAGGTGTTCGGGAGGTCTATAGGAGGCAGTCAACAATAGAAGTGGTGAGGTGGAGGTGTTCGGGAGGTCTATAGGAGGCAGTCAACAATAGAAGTGATGAGGTGGAGGTGTTCGGGAGGTCTATGGGAGGCAGTCAACAATAGAAGTGATCAGGTGGAGGTGTTCGGGAGGTCTATGGGAGGTAGTCAACAATAGAAGTGATGAGCTTGGAGGTGTTCGGGAGGTCTATAGGAGGCAGTCAACAATAGAAGTGATGAGCATGGAGGTGTTCGGGAGGCCTATAGGAGGCAGTCAACAATAGAAGTGATGAGCTTGGAGGTGTTCGGGAGGTCTATAGGAGACAGTCAACAATAGAAGTGATGAGCTTGGAGGTGTTCGGGAGGCCTATAGGAGGCAGTCAACAATAGAAGTGATGAGCTTGGAGGTGTTCGGGAGGTCTATAGGAGGCAGTCAACAATAGAAGTGATGAGCTTGGAGGTGTTCGGGAGGTCTATAGGAGGCAGTCAACAATAGAAGTGATGAGCTTGGAGGTGTTCGGGAGGTCTATGGGAGGCAGTCAACAATAGAAGTGATGAGCTTGGAGGTGTTCGGGAGGTCTATAGGAGGCAGTCAACAATAGAAGTGATGAGGTGGAGGTGTTCGGGAAGTCTATAGGAGGCAGTCAACAATAGAAGTGATGAACTTGGAGGTGTTCGGGAGGTCTATGGGAGGCAGTCAACAATAGAAGTTGTGAGGTGGAGGTGTTCGGGAGGTCTATAGGAGGCAGTCAACAATAGAAGTGATGAGGTGGAGGTGTTCGGGAGGTCTATGGGAGGCAGTCAACAATAGAAGTGATGAGGTGGAGGTGTTCGGGAGGTCTATGGGAGGTAGTCAACAATAGAAGTGATGAGCTTGGAGGTGTTCGGGAGGTCTATAGGAGGCAGTCAACAATAGAAGTGATGAGGTGGAGGTGTTCGGGAAGTCTATAGGAGGCAGTCAACAATAGAAGTGATGAAATTGGAGGTGTTCGGGAGGTCTATGGGAGGCAGTCAACAATAGAATTGGTGAGGTGGAGGTGTTCGGGAGGTCTATAGGAGGCAGTCAACAATAGAAGTGATGAGCTTGGAGGTGTTCGGGAGGCCTATGGGAGGGAGTCAACAATAGAAGTGATGAGGTGGAGGTGTTCGGGAGGCCTATGGGAGGCAGTCAACAATAGAAGTGATGAGCTTGGAGGTGTTCGGGAGGTCTATAGGAGGCAGTCAACAATAGAAGTGATGAACTTGGAGGTGTTCGGGAGGTCTATGGGAGGTAGTCAACAATAGAAGTGATGAACTTGGAGGTGTTCGGGAGGCCTATGGGAGGTAGTCAACAATAGAAATGATGAGGTGGAGGTGTTCGGGAGGTCTATGGGAGGTAGTCAACAATAGAAGTGATGAGGTGGAGGTGTTCGGGAGGTCTATGGGAGGTAGTCAACAATAGAAGTGATAAGGTGGAGGTTTTCGGGAGGTCTATGGGAGGTAGTCAACAATAGAAATGATGAGGTGGAGGTGTTCGGGAGGTCTATGGGAGGCAGTCAACAATAGAAGTGATGAGGTGGATGTGTTCGGGAGGTCTATAGGAGGCAGTCAACAATAGAAGTGATGAGGTGGAGGTGTTCGGGAAGCCAAGTGGAGACAGTCAACAATAGAAGTGATGAGGTAGAGGTGTTCGGGAGGTCTATGGGAGGCAGTCAACAATAGAAGTGATGAGGTGGAGGTGTTCGGGAGGTCTATGGGAGACAGTCAACAATAGAAGTGATGAGGTAGAGGTGTTCGGGAGGTCTATGGGAGGCAGTCAACAATAGAAGTGATGAGGTGGTGTTCGGGAGGTCTATGGGAGACAGTCAACAATAGAAGTGATGAGCGTGGAGGTGTTCGGGAGGTCTATGGGAGGCAGTCAACAATAGAAGTGATGAGGTGGAGGTGTTCGGGAGGCCTATGGGAGGCAGTCAACAATTAAAGTGATGAGCTTTGAGGTGTTCGGGAGGTCTATAGGAGGCAGTCAACAATAGAAGTGATAAGCTTGGAGGTGTTCGGGAGGTCTATAGGAGGCAGTCAACAATAGAAGTGATAAGCTTGGAGGTGTTCAGGAGGTCTATAGGAGGCAGTCAACATGAGAATTGATGAGCTTGGAGGTGTTCGGGAGGTCTATAGGAGGCAGTCAACAATAGAAGTGATGAGGTGATGGTGTTCGGGAGGTCTATAGGAGGCAGTCAACAAGAGAAGTGATGAGGTGGAGGTTTTCGGGAGGCCTATGGGAGGCAGTCAACAATAGAAGTGATGAGCTTGGAGGTGTTCGGGAGGTCTATAGGAGGCAGTCAACAATAGAAGTGATGAGGTGATGGTGTTCGGGAGGTCTATAGGAGGCAGTCAACAAGAGAAGTGATGAGGTGGAGGTTTTCGGGAGGCCTATGGGAGGCAGTCAACAATGGAAGTGATGAGCTTGGAGGTGTTCGGGAGGTCTATAGGAGGCAGTCAACAATAGAAGTGATGAGCTTGGAGATGTTCGGAAGGTCTATAGGAGGCAGTCAACAATAGAAGTGATGAGCTTGGAGGTGTTCGGGAGGTCTATGGGAGGCAGTCAACAATAGAAGTGATGAACTTGGAGGTGTTCGGGAGGCCTATGGGAGGCAGTCAACAATAGAAGTGATGAGCTTGGAGGTGTTCGGGAGGTCTATTGGAGGCAGTCAACAATAGAAGTGATGAGGTGGAGGTGTTCGGGAAGTCTATAGGAGGCAGTCAACAATAGAAGTGATGAACTTGGAGGTGTTCGGGAGGTCTATGGGAGGCAGTCAACAATAGAATTGGTGAGGTGGAGGTGTTCGGGAGGTCTATAGGAGGCAGTCAACAATAGAAGTGATGAGCTTGGAGGTGTTCGGGAGGCCTATGGGAGGCAGTCAACAATAGAAGTGATGAGGTGGAGGTGTTCGGGAGGCCTATGGGAGGCAGTCAACAATAGAAGTGATGAGCTTGGAGGTGTTCGGGAGGTCTATAGGAGGCAGTCAACAATAGAAGTGATGAACTTGGAGGTGTTCGGGAGGTCTATGGGAGGCAGTCAACAATAGAAGTGATGAACTTGGAGGTGTTCGGGAGGCCTATGGGAGGTAGTCAACAATAGAAATGATGAGGTGGAGGTGTTCGGGAGGTCTATGGGAGGTAGTCAACAATAGAAGTGATGAGGTGGAGGTGTTCGGGAGGTCTATGGGAGGTAGTCAACAATAGAAGTGATAAGGTGGAGGTTTTCGGGAGGTCTATGGGAGGTAGTCAACAATAGAAATGATGAGGTGGAGTTGTTCGGGAGGTCTATGGGAGGCAGTCAACAATAGAAGTGATGAGGTGGATGTGTTCGGGAGGTCTATAGGAGGCAGTCAACAATAGAAGTGATGAGGTGGAGGTGTTCGGGAAGCCAAGTGGAGACAGTCAACAATAGAAGTGATGAGGTAGAGGTGTTCGGGAGGTCTATGGGAGGCAGTCAACAATAGAAGTGATGAGGTGGAGGTGTTCGGGAGGTCTATGGGAGACAGTCAACAATAGAAGTGATGAGGTAGAGGTGTTCGGGAGGTCTATGGGAGGCAGTCAACAATAGAAGTGATGAGGTGGTGTTCGGGAGGTCTATGGGAGACAGTCAACAATAGAAGTGATGAGCGTGGAGGTGTTCGGGAGGTCTATGGGAGGCAGTCAACAATAGAAGTGATGAGGTAGAGGTGTTCGGGAGGCCTATGGGAGGCAGTCAACAATTAAAGTGATGAGCTTTGAGGTGTTCGGGAGGTCTATAGGAGGCAGTCAACAATAGAAGTGATAAGCTTGGAGGTGTTCGGGAGGTCTATAGGAGGCAGTCAACAATAGAAGTGATAAGCTTGGAGGTGTTCAGGAGGTCTATAGGAGGCAGTCAACAATAGAATTGATGAGCTTGGAAGTGTTCGGGAGGTCTATAGGAGGCAGTCAACAATAGAAGTGATGAGGTGATGGTGTTCGGGAGGTCTATAGGAGGCAGTCAACAAGAGAAGTGATGAGGTGGAGGTTTTCGGGAGGCCTATGGGAGGCAGTCAACAATAGAAGTGATGAGGTGGAGGTGTTCGGGAGGTCTATAGGAGGCAGTCAACAATAGAAGTGATGAGGTGGAGGTTTTCGGGAGGCCAAGTGGAGACAGTCAACAATAGAAGTGATGAGCGTGGAGGTGTTCGGGAAGTCTATAGGAGGCAGTCAACAATAGAAGTGATGAACTTGGAGGTGTTCGGGAGGTCTATGGGAGGCAGTCAACAATAGAAGTGATGAGGTGGAGGTGTTCGGGAGGCCAAGTGGAGACAGTCAACAATAGAAGTGATGAGCGTGGAGGTGTTGGGGAGGTCTATGGGAGGCAGTCAACAATAGAAGTGATGAGGTGGAGGTGTTCGGGAGGCCTATGGGAGGCAGTCAACAATTGAAGTGATGAGCTTTGAGGTGTTCGGGAGGTCTATAGGAGGCAGTCAACAATAGAAGTGATAAGCTTGGAGGTGTTCGGGAGGTCTATAGGAGGCAGTCAACAATAGAAGTGATAAGCTTGGAGGTGTTCGGGAGGTCTATAGGAGGCAGTCAACAATAGAATTGATGAGCTTGGAGGTGTTCGGGAGGTCTATAGGAGGCAGTCAACAATAGAAGTGATGAGGTGGAGGTGTTCGGGAGGTCTATAGGAGGCAGTCAACAATAGAAGTGATGAGCTTGGAGGTTTTCGGGAGGCCTATGGGAGGCAGTCAACATTAGAAGTGATGAGGTGGAGGTTTTCGGGAGGTCTATAGGAGGCAGTCAACAATAGAAGTGATGAGGTGGAGGTGTTCGGGGGGCCAAGTGGAGACAGTCAACAATAGAAGTGATGAGCTTGGAGGTGTTCGGGAGGTCTATAGGAGGCAGTCAACACTAGAAGTGATGAGCGTGGAGGTGTTCGGGAAGTCTATAGGAGGCAGTCAACAATAGAAGTGATGAACTTGGAGGTGTTCGGGAGGTCTATGGGAGGCAGTCAACAATAGAAGTGATGAACTTGGAGGTGTTCGGGAGGCCTATGGGAGGTAGTCAACAATAGAAATGATGAGGTGGAGGTGTTCGGGAGGTCTATGGGAGGTAGTCAACAATAGAAGTGATGAGGTGGAGGTGTTCGGGAGGTCTATGGGAGGAGGTCAACAATAGAAGTGATGAGGTGGAGGTGTTCGGGAGGTCTATAGGAGGCAGTCAACAATAGAAGTGATGAGCTTGGAGGTGTTCGGGAGGCCTATAGGAGGCAGTCAACAATAGAAGTGATGAGGTAGAGGTGTTCGGGAGGTCTATAGGAGGCAGTCAACAATAGAAGTGATGAGCTTGGAGATGTTCGGGAGGTCTATAGGAGGCAGTCAACAATAGAAGTGATGAACTTGGAGGTGTTCGGGAGGTCTATGGGAGGCAGTCAACAATAGAAGTGATGAGCTTGGAGGTGTTCGGGAGGTCTATTGGAGGCAGTCAACAATAGAAGTAATGAGCTTGGAGATGTTCGGGAGGTCTATTGGAGGCAGTCAACAATAGAAGTGATGAGGTGGAGGTGTTCGGGAAGTCTATAGGAGGCAGTCAACAATAGAAGTGATGAACTTGGAGGTGTTCGGGAGGTCTATGGGAGGCAGTCAACAATAGAATTGGTGAGGTGGAGGTGTTCGTGAGGTCTATAGGAGGCAGTCAACAATAGAAGTGATGAGGTGGAGGTGTTCGGGAGGTCTATGGGAGGCAGTCAACAATAGAAGTGATGAGGTGGAGGTGTTCGGGAGGTCTATGGGAGGTAGTCAACAATAGAAGTGATGAGCTTGGAGGTGTTCGGGAGGTCTATAGGAGGCAGTCAACAATAGAAGTGATGAGCTTGGAGGTGTTCGGGAGGCCTATAGGAGGCAGTCAACAATAGAAGTGATGAGCTTGGAGGTGTTCGGTAGGTCTAAAGGAGGCAGTCAACAATAGAAGTGATGATCTTGGAGGTGTTCTTGAGGCCTATAGGAGGCAGTCAACAATAGAAGTGATGAGCTTGGAGGTGTTCGGGAAGTCTATAGGAGGCAGTCAACAATAGAAGTGATGAGCTTGGAGGTGTTCGGGAGGTCTATAGGAGGCAGTCAACAATAGAAGTGATGAGCTTGGAGGTGTTCGGGAGGTCTATGGGAGGCAGTCAACAATAGAAGTGAAGAGCTTGGAGGTGTTCGGGAGGCCTATGGGAGGCAGTCAACAATAGAAGTGATGAGCTTGGAGGTGTTCGGGAGGTCTATAGGAGGCAGTCAACAATAGAAGTGATGAGGTGGAGGTGTTCGGGAAGTCTATAGGAGGCAGTCAACAATAGAAGTGATGAACTTGGAGGTGTTCGGGAGGTCTATGGGAGGTAGTCAACAATAGAAATGATGAGGTGGAGGTGTTCGGGAGGTCTACGGGAGGTAGTCAACAATAGAAGTGATGAGGTGGAGGTGTTCGGGAGGTCTATGGGAGGCAGTCAACAATAGAAGTGATGAGGTGGAGGTGTTCGTGAGGCCAAGTGGAGACAGTCAACAATAGAAGTGATGAGCGTGGAGGTGTTCGGGAAGTCTATAGGAGGCAGTCAACAATAGAAGTGATGAACTTGGAGGTGTTCGGGAGGTCTATGGGAGGTAGTCAACAATAGAAGTGATGAACTTGGAGGTGTTCGGGAGGCCTTTGTGAGGTAGTCAACAATAGAAATGATGAGGTGGAGGTGTTCGGGAGGTCTATGGGAGGTAGTCAACAATAGAAGTGATGAGGTGGAGGTGTTCGGGAGGACTATGGGAGGTAGTCAACAATAGAAGTGATGAGGTGGAGGTTTTCGGGAGGTCTATGGGAGGTAGTCAACAATAGAAAATGATGAGGTGGAGGTGTTCGGGAGGTCTATGGGAGGCAGTCAACAATGGAAGTGATGAGGTGGAGGTGCTCGGGAGGTCTATAGGAGGCAGTCAACAATAGAAGTGATGAGGTGGAGGTGTTCGGGAGGCCAAGTGGAGACAGTCAACAATAGAAGTGATGAGGTGGAGGTGTTCGGGAGGTCTATGGGAGGCAGTCAACAATAGAAGTGATGAGGTGGAGGTGTTCGGGAGGTCTATAGGAGGCAGTCAACAATAGAAGTGATGAGGTGGAGGTGTTCGGGAGGCCAAGTGGAGACAGTCAACAATAGAAGTGATGAGCGTGGAGGTGTTCGGGAGGTCTATGGGAGGCAGTCAACAATAGAAGTGATGAGGTGGAGGTGTTCGTGAGGCCTATGGGAGGCAGTCAACAATAGAAGTGATGAGCTTTGAGGTGTTCGGGAGGCCTATGGGAGGCAGTCAACAATAGAAGTGATAAGCTTGGAGGTGTTCGGGAGGTCTATAGTAGGCAGTCAACAATAGAAATGATAAGCTTGGAGGTGTTCGGGAGGTCTATAGGAGGCAGTCAACAATAGAATTGATGAGCTTGGAGGTGTTCGGGCGGTCTATAGGAGGCAGTTAACAATAGAAGTGATGAGGTGGAGGTGTTCGGGAGATCTATAGGAGGCAGTCAACAATAGAAGTGATGAGCTTGGAGGTGTTCGGGAGGCCTATGGGAGGCAGTCAACAATAGAAGTGATGAGGTGGAGGTGTTCGGGAGGCCTATGGCAGGCAGTCAACAATAGAAGTGATGAGCTTGGAGGTGTTCGGGAGGTCTATAGGAGGCAGTCAACAATAGAAGTGATGAGGTGGAGGTGTTCGGGAGGCCAAGTGGAGACAGTCAACAATAGAAGTGATGAGCGTGGAGGTGTTCGGGAAGTCTATAGGAGGCAGTCAACAATAGAAGTGATGAGGTGGAGGTGTTCGGGAGGCCTATGGGAGGCAGTCAACAATAGAAGTGATGAACTTGGAGGTGTTCGGGAGGCCTATGGGAGGTAGTCAACAATAGAAATGATGAGGTGGAGGTGTTCGGGAGGTCTATGGGAGGTAGTCAACAATAGAAAATATGAGGTGGAGGTGTTCGGGAGGTCTATGGGAGGTAGTCAACAATAGAAGTGATGAGGTGGAGGTTTTCGGGAGGTCTATGGGAGGTAGTCAACAATAGAAATGATGAGGTGGAGGTGTTCGGGAGGTCTATGGGAGGCAGTCAACAATAGAAGTGATGAGGTGGAGGTGTTCGGGAGGTCTATAGGAGGCAGTCAACAATAGAAGTGATGAGGTGGAGGTGTTCGGGAGGCCAAGTGGAGACAGTCAACAATAGAAGTGATGAGGTAGAGGTGTTCGGAGGTCTATAGGTCTATGGGAGGCAGTCAACAATAGAAGTGATGAGGTGGAAGTGTTCGGGAGGCCAAGTGGAGACAGTCAACAATAGAAGTGATGAGCTTGGAGGTGTTCGGGAGGTCTATGGGAGGCAGTCAACAATAGAAGTGATGAGGTGGAGGTGTTCGGGAGGCCTATGGGAGGCATTCAACAATAGAAGTGATGAGGTGGAGGTGTTCGGGAGGTCTATGGGAGGCAGTCAACAATAGAAGTGATGAGCTTGGAGGTGTTCGGTAGCCTTATTGACGTGAGACATTCAACCATAGAAGTGATTTGAGTCAACAATAGAAGTGATGAGCTTGGATGTGTTCGGGAGGCCCATAGGAGGCAGTCAACAATAGAAGTGATGAGCTTGGATGTGTTCGGGAGGCTTATGGGAGTTAGGCAGTCAACAATAGAAGTGATGACCGTGGAGGTGTTTGGGAGGCTTATGGGAGTTAGGCAGTCAACAATAGAAGTGATTACCGTGGAGGTGATTGGGAGGCTTATGGGAGTTAGGCAGTCAACAATAGAAGTGATGACCGTGGAGGTGTTTGGGAGGCTTATGGGAGTTAGGCAGTCAACAATAGAAGTGATGACCGTGGAGGTGTTTGGGAGGCTTATGGGAGTTAGGCAGTCAACAATAGAAGTGATTACCGTGGAGGTGTTTGGGAGGCTTATGGGAGTTAGGCAGTCAACAATAGAAGTGATGACCGTGGAGGTGTTTGGGAGGCTTATGGGAGTTAGGCAGTCAACAATAGAAGTGATGACCGTGGAGTTGTTCCGGTGGCCTATGGGAGTGAGACAGTCAACAATAGAAGTGATGAGCGTGGAGGTGTTCCGATGGCCTATGGGAGTGAGACAGTCAACAATAGAAGTGGTGAGCGTGGAGGTGTTCCGATGGCCTATGGGAGTGAGACAGTCAACAATAGAAGTGATGACCGTGGAGGTGTTCCGATGGCCTATGGGAGTGAGACAGTCAACAATAGAAGTGATGACCGTGGAGGTGTTCCGGTGGCCTATGGGAGTGAGACAGTCAACAATAGAAGTGATGACCGTGGAGGTGTTCCGGTGGCCTATGGGAGTGAGACAGTCAACAATAGAAGTGATGAGCGTGGAGGTGTTCGGAAGCCTTCTGGGAGTGAGACAGTCAACCATAGAAGTGATGTGAGTCAACAATAGAAGTGATGAGCGTGGAGGTGTTCGGGAGGATTATGGGAGTGAGTCAACAATAGAAGTGATGAGCGTGGAGGTGTTCGGGAGGTTTATGGGAGTGAGTCAACAATAGAAGTGATCAGCTTGGAGACGCTCGCAAGGCCTATGTCAGTGAGGCAGTCAACAGTAGAAGTGGTAAATACCTGTAGTGATTATTCTTGAATGTTCATCACGATCATTTAGGCAACAAAGAGCGGCGCTTGATGATGACGGACAGACTACTATCCCTGAGACAAGAAGCGAAACAATGCAACAAGAAGGTTGACTTTTAAATTATGCATTCTACATCATAAAGAATGGAATTCATTAAAAAAAATAGAAACAGGTTTTCTTCTGAGTAAAAAAAGAGGCAAGAGCAGCAGGAATCGGCTCCCTCAATGAGATAGAACTGTTTGCACAGAACAGAGACAGATGGCGAGATTTAATAAAATATCTTTAAAAGAAAACTGCTAGAACAAAAATTCATATAGGAGAAGGTGTATCTTGGTCTACGCCCTATGGGCCGGTTACGGCTCGAAAGGTCAATAGATAGATAGAAAAAAAGACAGAAAAAGTACAAGTTCCCTCTACACGCCTTGCTAGGCGTATGGGGAATATGGTGTTAGTAACCATATTTTTTTATGACCACGGCACATTTTTGGGTTATGTGGACTCCAGGCCTACCTTACTTCCCAGAAGAATCTATGGTACCCAATTTTAGAGACTGGGTGAACCCGGGAGCCTTGTCGGTAAACAACAAAAATATACGCTATATATGGGGATCGAACCCAGACACTTCGTTATTAAACGAGAGAAAAGAGAGAAAAGAGAGAAAAGAGGTATGTGATCAGCAAACGGTTAAGAAAAAAAAACCAGAAGGATAAGAAAAACAGAAGCCATATTGGAAGGAAGCCATTGTAGAAGAATGATTAGTGAAGAGTTCATGGGGCCGGATTGACCCACACGCTAAATAAGCTTAGGACTAGACAATCCAGGAGACATCAAAAACTTTTCAGAATTTGTTTCGGGACGACACATTTTTCACACCAGTTTATGGTTTCAAGTTTTGTGAGATCTTCTGGTGTTCACTTTTAATGGAGGAAGGGTCTGAAAGTTTCATTTAGCTTAGGGCCTCATAAGGTCCATTTCAGGCATCGTCTGTACTGGGCACTTGTGAGGTCGGGTTGGATTCTCCGACGGACTGGTTTCGAGGTTCATCCAGCCATAAATGGGTACCGAGTATCATTCTTTGAAAGAAAGACAGCCTAGCGTAAAGCTGACTACATTGTACAAAAAAATTGTCATAAAAATATGGAACAAACAATATACTCTCTAAACGACGTAAAGTGATGACGCGATAGATTTGTTTCTTTCTTCATAACATAGATTTACGGAAATAACATACCGGGATCTTGTGGCAAGTACCTAGGGTGTCATTATTTTAACCTCCCATTTCTCTCTATTTTGATGCCTCCCTCTTTACTATAGTCTATTTTCCTTTCACTCTGCTCTTGCCCTATTTCCACCTTTTTTTACCTTCCTTCTTACATTGCCTTTCTTTCTCTCTCCTCTTCCCTTTGTTCTATCATTATCGTCCTTCCTCCTATATTCACTAACAACGTTCTTCTCTCTCTCTCTCTCTCTCTCTCTCTCTCTCCCCATCTCTCTTTCTTAATTTATATAAACCTACTTTCTTTTTCTAAATTAATAATTTACAAAACATGACGTAACGCTTCCACCAGCCACCGACTGCTTTGTTGTTAATACAGAGAGGTCAAATATAGACCAAGCTTAGGGCATTCTGCAAAGTCAGCATTGAGACCTATACAGAAATACTGATAGTGCACATTCTGGAATTAATTCTGCTGTGGTTTTTATGTGGCCCGATGAATCTGCAGACTTTGTTTGCCTCGGCTCGACATGTTTATTAATGTGTTGTTTAGACTAGCCAACATTTTTTGGCTCTAGTTAACCTTCTGTTGAAACCATTCTTTGATTCCTTCAACTGGTGTTACTACACATCATATGTTCAATGTGTGAATATGTTCAATGTGTGAATATGTTCAATGTGTGAATATGTTCAATGTGTGAATATGTTCAATGTGTGTATATGTTCAATGTGTGAATATGTTCAATGTGTGAATATGTTCAATGTGTGTATATGTTCAATGCTGTTCAAAGCTCTCGGTTTTATTATTTTTTTTTTTTTGTATTTTGACAAGAACAATTCAACAGTTTTTCTTAAATGAGTTATTAAACAAACCAACAGCAAATACTCATGATATAAATACCCCCCCCCCCCGAAATAGCCAACAGCATTTGTGAGGTTATCCCGTCCCCTCACCAGACATCATCATCATCAAGTACCAGGCCTGCTGGCGTAGGTGATCATGTCTCTCCACAACTTTTGATCTCGACAGTTCTTTATCATTTCTGTTGTTGACCTTCTGCCAAGCCATTCTCTTAAAAAAGTAGTAAAGTACCCCCGTCACGCCAAGTGGCGTATAGGGAAATATGGTGTTAGTGACCCTATATTTTACAGACCTTCAGCACATGATTTTTGGGGTAATGTGGTCAGTATTACGCCCGTGCTGCTTTACTTTCCCAGAAAAAATTCCGGTACCCATTTAAGGCTGGGTGAACCCGGAAGCCGTCGGTTGGGATCGAATCCTACCCCTTGTCCGTGGTAGTCCAGTTCATTAAACACTGAGCTATCGCGGCTCCCTCCATTCTCTTAAGCTGTCTGATATCTTTTCTCTTTGCTTCACCAAGACTTAACAACAAGATTTAAGAGGAATGGAGGCTGAAATAAAGAGAATGACTAGTAAAAGTATAAAAGCCACAGAAAATAGATGCATTACAAACAAAAAAGAAAAGAAATGCTAAGTTACAGTAAAGATGTAATCAATAGATGGCAGGGATATATAAAAATAATTATTTAGAGGAAAAAAACAATTATAAAATAAATGTACATCAGGCTATAAAATCCTAAACTGGGATGTGAAAAAAGCTACACAAGCAATGGAAAAGGGAAAAGCTGCAGGACCTGACAACACGCAGAGAGAGAGAGATGATAAAGACACTATAAGATTTTGGTATTGAAGTGATCACAGACATATGCAAAAACATATACCATACAGGATACATACCAAATGAACTAAAAACATCAACTTTCATTGCATTGGCTAAAAGAAATGGTGCATTTGAATGTAGTGATTTTATAACAATAAGCCTAATGAGCAATGTAACAAAAATCTTGCTAAAAGTTATACAAGGAAAGATTTAGAATAAAATCAATATGGAATTAGAAGAACGATTTGAATTTAGGAAAAACAGTGGGACAAAAGAAGACATTTTCTGCATGAGAACATTAATCGAAAAGTACACAGAAGTAAACAAACCAATACATGCCTGTTTCATAGACTACACCAAAGCTTTTAGAGTACACCACAAACAACTTATAGACTGCCTAAAAGATATACATCTAGATGACACAGACATACGACTAATATGTAATTTATACCGGGAGCAAACAGCAATAATAAAATACATCAAAGAGATTTCTACACATATTGATGTAAAGAGAAAAGTAAGACGGGGATGCATCCTATAACCAAGATTGTTCAATCTATGCACTGATCAAATCTTTAAAAACATCACAGAGATGCAAGGCCTAAACATTAATGGAGAGTTAATCAATAATCTAAGATATCCATCCTTATGATACTGTATTACTAGCAGAAAATCCTGAAGATCTACAACTACTTAATGAAATAAATATGACAAGCAAAAAATATGGATTAGATATGAACATTAAAAAGACTAAAACTGTGATCGTAAACAATAATAATACTCAAAACCTGTAAGTGGATATCAAAGTTGAAGGAATAGACCTGGTGACAGTTCAGAGCTATAATTACCTTGGACATACTATAGCCAGTGATGGAAAATGTTAAATTTAAATAAATAAAATAATAGGAATTGCAAAAAGTAATTGTAATGTCATGAACAATATACTAACATCAAAACAAATAACACAGGAGTAAAACTAAGAATATCAAAATGTTATATCATCTTAGGTGTACAATAGAGGTGAGGTGCAGAAGGCATCTTATTTATTTTAGGCATGGTAAAAGACACAGCAGTCTTCTAAAAGTAATCTTGGCGGGGAAAATATAAGGTAAAAGAGGCAGACCATGACTAACATTGACGAGTAACATAAAAAAAATGGACAAGTCAGCCTATGACAACTTGTATTATCAAAGCAAGAGACAGAGCGGAATGGCGCTCCACAGTGGCCAACCTTCGATGCGGAGTCGGCACTCAATGAAAATGTTGATTGTCAGAAAGCCTCACGTGTTACAAGATGAGAATCATTGTCTTTTTCATAAACCTCAAAAAGCAAGATATAGATAAAAATGTACAGAATCAATTTAATAGTTTTTACAATTCTATAATGGATAAATAAAATACGCGTCTGTCTGCGTGATACCATAACAAACATGAAAGCACTTGTGCAAAGAAAACACCAAAGAAAAAATATGTGATTACAAACAAAGCGTGGCTGAATTTTAATTAGAGGTTATATTTCACCATAATAGAGACTTCAAATTTACAAACAGAACACAAAGACGGGCATGTCGATGGAATTGCCTGAATAATGATGGTTCATTTAAGAAGTAGTTGTGACTGTGTAAGTAGGCGTTGCCAATTTGGCTTTTTAAAAGCCAAGTTCCAGAAATATAGCTTGTTTCAAAACAGTTGGCTTTATATTAATATGGTAATTTACCACAGCCCGTCTGAAATAATCTCTGTCTCTAGTCAGTAATCCCACAGAACGTTGCATTTACCACAGCCCGTCTGAAATAATCTCTGTCTCTAGTCAGATCTCCCACAGAACGTTGCATTTACCACAGCCCGTCTGAAATAATTTCTGTCTCTAGCCAGATCTCCCACTGAAAGTTGCATTTATCACACCCCGTCTGAAATAATCTCTATCTCTAGTCAGTAATCCCACAGAACGTTGCATTTACCACAGCCCGTCTGAAATAATCTCTAACTCTAGTCAGATCTCCCACAGAACGTTGCATTTATCACAGCCCGTCTGAAATAATTTCTGTCTCTAGCCAGATCTCCCACTGAAAGTTGCATTTATCACACCCCGTCTGAAATAATCTCTGTCTCTAGCCAGATCTCCCACTGAAAGTTGCATTTATCACACCCCGTCTGAAATAATCTCTAACTCTAGTCAGATCTCCCACAGAACGTTGCATTTATCACAGCCCGTCTGAAGTAATCTCTGTCTCTAGTCAGATCTCCCACAGAAAGTTGCATTTACCACACCCCGTCTGAAATAATCTCTGTCTCTAGCCAGATCTCCCACTGAAAGTTGCATTTACCACAGCCCGTCTGAAATAATCTCTGTCTCTAGTCAGATCTCCCACAGAAAGTTGCATTTACCACAGCCCGTCTGAAATAATCTCTGTCTCTAGTCAGATCTCCCACAGAAAGTTGCATTTACCACACCCCGTCTGAAATAATCTCTGTCTCTAGTCAGATCTCCCACAGAAAGTTGCATTTATCACAGCCCGTCTGAAATAATCTCTGTCTCTAGTCAGATCTCCCACAGAAAGTTGCATTTACCACACCCCGTCTGAAATAATCTCTGTCTCTAGTCAGATCTCCCACTGAAAGTTGCATTTATCACAGCCCGTCTGAAATAATCTCTGTCTCTAGTCAGATCTCCCACAGAAAGTTGCATTTACCACACCCCGTCTGAAATAATCTCTGTCTCTAGTCAGATCTCCCACAGAAAGTTGCATTTATCACAGCCCGTCTGAAATAATCTCTGTCTCTAGTCAGATCTCCCACTGAAAGTTGCATTTATCACAGCCCGTCTGAAATAATCTCTGTCTCTAGTCAGATCTCCCACTGAAAGTTGCATTTACCACAGCCCGTCTGAAATAATCTCTGTCTCTAGTCAGATCTCCCACTGAAAGTTGCATTTACCACAGCCCGTCTGAAATAATCTCTGTCTCTAGTCAGATCTCCCACTGAAAGTTGCATTTATCACAGCCCGTCTGAAATAATCTCTGTCTCTAGCCAGATCTCCCACAGAAAGTTGCATTTATCACAGCCCGTCTGAAATAATCTCTGTCTCTAGCCAGATCTCCCACAGAAAGTTGCATTGTCCGTCTGAAGAATATCTGCCTCTTGTCATATCTCTCACTTCTTCTGTTGCCATGTTCAAAGTCTCTTTGGTGTCTTGAAACTATCTTCTTGCTCTCCCACTGTCTCGTCAAGGAGCCATGGCTTCCATTATTGTTCTTTCCAATCGCTGTGTCTTTTAACTTGGGCATAGTAATTTAATTTCATTTGTAGAATGGTGTTTATAAGTCAGTTCTTTTTCATGTTTAAGTCTTTTTGTATGTCCTCATTGCTCTTTTTCACTCTTCAGTGATAATTTTTCTGTAGCATTTTGTTCGGAATGAATCTATTTTCTCCTTTGCTGTCTGCGAGATTTTCTATGATTTACAACATTATGTTACAATCGGTAAGATACATTGCCTCAGGCATTTTAATGTTATTACTTTGCTGGTATTCTGCCACATGTTCTTCATGACGTTTAATTTGTGTGTTTCTATTGATAATCTTGATTTGATCTCCTGGCAGTCTCCATTGTTAGTTATTACAGATGCCAGATATCCATAGTTTGTTACAATTTCATGTTCTTCATGACGTTTAATTTGTGTGTTTCTATTGATAATCTTGATTTGATCCCCTGGCAGTCTCCATTGTTAGTTATTACAGATGCCAGATATCCATAGTTTGTTACAATTTCATGTTCTTCATGACGTTTAATTTGTGTGTTTCTATTGATAATCTTGATTTGATCTCCTGGCAGTCTCCATTGTTAGTTATTACAGATGCTAGATATCCATAGTTTGTTACAATTTCATGTTCTTCATGACGTTTAATTTGTGTGTTTCTATTGATAATCTTGATTTGATCTCCTGGCAGTCTCCATTGTTAGTTATTACAGATGCCAGATATCCATAGTTTGTTACAATTTCATGTTCTTCATGACGTTTAATTTGTGTGTTTCTATTGATAATCTTGATTTGATCTCCTGGCAGTCTCCATTGTTAGTTATTACAGATGCTAGATATCCATAGTTTGTTACAATTTCATGTTCTTCATGACGTTTAATTTGTGTGTTTTTATTGATAATCTTGATTTGATCTCCTGGCAGTCTCCATTGTTAGTTATTACAGATGCCAGATATCCATAGTTTGTTACAATTTCATGTTCTTCATGACGTTTAATTTGTGTGTTTTTATTGATAATCTTGATTTGATCTCCTGGCAGTCTCCATTGTTAGTTATTACAGATGCTAGATATCCATAGTTTGTTACAATTTCATGTTCTTCATGACGTTTAATTTGTGTGTTTTTATTGATAATCTTGATTTGATCTCCTGGCAGTCTCCATTGTTAGTTATTACAGATGCCAGATATCCATAGTTTGTTACAATTTCATGTTCTTCACTGTTGATGATGATTTTGGGTTAGCTTTTTGCGTTCTTCTTCCTCTTCTACCTTTCAGCTCCCTGTGGAGCATAGGTCTTCAATAAACACTTTCCAAACCGTTCTGTTTCTTGCCATTCTTTTAAGATCATTCCATGTCTTCCCCATCATCTTCATCTCTGCTTCCATCTGTCTTCTCCGAGAATTCCGTGTTCCTCTTTGTCTTTTTCCCTGGGGATTCCAAAAAAGGACCTGCTGTGTAATGCTCTCAGTTGGCTTCCGCAATGTGTCCTATCCAGCACCAACCTCTTCACTGTATCTCTTCATCCATTGGTATTTGACTGGTACATTTCCATAATTCTATGTTAGTGATTTTGTCCTGCCATTTCCATCCTTTTATTCTGCGTAAGCATCCATTAATGAAAGTCTGTATCTTCATGATTATCATTTTAGTTGTTCCCCATTTTTCACAGCCATATAATAAGACTGACTTAACATTGGAGTTAAACATTTTTATTTTAGTATTTAACCTAATTGTTTGGACTTCCATATGTTTCTCAGTGCAACAAAAACTCCTCTTGTAGCCGTGTTTCACAGCCAGCTATACAGATGGGCCGTCCGCTGATAGAAAATAAAATCTTAATTTGCCAGCAGGTGTCGTTGAGGGTTGAGTGACGCTAGCCATCTATATAGCTCCTATAGCTGAAAACGTTACGCTAGTTCAGGTTTTTTTCTGATTTTGTTTTCTGCCAGCGGGCCATCTATATAGCTCCTATAGCTGAAAACGTTACGCTAGTTCAGGTTTTTTTCTGATTTTGTTTTCTGCCAGCGGGCCATCTATATAGCTCCTATAGCTGAAAACGTTACGCTAGTTCAGGTTTTTTTCTGATTTTGTTTTCTGCCAGCGGGCCATCTATATAGGCAGGCGGCTGTACGTATGCCCAGTGTAGTCGTCACGAGGTGTTAATATCACAATTAGTATTTCAACCCCGATAGAAAAAAACAATGTTAAACTTTATTGTGATTCCGGGTCGAGCTCTTCTTAGTTGGAGAACGAAAGTTTGTATCCATTCGACCATAAGTTCAAAAGTGCTAATGGAAAATTAGCGCAAAGAAATTGTGGGAAGCTGCTACATCAGATTTTAAGGATGAATAATGCAGATCGAACATAAATATTATATATGGAACTGGGGGGACTGGTTGGTCTCGAGGCAAAACTCCGGCCGCGAGACAGAGAGATTCTGAGTTAAAATCCCGGCTGCACGAGTTGGTATTTTTATTTCTGATTTCTCTCTGCAGCAACCACCTCTGGTTTCAATAATAGTGATGCTCGCCTTGGAAAGTCAATTACTCAGTACTCATCAACTGGGGGGGGGGGGGGGGGGGAAATCTGATATGAGTACCTCCGAAGGTGGAGTTATTTGCCTGCACGGCGAGGGACCGCGGTTCACACGACTGCCAGGGAAATAAGTCTCCTAGTCTCTAGGGACTTCGCCAAAGGTGAAAACTGGCGAACGCTATCTATATATATATGTATATATATATATGGAACTATGGTACTTATGCATGAAACAATAGAAGACCTACAAGAACACTTACATTCACTTAACAACACATGCACCCAATACAAAACGAAAATTAACTCCATCAAGCCATAAGTCATGAATATTGCAAAAGGAAAACAGAAGATCAATATAATAATATACGCCAGACAATTAAAACAAGTGAAGTAATTTAAATAACTAGGAAGTCGGATGGCAAATTATATTTCACAGGCAGCAGAAATAAACTCAACATACAACAAAGTTTTGTCAAATCATCGGACACATGTCACCACGGCTGCCCAACAAGGAAATAACCCTCGAGGCAAAAAGGGCACTTTACAACATAATCTTTATTTCAATGTTGTGCTACCAATGCCTGACCTGGATGCTAGACCAAAGAAAAATAAGAAAAATAACCAGACCAAAAATGAAGTGTGTTAGGCGAAGGATAGTAAACAGCTAGGGAGATAAGATCAGAAATTATGAAATGAGAAAAAAGCTAGAAATAATTTCCGCCATTTGAATATATAAAGAAACAACAGATACAAAGGTTTAGCCACTTGATAAGACAGAAAGACAAAAATACAACACTACGAGCTTTCAGCAAACCATTTAAGAACACTAGACTCAACGGTGGACCACGAAAAATATGAATGAATGAATTAGTAGAAAACTAGGAAACATAACAGCATCAAAAGAGCAGAAGACTGAATTTCCCCTCGACGCTGTAAGGCAATTGAGAAAGGAATTAAGAATAAGAAGAACGCAAAGATTAAACGCTTTCCTTGTACTTCTAATCATCCATTTACAAGTAAGCTATTTTTTTTCTGGGGGAGAGTAGGGTTGGAGGGGGGGGGGAGAAGGGGGAAAAAGGGGGGGGGGGTGTAGCCCAGTATAAAGGTGAACATCTTATTTGTGCTCAAGTTTGACGTGTTTCAATGGATAGAACTTAGACTTTCAACAGCCAGACTCAAGTTTGACGTGTTTCAATGGATAGAACTTAGACTTTCAACAGCCAGACTCAGGTTTGATGTTTTTCAAAGGATAGAACTTAGACTTTCAACAGCCAGACTGAAGTTTGACGTGTTTCAATGGATAGAACTTAGACTTTCAACAGCCAGACTGAAGTTTGACGTGTTTCAATGGATAGAACTTAGACTTTCAACAGCCAGACTCAAGTTTGACGTTTTTCAAAGGATAGAACTTAGACTTTCAACAGCCAGACTGAAGTTTAACGTGTTTCAATGTATAGAACTTAGACTTTCAACAGCCAGACTCAAGTTTGACGTGTTTCAAAGGATAGAACTTAGACTTTCAACAGCCAGACTCAAGTTTGACGTTTTTCAAAGGATAGAACTTAGACTTTCAACAGCCAGGCTGAAGTTTGACAATAACTCCCTGACTTCCCTCAAATGGGAATTTAATTTTTAGGCGGATCCAATTTTAAAAAGGGTGCTATTCCTGATGGCTTCTGCAAGTTCTTAACATTAGATACATTTTCAAAAATGTTATGTTAAAATTATTTGTTATAACGTATGTGTTTGAAAGTTATGTTTTTAGCTTTAAAAGTTATTAAACCAGAATATATAAGTTGCATTGAAAATGCTTCACCAGAATCCTGTCTGAGACGTTTGGGGAGTCAATAAGATAAAAATGGAATCATCTGTTTTAGAAAAACAGTGCTAAATCTTCACATTAATTGTCCTTAATACCAAGGTGGAGTATACAAATTAAATTATGTGAAATGTCCTTGTATGTTTCCTACTAAAGTATTAGTCTGTTTGTTAAGTGCGTCTAATATTTGTATCTATGTGTTTTCAACAAGCGGAACAGTGGTTTTAGCCGGTCGGCCACGCGCACCTCTTAATTGTCCTTAATACCAAGGTGGAGTATAAGAATTAAATGATGTGAAATGTCCTTGCATGTTTCCTACTAAAGTACTGGTCTGCTTGTTGAGTGCGTGTATTATATTTGTGTCTATGTGTTTTCAGCAAATAGTAGATTATAGAACTGATGGTTCGCACTTTCCGACACTAGGTTCAGTTTGGCCCTCGGACAATGATCTACACGTCATTCTACGCCATCATCAAGCACCATGCACAGCTGATTATTTTGGGGGCCTCGGTAGTCTAGTTGGGAAAACCAATCGAATGGGCTACCGACGTTTGGACAACCCGTGTTCGATTCCCGCTGGAAGTAGTGTGAATTGTGCCGTGGTTGGGGAAAAAAATACCCCGCGGTCGACCCAGCCGCTGGCAGAAATGGGTACCAGGGTAGTACTCTGGGAAGGTGAGGAATGCCACCTCGCATCGTGAGTTTCGATGCTTGAATCGACACTATCCAGAAGTCTCCGAACACTTCTGGATAGGCGGCCGAGCACATATGAGTGAAAACTCGCGTGCTAAGGCGCCGATTCAAATCTCTTACTTTACCTTTACAGTTGATGATCTCTCTCAGCAACTTTCCAAGTTTACAATTGTTTATCGTTTCTATCCTTGATTCTCTTTGCAAACTATTCTTTTAACTGTCTGATATATTTTCTACCTTTCACCTCTTTCTCGTCTTTTCGCACTATTTCCTTTTTTGCAATATATCAGTTGTTCCTCTCTCGTATATTTACTCCTGTTATTGTTAATGATTTTTTTTTTTTTTTGCATTGGTCTCTTTTAGGAAATCCTTGCAAAATTTTGGAGTTAATCATTGTGTGATCTGCTTACTTTTTAGCAAAAAAGACGTAGAAATTACAATCACTTCAGTTAAGTTTTGTCAAAAGTTGTAATTATTACAATAACTTCTATATCCTTTGATTCAGCAAGGAGCTGTAATTTTGGAAACTACAAAAGAAACTTTAATATCCGGACTAATTGTGGCTAGGTGTGATTAGGAAAAATGACAAGTGCAGATAATCAATGAAATGTAAGTGGTAGTTCGAGTGAAAGACAGCTTGTAGGGCAGAAATAAGAAATGTTCCCTGTCTCACCGTGCTGTTATCTACCATTATCGTCAGACTTCATACAGAACACGGCTGTGTGTTCTGCCATACGTCAATATTCTGGGGGAATCTCTTAATCTCAGCAAAGAAGCTTATGCCCGCTGGTGTTGCTTCTCCCTTCAACGTTTTTGTTTAGTGTTTCTCTTTGTCGGGCTCTTTTTCTTTTGCGCTTTTTTCATACAGAGGGCCTACTTTGCGATTCTATTGTTGTTTCTTCTCAGTACATGGCTGACATATGTTCTGTCTTTTCTTGATTACAGAAAATGGTGTTGGTTGCATGACCATTTCTCTCAAATTTGCACTAGTCTTGAACTCATTCCAATCAATCCCCAGGGGAAAAAAAATCTGGTATCCATTTAAGGCTGGGTTAACCCAGAAACCGACAATCAGGATCGAACAGTTCAATAACCACTGAGCTATCGCGACTCTCACATTCTAATCAATGATTTACTGTATGTGATTCGAAGGTTTCTACATGAGCACAATGCAACAAAACTAGACTGTAACATCCAATTTCCCCACTCTCGCAATTCCACAGAGAAATGGTACGGTTCTTCCTTATCGAGCTGAAATAAGACGTAAAAGTGCTTTGCGCCAAAACCAATTGGTGGTCATAATTATTTGATTGGACAAATGGTGACGTTTTCAACTGCCGAAAATGAA
Organism: Megaustenia siamemsis; assembly: GCA_032433765.1. Taxonomy (NCBI): domain Eukaryota; kingdom Metazoa; phylum Mollusca; class Gastropoda; order Stylommatophora; family Ariophantidae; genus Megaustenia; species Megaustenia siamemsis. The sequence goes on from JAVIAB010000024.1 coordinate 35,594,538, forward strand.
ATACGATCCATTTAAAACAAGTCGAGCTAGGCAAATGACATTTTTAGGACACGTAAATATACACTCAATCCTGCCGAAAGTCATTTTGATGAATAAAATATAAAAATAAAAGAGGCACAAGCAAATAAACTATAAGAAGACTAATAATGAACAAACTAAATAAAAACTTAATGAATAAACTAAAGAAGACTGACATAATCAAGAGGTGGATAGAAGAACCTATGACTGGGTGAACCATCAAGTCAAGAGACGAAATGATTACCGCCAGCTTTCAATACGGATAAGGTACAAGTTGATACAGAATTAGTTCCTGGGTCATAACATAAGGGTAGAAATAAATGAATGTCAGAATAATCGAGTTTCACCTGATTGTTTAGTTTCTTTAATTTTTAAATAGTTTTAGTTTTTTGCAAAGAATTAGATAGTCTTTCATCATCATCATTGAGTGTCATCTCCGCATCGAAGGTTGGCTACCATAGAGCGCCATTCCACTCTGCCTCTTGCTTTGATGGTGCTCAGATTGTCATAGGTTGACTTGTTCATCTTTTGATGTTACTCGTCCATGTTATTCTTGGTCTGCCTCTTTTACCTTGTATATTCCCTTCCAATATTACTTTTAGTAGGCTGTTGTGTCTTTCAAAATGCCCCAAACATTCCATTTGTCTTTTTCTAATTGTGTTTATTAGCCCTCTTTCATTTTTAGTTCTTTTAAAACTTCATCGTTTGTTTTCTTTTCTTTCCATCCAATTGTACCTATTCTTCTATAAATCCACATTTCAAAGGTTTCAATTTTCTGTTCTGTCTTCTTGTCTAATGTCCATGTTTTAGAGATAGTCTTTAATTTGATAACATTTTGAGATCTTGATATATCTGATGTATTTGAGGATTATTGTCACATCCAAGAACAATCTCTGTGATAGGATACTCAGGGATAAAATACACATTAATTTTTTTAAATAGTAGAAACGAGTAGCGAGTGAATTTGACCTTTTTTCCCCAATCAGGTTGACATGGAATCGATTCATAATACAGTCGAACCTGGTCTTAGGACCACCTGTTTAAAGCGTTTCCTGGTTATAGGACCGGGTCTACAATTTCCCCGAGTTTTTTACTATATGCTAACACTGATTACGGCGCTCACCGTATGACGCGACCAGAGACCAGGCTAATTAACCGCCGCCAATGTTATTTATCCCGTTTACGACGACCAGCCAGTCCTTCGTCTCGCTGGGAGCTATAAACGATCGACACAGGTGTCTACAGGTGTTGATGTTTTCCCGTATTTAGTGAGTCCCAGATTACAGTGGGACGTGTTACGTTTATCAGTCAATACTGGTGCAGACACAGATCTATGATTCGTGAAGTGACATCACTTCGCGGTTCCGTCTAGACCAGAGTAGACCATTGCGTGGCCCGTATAAATTACAGGAATTAACTAAAGAATTAGTCATTGCCCGCTTAGAGTGTATTCATGTACATGTACAGTATCTCAGTGAATTATTTTTGTGGATTTTAAAAGTGTTACACACAATATAGGAAATGGCCAGTGTCAAAAGTGTAAAACCAAAAGCATTAACGCTGGAAGAACGAATATCAGTGATTCGACAAAATCAGCAAGGTAAAAGTTCGCGATTATTGGCAGAACAGTTTGGAGTGGGAAAGACACAGATTTTACGTACGTTAAAGAGAAAAGCCGAGTATATGAATGACTTTGAAAATAATGCACCAAGTATGAAAAGAAGGAATAGCAGGAAAACGGGAAATGAAGACATAAATACACTTTGTTGGAAATGGTGTCAATCAGCACTTGCACGAAAAATTCCGTTATCTGGGCCGATGATCAAAGAACGAGCTTTACAGTTTGCAAAAGAATTGGAAAACTCAGTCTTTAAAGCATCGAACGGCTGGTTAGAGGCCTTCATTAAAAGACACAATCTTGTGTTTGGTAAGCAATGTGGCGAAGTCGGTGATTCAGATATGAGTGCTGCGGCTGACTGGACTTCTAAATTATCCGAGATATGCTATGGTTACGCTGCTCAAGACATTTTTAATTTAGATGAAACCGGGTTATTTTTCAAAGCGACTACGGACAAAACATTTTTTGTCAAAGGAGAAAAATGCGCTGGGGGTAAAAAAAGCAAAGAGCGAATAACAGTGATGCTATGCACTAACATGTTGGGGGAACGAGAACCGGCTTTAGTGATTGGGAAAGCAGCTAACCCTAGGATTTTTAAAAACATCAACATAAACACACTGCCAGTGATTTACAGAAACAACAAAAAGGCATGGATGACTGCAGCTATATTTGAAGATTGGCTGAAAAGTTTTGACCGTAAGATGCAGAAAAAAAAGCGCCACATTATTTTATTTGTTGACAACGCTACCTGTCATCCCAAGATCGAACTATAGAATGTTAAGCTGCAGTTTCTGCCACCCAACACAACTGCATTAGTTCAACCCCTAGACCAGGGTGTCATTCAGACATTTAAATTAAAGTTTAGACAAAAACAGCTTCTACATCTTATCACAGTCATGGAATCAAACAAGGATGCTTCCGGAACCGAACTCATGAAACAGGTCAATTTACTGGATGTAGTCTACTGGATTGCTGCAGCATGGAAAGAAGTGGACAACTCAACCATCCTTAAGTGTTTCTGTAAAGCAGGTTTTCATTGTCCTGCTGAAACACACGCATATTCTCTGACGCACATGGAATCTGCATCAAAGACCGACGTGCAAATTGTTTCTACTGCAATTTCTACTGCTTTGGATAACCTTTCAAAAGAATTGTTTGGATACCAATTGACAGACATCTCCATGATTGATTCAGGGCTCCAAACTTGCAACACTATAGAAACAAAATGGGATCTTCCTGCCACTGCAATTTTAGCTGCTGAGGATGTGAATAGTGAATCAGACAACGAACAAGATTCTACTGACATTGAGAAAACATACACTATCGCAGATGCACATAATGCTTTGGAGCTTCTGCGCACCTATTCAATAACAAACGGGAGATCTGACATACTAGACGTTATCATGGACTTGAGAGAAAAATTGAACTTATCGTTTATTTCATCTGTCAAACAACAGACTACCATATTGGATTTTTTTTCAAGTCAAAAGTGATACATGTACAATATAAGTGGAATCTGTGTATGTGTGTTTTATTTTTGTGTGTTTAACTATCGTGTTTTATGAAAAGTGTCCAACCAGTGGCTATTGTAGACCGACATGTGCACTATGTTCTACTCATGGATTACGCTGATTTGCAGGTTAGTTTTCATAGTGCTTAGGATAAAAATTTTTTATCGCTCTATTTATTATGTGAAACCTGTGAGGCAGGACCACCTGTCCTATGGGACCAGTTTTTGAAAGTCCCGTGAATGGTCGCCTTAGACAGGTTCGACTGTAGTTCATTTTTAATATATATATATATATATATATATATAGTCTGTACACAGCGGGGCGTCCGCTATTTTGTTCGCTAGACCACAATAGAAACCTCTGACAAATACCTAGTAAATTATATACCGCATTTTTTTACTTTTAAAAAAAGCTATGGCAGCCATACTTCTGAGCTAAATATGCTGAAATCTAATCAGATACGTGTGCTCTGCTTCAAATTTACACTCACCTCAAGTGGGGAAACTCCAACCAAGAAACACAAAAATAATAAAACAAAAATTAACATAGCGCAAAGTCCCCTGATAATGGATCAGATGATAATTTATAATGCTGGAGGCAAAAAAAATGGTTACAAAATCAAAGCGTTTGTTAATTTCACGCGTTAGAATGATGGAAATGTAATTGTGTTCCAACATTTCTAATACTTTGATCATTCCTGAGCGGACTATCTACAAAGTTGTGAGTGAATTAAACGCAAATAATGGAATCGAGTTAAAAGAAGGTAGTCGTAGGCCAACAGTTTTGAACACAAATCGTTCATGCCGGTTAAAAACAGTAAAATCATGGATGGGGCAGGCTACGGATATTGTTCAGCTGGTGTGTTCTATCGAGGACATAGACCCCCAGGGTAAAATGGGGAACGGGTACGAATGTCGTCAGAGTGCATTTACACAGATGGATATGTTATTCGTCCCATACGGAGCTAGTGGGCTTTCACGGTTCATGTTGAAGGTAAAACTGTGAAGGAAGACAGTTGTGCTTTCGCATTGACTACAAGTATTTTGACTTTGGAAATTGTAGCTGTCACTATAGTATTGACATGGCTTGAGACATAGACTTATTTATATACACATGTGTTTCCTCGGTGGTACAATGAGTATGCACAAAAGATCTCAACTGGCTAGGCAAAACGACGGTAGTTAGAGTCTACGAGTAGGACTCGTGTAACAAAAATCTGCTTCATTTTTGTATCGGTTGTAAGATGCTATGAGCGTGTTGACAGACTTGCCAGCTTAGCCTAGAGTTGAGTGCGGAAGGGCTATGGGCCGCTTTGACATTCCGAATGTCCTTAGAGATGCTAGACAAAAGAGCGACTTTAAAAAATGATCCTGGATATCCGCAAGCACGAACAGACTTCACGGATATCACGTGGAGGTGGGAGGTGTCTAACGGAAGCGCTACTAAGAATCCAAAGAAGGCTTGTCAACCAACACAACATCGGTGTCGTTAGTTGTTACACTTTGAGGGATATACTTCCAAGGAGATCTGTGCACAAATGGACATGTACGATGTGCAACAAGGATGACTTGTCGATTAAACTAAACTATACAGCTCATACAACCACGGCATGGCTGCCGGGAAAAAAGATATGAAAGTACCAAAGTGGCCCAACAACAGTCTCAACCTAAGCCTAATTGAAAACGATTGGGCACTACTCAAATATTATTTTGGAAAAAAAAATGGACTCAAAGACGTTGAACAATCGAAGAATGAGCTGAAAAATACGTACAATTACCTTCAAATACGTGATCATTGATGGACTTGTCCGAGGATGGTCTGTCGACTAAACTAAACTTGTGGGACTCGCCAATTCTGACTTGCCTTGCTGAAGAAGTAAACATTTTATTGTATTGAAACCACAGTCAGTAGGTAGGGATAATACCGATCTTCCATCGGATGTACACTATATTTTCTTCATTATTGCTTCTGTGCTCGTGCTGCATTGCGAGAATACGACAGCCATTTTATGTTTGTAGTATACTGGAAGTCTATAAGGTCTCAAGAACTACTGAGTTGTGGTTTGTGCACACCGTCAACTGTGTGTTTCATCCAGATGGTGTTTCTATATTATGGATTTCCATTCGTTTACAGTGATATCAGAGCCTTCAAGTAACCATAACCATAACAAAGAAAGTGTTCTTTTTTTATTTATTAAGTACGAACAATAAAATCGTTCAAAAAGTAATTTATGAAGTGTCACAGTCCCCCTTTACCAAAGAAGACGCACTTCCATATGTCGAGAACCGCTGGAATTGGCCATCTTCTGCAGCAAGGGTGTTAATGAGAAGACAGCAGCTGGAGAAAAGTGGAGGGAATTAGGCTTCAAGTTGAGTAAGTGCAATAATTACAGACAAGTGTCAGTGACAGGACTGGCCTAATAATTAGTCCCGCTTGTTCTTGTTCCGGTCTCTCTACACATTGACTTTTCTCGTCATCGTTTGATCCCTATAAGGGAGTGTTAAGTTGGTGTAAGAAACGAACAAACATGTCCATTTTGCATCAACTTCCTACTGCATACAAAGAAAGACTTATTGATAAAACTAAATATGAGAAAAGAAAAGAAAAGTAGAACATTTGGGCCATCAAAAAAGATTTGATGACCTAGATAAAATCGTTATTTAGGGCGCCAAACAAGAAGACGAGAGAGGAAGACCAGGAAGAGGGTGAGTTCAAGATGTCACAAACGACCTGGGATTGCCCACGCTGATATTTCGCGAGGGACAGATGAAACTTAAGAGTAGTTGTCATAGGAGCGAAACTCAAATATACAAACTAGATGATGATGATTATCGCAATCAATTTATGAACATCTACATATGGGATCAGGAATGTGTTCTGGGAAAGTAAAGTGGTCCGATCACTCATGATCACACATCACATATGAAATGTGCCGCTTGTCATGAACATATACGGGCTCCTAACACCCTAGGCCAATGATATGTAAAAAAAAATATTAAAAAAACCACCAATTTCTTACTTACTTCCCCTGTTACACTTTCATAGCCAATCTAAACACTTTGTGTTTCAGCAGTTACCCCACATACCCCGCATACCCCACCTACCCCGCAGTTTGAATGCACTACTAGTTTCTCATAAACTGAGAAATAAACTAAACAATGATCCATGGATATATTTCCTGTGGATACTATCACGCCGGATACTACTAACGAATGAAATCATAAAAATACTTGCCTAAAAGTAAGAAGAGCTTTTTTTTTTTAACACAAAAATTAACCAGAACACTATTAATGTTTGTGCTTTTTAAAAGTTATGTTGTTTTATTGGGGCCAACACCAGATTAACAATCAGGACTTCTTCTTCTTCTATCCTTCCTCTGCTGCCATTCGCGTCGAGGGGAGAAACAATCTGCGATTCTTTGCTCTTCTGTTGGCCTCTTCTGATGTTATTCCTCCTAGTGACTCTAGTATTCCCTTTATCCATCTCTTTCTCGGTCTTCCTCTTAATCTGGCGTTTTCGTAGCATTTATTTAAGGCTCTTTGAGTCATTGTTAGTTCTTTTTGTCTTGTTATGTGGCCGAGCCAATTTATCTGTTGTTTCTTTATGTATTCGATGACTGGTTCAATTTCGAGTTTCTTCCTCAGGTCAGTGTTTCTTACTCGTTCCTTAAGCTGTTTCCTGTCATTCCTCTGACACATTTCATTTCGGTGGTCGTTATCTTTCTTATTGTTCTAGAGTCCAGCGTCCAATTCTGGCACTGATAACTCAGAGTTGGTAGAAAAATTGATTTTTTATATTGCCCTTTTTGCTTCTGTAGTTATTGCTTTGTTTTTCAATAGTGTTGATACTTGACCTATAACTTGGCATGCTTTGTTACACCTTATATATATCTCGGTCTCTTGGTTATTGTCTTGTGTTAACGTGCTATCCAGATATTTAAAATTGTCTACTTGCTTCAAAGTTGTATTATCTATTATGATGTTTAGTTTTCTTTCTTTCTCGCTATTGCCATTACTTCGGTTTTGCTTATGCTGATCTTCATGTTGTGTTTATTGCTAACTGCATTAATTCTCATAATTTTAGTCTTATCTCTATTTATTTTTTAGTCTCATCTGTTGTGATCTCTCATCAAGTATGCTCATTTTATCCTGCATCTGTTGATGGTTGTGTGATAGGAGAGCTATATCATCAGCAAAGTCTAAATCATCAAGTTGCTTGGTCAGTGACCACTGGGTTTTATTTCTGTAGTTTTGAGTTATTTTCATAATCCAATCTATGGCCAGTAGAAAGAGAAATGGAGATAGAAGGCATCCCTGCCATACTCCTGTTCTTATTTCAAAGGCAGACCAGTGCTGATATAAAAAAGATGTTTGCAGGGCTTCCTTGAGGGAAATTCTCTATCAGTAAAGAAACTGTGAAAAACTGGCTGCAGATCGTGTACACACGGAGAACAAAACGATAAATGGCACAGCAACTTTTGAGGCAATGCTGATATAAAATTCATAAGACAAAAGGCGCTGGATAAAAAATACAAGGCCATGCACCACGAATACATCTTGTTCGTTCTGCGAGTGGATCTGTCTATCCAATATTGGCAGATTCAGCCACGAGAGAAGCTGTTCAGCAAAGCAGCATCTAGCATTAGACACGAATATTTTTACCAAACTACTGATTTAACATGATTGCTTTCTACCCCGTCAAGACGCCAAAGGCCATATATTTGTTTATTACTTCAGAAAAAAACGTTCAAGCTTGAATGTGCAATCTACCAATCGCCTAAAACAATAACGGTGTACTAATAATAGTGCGTGTGTATATATACACTTCAGCCATTTATCTTTACATATTCAGTACAATCTTCTACACAATGGTGAATTCTCCTTCAGGGGTCTGCTACTTCTGGTCAGAGAAGCTAGGTGGTCTAGTCTAGAGACAAAACGTTGTCCTGTGGACAGGAAGTTCACCGGTTCAAATCCACCAGTGAGAATTTATTTTTCTTAAAAAAATAAAGAATATTAAATCCGTTATTTCTTTGTTGCTTAACCTCCCTTGGCCCTGGCTGATGAGATGCCTATCCCTCTAGTAAAACGGCAAAAAAAAAAAAAACAGGAGATCATGTGTGCCTTCTCACACGTTAAAGAAACCTTGGCAGTTAAAAATGTAAAAGAGTAGGCCAAGACATATGCCGTTCCCCGGGGAAAATTGTCAGCTAAGATCGACCCACACAGATGGATCCCAAGCCGTGCTACGGAGTTCGTGCACGTCAGTTGGGGTTCTCCTTGGAGATTCTCGATATTTCGAGGGGGAAATTGGAGCACCTGTTGATTCGTACGGTGTGCAGTGATGATGATCCTATAATCGTGCTCATCATCATTATGCGCCATACCAGTTGGCGTAGGTGATCTTGTCATTCTACAATTTTCTATGCACAGTGCATCGTATCAATTCAAGTCACGTTTTACACATTAGCTGCTCCTACCTTTGCATTGAGAACCCTTAATATAATAGTTATTTCTTGGGATTTACACTAAAACATAGACATCTTTAGGCTCTCTACAATAAGTGCCAATGTCTTCTTCTTCACTGTTACTAGTTGGTACATAACCTAGAATTATACCGATATCCATTGGTCTACCCTTAATTTAACTAGCGGAATTCTGATATAGGCCAAAATCCTTTCACTGTTTTGCTTCTTTATCTAACATGGCACCTACTCCTCTTTCGTATGTGGTTCCTCCAGAGTATAATACATTTCCACCATCGCATAGTAATAATTCTGCTCTGAACTTCCGGTATATGGTGGATAGGCGGCGGGAACATGAAAAATGTTCCTTGTTGCAGTTTCCTCATATTCCAAGTCCGGCTCGTTGCAGGAGCTACTGAGTTAAATGCTCTGTGCACACCGTGAGCTGTGTGTCTCATCCGTTTTGATCATGTTTCGATATTCCAATTGTTTACGATGAATGATGATATCGCATGACAGGGAACAGTTCACTTTCTGCGCAGTTTCGCCTTATGTCTTTTGGCGTGTGCTAAGACTGCAACGATGGGGACTACAGTTACCTTTCTTTGTTTGGGAGATGAGATATTAATTCGGATGATTACGCTGGTACGGGCGGTTGAGCAATTACGGATTTTAATTCGTTTGCAGTGATACCGGGGCCTTCCATAACCAAATAACCAAATCTGCTCGTTTCCATCTAATTTCAAATAATCCCTGGACGTTCACTTTCATTCTATTTATTTCTTGACTGATGTTTTCTAGTTTGCCAACCTGGAATGCTGATCTAATGTTGCAAAGTCCTTTTGATAGAATCTCTCTATCTTTTTTTTTTATCTTGCATTCAGTAGTTTAATGATGATAGGGTGTCACCTGTAGCACAACATGTTCCCTGCCGAACGAGGTAACTGCTTTGGAGTCCTCATTAACATCGTTAGATGTAGATATTGAATTGATTGTTTTGATTTTAATTTTTTTTACATATTATTCTCGACAATATAAGAAGGTAGTTTGCTATTCATTTCATTCTTGGCAGTGTCATTACTAGTCGGAGACCGTCACTACAGTTGAGATTCTCTGCCCGCCATCAACAGTGGGGGGCCATGAACGACTCTACTTGTCGGTTGCTCCGACAACACCATCCACTACCTGCTCCCATGACTTCACGCAACCATGATAAGGGTGGAGGGGGGTCTAAAACGGAGACTCCATTTTGCCTAAGGGTGTGCTGTAGACTAGTGGAGGAATGGAGACGTTATACTCCTCCTTTGATAAAGATAACCATGCCACACAAACCAGGCTCATTAATTCATCTATTTTCCTCTCGGGCCAAGATGGCACCTACGGCATAAGTCATAGTTCTCCACGATTAACGATTTTCTACAAGTTCGTGTAGTTCTTTGTTGTTCCTTAATCGCTTGGTTGAGCCTTTCCTAGTAATTGTTCTGCTTAGCGATTCTCTTGGTCTGCCTTGTTTTCTTTTACCAGATGGTTTCCACATGAATGTCTTACAGGGAAGTCTTTTTTTTTTCATTCATTCTCAATACAAGTGATGACCACCTTCTTCTTACACAGTTTGCTTGCGTTCGCCCGATGACTAAAGTATTCTAGAGTATTTCTAGAGTATTCGTAGACTTTAGAATTCCTCTTCATCGTCCGCCCTTAAAAGGACGTTAAGTGGGTGTGTCTGCGTTGTGTTGTGGTTTGCAGTATAACTGTGATACTTGCGCTTTTCGGCCCAACACATCCGTCTTCAGCACGACATTTTTGAGTATCGGGCTGTCTTCCCTCTTCGATCCCTACTCGCTTGGCCAGACTAGACAGGTTAATATGTTACTAGAGGCACCGCGGAGAGGTGGAGCAGGGTCTGGATGGTTCTGGTTCACCGATCCTGGCGCAAGCCATCAGCTGTGGGTCGCTGACAACTTCCAGCTCTGGTGCTGTGAGGCGCGCATTGGCCTTACACAGTTTGACACGTACTCTTGTTTGATCCGTCTCTTACCCGTTCTTTGAAATGTATTTTTCCAGCTTATATCTAAGATATAGTCTTAGTGGATATCTAATTTTCACATACATATTTTATCACTGGTATCACTCAAGTTTGTAAACCATGCTCATCATGAAACAAAAATCACAAACCCAGAGGGAAAAAGAGTGTTGATACTGCCTACCGCTAAAAAAAAAAAAAAAACTTATTTCATGTTCATGAATATTGTTGATTTTCTCAATACTTATCTATTTATGTTTACCTATTTGTGACCGTTTCTTCCCTTACAAGCCTGACCTTTGACATTACTTCTCTGGCCCTCCTTCTTTTGTTTACTTTCGTGATATGCCAAATTGTGCGCTCAAGACATTTTAGCGTTTTCCAATTACATACTCATTTTATACATTTACTGACATTAAAACTCGAATGTCGTAGAGTTTTAAAAATGTTTAACTGTATATGGACATTTGTAATTTAAATGTTTTAAGACGAGGTTAGGAAATATTTTTCTCAACTGAAATTTGCGACAGAATAACCTGACATTAGATTGCGCTTCTTTAAAAAACCCGCAGTTAACAACGCAATAACTGCCAGGCAGCCAGAGTGAGGTCCTCTTGTAAGTTGTCCTAGACCGCTGTTTTCATTTATTTTGAGCTGATTTGAGTTAATTTAGTAGTAGTGGACGGCTATGTTTCACGTTTAGTCTATAGACAGAGTATGTTATAGCTTAAAGTAACTTAGTATGTATAAACTTTATTTGTATCAATTGATAATATAGTCATTACAAAATGAACAACTCCGGCCATGGGGGGCATGGCCATGTGGATGTGTACTGTATTATTGTGTTGTGTGTGATAATATTATTTACAAAATACATGCAACAAAATAAAAGTTGAGGTGAAACTGTAAAGTCAGCAATACAATATTTTCTTTCACAATACAATAATAAACATTTCTGTTGTTAGTGTAGTCATTTAAAGTAAGGATAGACAATAATTGACTCGTACGGTTACTGAGAAACTAAAAAGAAACATTTTAACAAGTTGGAATAATATTTAAATATTACAAATCCATTCTCATTCTCTAGTGTCTTGTATATTTGTTGTGAGATAGTTAAAAAAAAAAAAAAAGTAAAGTCAGATATGAGACATTGAAATAGAATAGATAAGTCAAATATGTCTGAAGAATTTGAATTAGTTGTTAATATATCATTTATCGTTGTATCAGGATCATATATATTCACTTCAGGGCTAACTGCAAAGCCTGGCCTGCTCGGAAATCGAATACAGAAAAGTAATAGGGAAACATTCATAAGTTTGTTCATTTCAGTAAAAGAAAACTTTTAACATAAGCATTACAGTCAGAGTCATTACAGCATTCGGTTGTGTGGTCTGGGAGTTTCCGTAACCTTGATACTTTCTGTTATATGAGTAAGCGCTAGTGATTCTAACTCTCAACCGCACGTAGACTGAAAGACTGGAACAAATACAAAATGAGGCTATATCACAATGTGCATCATACTTGGATGCATGAAAGCCACACCAAGCAGGGCGATGCTGTATCTTCCTGGAATTCCCACGATCTCAGACAAAATAATGATGTCTCGTGCACGTACCAACTTCTGAGTCAATGCTGATGTACATCATTTGCACAGTGAGATTGGGAGGAAGGGAAGGAGGTTCAAAGGAGGAAAATCATGGATGGTGTGGACTGAGGATATTGTTGAATTGATTTGTCCACTGGGAAACTTTGAGGCTGTGGAAGAGCAGCAGAGTGCTACATCCTTTTCTGTTGACATCACATTGAGCTGCAGGCAATGAAATCCTATGATTTTGGAAGCAGATGTGCAGTGCCTAGATCTATGAGAATTCAGCTGATGGTTTGTCAGTCATCTACTCAGTCTGTTGTATGGCACAGTCGTAGCTCATGGGCTTTCAAGGCCTAGATCAGGGGAAAAAACAGTGAAGGAGAAGACCAATGTTTGCAAACCTATAAGTGACCATGAAAATCATAGCAGTAACTAAAACAATGGCATAGTTTGAAACACAACCTTTTACTTATGTGTGTTTTCTGAGTGATTCAATGAGCATGCTCAGGAAGATCGGCGGGGGCTGTAATCAAAGACAGTGCTTGGTTTTGTCAAAGAACACAGAACTGACTGATATATGTTTCATTTTCGTCCCTGACAACACTTGGGCATGAAAGGAAATGTACAGGTTCATATTCTGAATGCACTGAAGGGGATAGGGCGAGCTAACGATTCAGTCAATAATCATGAATCTACAACCATGACCAGACTGCAATGAACATCAGGTCAAGACTGTAGACACTAGAAAGGAGCGCTATGCGGGAAGACACAGAAGTATATAACAAATCAACGCAGAACTGGAGTAATCATTATCCACACAATGATAGACATACTGGAAGGAAATCAGCGTATTTATGGACAATACAATGTGCAATGCGGATGGTCGCACTGATCTGTCTGATGAAATAAACATATGCTCTAGAAAGTTTTCACTCTACTCAGTAAAGAGCTAACTTAGTGTTTTTGTCCTGTTCACTGTTGTTAGAGTGGAAATAATTTTTTTTTTTATCCATTTGCAGTGCTTTCTTCTGTTAGTGAATTTGTGTCTCTATGTTAGTAATATTTTTGCTGCGTGTCATCATCATCATTTGCCATACCGACTGGCATAGACGATCATGTCCTTTCACACACGTTTTCTGTGCATCGTATAAGTTCTGTTGTTAAATGTTTACTGTTCCATGACACCAAACTATCCAGTGTCTTCTCTCTCAGTTGTCCACAATCTCTTTGCCTGTTTTTTGCCAGCTGTAACTTTAAGTACTCCAGCCTTTCTCTTCATATGTCAATCATCCTTCCTTTGCTGTATGTGGTGAGTAATAAACTAAAATAGGTGATATAATTAATGAACCACCAGATAAGATGCTGTGCTTACTTGGCTTCTGTATGAAAATAAGCTTCAAATTGTGAACAAAAATGTTGGCCTCAATCAACCCTTCCATTTTTAAAAGTGAACATAAAGAAAAGAGCAAGGTATATACTAGATGTTTTAATGACAGTAACTGTAAAACATACCTGTGGCTAACTGGGTAATTCAATCTCAGAAATGGTTCTTCTGGTCATGTTTGCTTTTTTCCACAGACATAGGCCCATGGACTAAGACAGGCTTTAACCTTTAAATTATTTGGTAAGAGCATGTGAAAAGCACCATCACTTAGTCATATACAAGCATTCAGCACGTCACACACAGTTCGCTGTCAGAGTGTTGATCATGTCTTGAATTTACAGAACATTTACTGACAGTCTGCACAAAGAGAAAGTGAAGGAAAACAGACATTTTTTTAAAAAGATTTTCTGATGTAGTACAATTTCTAGGAAAACAATATGCATTTGGGGCCCGTTTTTGAGTCCAAGGAATCAAGGAACATCATCTACAATATCGTTATTGTTAAAATATCTCAATCATTCAATGATGGAGAGAGCCGCTTTCTCTCTCTCCTTTTTCTTTCACATCATTTCAAACACTACACCAGAATGAGATAGGCAGAGTTTTGAACTCAACATATGCCACTATTTTGTATATGGTTGTCTTGAGGTGATGCCTTCTTCTTGACAAAGCACAAGTGACAACCTCTTCAATCTCAGATTATATTTTCTGTGTAACATTAGACCACAATTTCTACTTGTTAAATGGTCTTTACATTTGTATTTGACAAATTTATTGACTTTTGTAAAACGTCACTGTGTAAAAACTACCATGCAGAAATTGGTCCTAAGAAGTGCCTGCTTCTGAGGTAAACTGTGCTTTGTCTACAAATAACATAAATAATATGCCAGAGTGTCTGTAAAGAATGATTTTAAAAAGTTTTTTGAGGAATTTATTAATTCCTTTGTTTAGAATAAAGTATAAAGCTTTTTATTTATTTTATTTCCTGCAGGTTTTCAAACGCAAGATAAGAAAAACTTCCCACGATGATCATCCCAATTCGATGCTTTACTTGTGGTAAAGTTATAGGAAACAAATGGGAGGCGTATATTGGACTTCTTCAAGTTGAATACACTGAGGGGTTGGTACAAGATACCTTGTTTATTCCACGTGACACTTAATTCCATCTGTCACTGTAACCTTCAATTTATAGCTTTATGGGCATAAATCTTGCATTGGCTTAAATAATTTATTACTCTTACTTTTATTCCAACTTATTAATAGCTGTTTTTGAAATTTATATTTTATAACAGTTTTTGAAATTTATATTTTAGCAGTTTTTGAAATTTATATTTTAGCAGTTTTTTGACATTTATATTTCAAGTGCCTTATTTTATTGTAGATGTTAGAAATAATTATTATGTAACTATTCTTTCATTTTGTGTGTGTGTTTTTTTTTAAAGTATTTTCAGTGAAAATATTGTAAGCACTAACATTTCAGAATTCTTGCTTCTTATTTCTTTACTTATTCTTGTACTCGCTCAGGTGTCGAGGGAGATACAAAGTTCTGGTTCTCATTCTTTTGGCGGTCTCACTCATCTAATGATTTTGTTGTAGCATTACTTTGATGTTCTGTGTCCATCTAACTCTGGGTCTGCCTCTTGCTCTTCTCCCTTCTCCTCTTTTAATATTTGCTTTGTATGGTAAGAAAAAGGATCTTGACTTTGCTGGTGTCATAGCTCTCACGAGCAGCCAGATAAAAACAATGCAAGTAAAACATAAATGTACTATCAACAACAGCTAGGAAAATAGGGCTTGAGATCATTAATGAAAAGATTAGTCATGAAAAGCTTGGTTCCAACAAATGAATGTACATGGAAATCAAAACAGTGGAAAAGATCGATTACTTTATCTATCTTGGAAGTCAAATGAATAGGGAAGGGGATGCAAGTAAAGAAATTAGAATCAGAATAGCTAAAGCAGCAATGTCTTTCAAAAGCCTTGAAATGTTTTGGAAATCAAAACTCATCAGCACAAACACAAAACTTAGACTATTCAAATCAAACATACTATCAACCCTTATGTATACATGTGAGAGCTGGAAAACAAACAAAAGACATAGAAACAAAGTTGAATGCATTTGAAAACAAAAGTCTAAGGAAAGTACTTGGTATCGTGTGGAACAAAAAAAAAATATCACGAGGATATTAGAGAAATTGGCAATCAACCACTATCATCAGTAATTAAGAAAAGATGTTGGATATGTGATAAGAGATAATAACCGAATAGCAAAACAAGCTCTCAAGTGAGAAACAACAGTAGGAGGAAAAGAAGCAGACCCAGAGAAACACTGAGAAGAATATTGATCAGAGAGACAAAGGCAGCAGGAATTGGCTCTCTCAATGAGATCAAGATGCTTACTCTGAATAAAGACAAATGGCGAAATTTGATAAAAGATCTCTGCATGCATTAAGACTGCTAGAAAGAAAATCTTGAAACTGGGAAGGAGTATCTGAGTCTATGCCCTGTTGGCGACTATGACTCGAAAGGTCGATAGGTAGATAAATTGTAAGGAAGCACACTGCATTCTTTAGAGCCACGATAGCTCAGTAGTTAGTGAAATGGACTACAAAGGACAAGAGGTAGGGTTCGATCCCAACTGACAGCTACAGGGTCCACCCAGCCTTAAATGGGTACCGGATTTTTTCTGGGAAAGTAAAGCGGCACGGGCATAATACCGACCACATTACCCCAAAAATCATGTGCTGGTCTGTAAAATTTATGGTCACTAACACCATATTCCCTATACGCCACTTGGCGTGACGGGGGCTCTTTACTTTTTTTTTTTACTTACACTGCATTCTTTCTAGATGGGCAAACCAGTTTATTTGTTTCTGTATGTAGCATTTTTAAGAATTAAACTACTAAAATGTAGCTAATTTTATAAAAAAAATAATAAAAATTAAACTAGAACATTCAAGTCTCCATTTTCTTTGTCAAATAAGTGGTGTAATAAAAAAAAAAAACAACAGAAGTGAGATAACAAGATATAGTCTGAGAAACATCTTATGACATTGTCCAAAGCTCAACATTTTTGCTCGCAGAAAAATATGGATATTACTGCCCATCTCCACACAGTTCTTGCAATACTTTTATCTCATTCATACTATCTATTTGTTCTGAATAATGTATCCATATCCTCACAATATGTTTAATTTAGCTAATTTTAATATGATGTAACAGTTTCATTTTGTGCTAGTTCTCAGATCTTTGAGTTACTTGCAGGTCATCACCATTGCACTCCCAGTATATCTTCCCAGTATCCTGTGCTGGTCCAAATGTCCCTTGCTGAGGAGAGATCTTTATAGTACTTTGTCTTAGTTATCTCTTCTATCATTACTTTGCATTTTAATCTATTTAATCCTTTTATTCTGATTTCTAGATTGTTGATTTCTTGTTCACAATTTGATTTAGATTTTCTTAAATGATCCATTTGTTATTCTCTTGAAATATATTATTATCCATAATTCTATTCATTAAGTCCATTAATTTCTGATATCTATCTATTGACCTTTCGAGCTGTAGCCGGCCCATAGGGCATAGACCAAGATACTCCTTCACTTATCTGAATTTTTGTTCGAGCAGTTTTTAATTCTTTTAAAGATATTTTATCAAATCTTGCCATTTGTCTCTGTTCTGTGCAAGCAGCTCTATCTCATTGAGGGAGCCGATTCCTGCTGCTCTTACCTCTCTCATCAATGTTCTTCTCAGTGTCTCTGGTTCTTCCTCTTACCTGTTGTTTCCCACATGAGGGCTTGCTTTGCTATTCGGTTATTATCTCTTCTCATCACATGTCCAACATATGACCATCGTCTTTTCTTTATTACTGAAGATATTAGTGGTTGATTGGCGATTTCTCTAATTTCCTCGTTTGTTTTGAATTCGTTCCACACTATTCCAAGTATTTTCCTTAGACATTTATTTTCAAATGCGTTCAACTTTGTTTTTTATATCTCTTGTTGTTTTCCAGCTTTCACACGCATACGTAAGGGTTGATAGTACATTTGATTTGAATAGTCTAAGTTTTGTGTTTGTGCTGATGAGTTTTGATTTCCACTACTTTTCAAGGCTTCTGAAAGACATTGCTGCTTTAGCTATTCTGATTCTAATTTCTTTTCTTGTATCCCCTTCTTGATCAATGTGACTTCCAAGATAGATAAAGTGATCGATCTCTTCCACTGGTTTGTTTTCCATGTATATTTTGTCGTCTATTGGAATTAAGCTTTTCATGACTTTAGTCTTTTCATGATTGATCTCAAGCCCAATTTTGCTGGCTATTGATGATAGTTCATTTGTGTTTTCCTGCATCGTTTTTATCTGACTGCAGATGAGAACTATATGATCAGCAAAGTCGAGGTCCTCCAAATGGTCTCCTTGTATCCATTTGATGCCTTTATTACCAGTGCAGCATTTCTTCATTATGAAGTCCATAACAACTCCAAATAACAAGGGCGATAAAATACATCCTTGTTTAACCCCAGTTTCTATTGGGAAACATTCGCTCAGTCCTTCCTCTGTTTGAACTGCACATGTGTAACCATCATACATGTCTTTAATAATATTTATGATTTTTTATGGTAAGCCATATTGCTTCAGAATTTTCCACAAAGAATCTCTTTGAATACTGTCAAATGCTTTTTTGAAGTCAATGAAGTTAAGTACAAAAGGTTTTTGCTTTTCAATGTGTTCCTCCAATATAAGTCGTAGAGTAAAAATGTGGTCATGGCAGCTTCTCCCTTTTCTAAACTCAGCCTGTTATTCATGCATTACTGTATCTATTGAATCCTTTATTCTATTTAGGATGATTTTGCAGAATAACTTTGAGGCAACGCAACAATAAACATATGGTGATCTAAAAAGTTAGCAGGGGATAAACATATAGCTGGAACATGTGAAGAGTGGATGGAGACTAAATATTAAACATAAGGCTCTACTAATCCTGAACTACACAGCTAACTATAAACCAAAAGGCTTTTCTTGAAATAAATGGATGGATTAAAAGCTCAGAAATGTGGCAGGGGAGGCCATTCAAAAAGTAACAGACTTCAACTATCTCACCCTTGATAGTAAAGGGCAATTGAAGAAGGGAAGAAAACAGTAAAATCTAAATTTAATTTCATTGGTACTAAAGTTGGTTCATATACTGGTATACTTTCACTGTGCTGTAATAATATCTTGTTATGGCTTGAAACGTGTGCTGAGACTGCTACGATGGGGACTACAGTTATCTTTCCTTGTTTGGGAGATGAGTTAGTAATTCGGATGATTCCACTGGCACGGGCGGTTGAGCAATTATGGATTTTAATTCGTTTGCTGTGAGACCGAGGCCTTCCATAACCAATAACAATAACATTATATTTTTGTTTTATCTTGCACTTCCTTCTAATTCTTTAATGTGGATTTATTCATTTTGAAGTTTATTTACTTGACCTCAAATTCAATACTAAGCTCTTTCATTTGTTTCATTGAAAAATAGGTTTGATGAAATAAATCATCTTTTCTTC
This sequence comes from Megaustenia siamemsis, assembly GCA_032433765.1. NCBI lineage: Eukaryota > Metazoa > Mollusca > Gastropoda > Stylommatophora > Ariophantidae > Megaustenia > Megaustenia siamemsis. The sequence continues at coordinate 35,613,687 of JAVIAB010000024.1, forward strand.
TCTTTGGCCATGACAAATTAAACTGTAGTTTTGTTAATTTTAATTTATTTTGACAGATTCTGAGTCATTTTTATGATAATAAATTCAATAATTACACTGGTATCAAAGTTGTGTTAGTGTTGAAGTATTATTTTCTTATTTCTGTGATCTCTGAATTGAGTGTTGTGCTTCTATCGTGCTTCACAAAACTATTTAATTCCTCCTCTATTACTTAATATTCTGTAGTAAGAGATATTCTTCATAAGCAGTGATGGCAGTAATTTTAGCTGAGTTAGTGGTGAAAGAGCCCACCACATGCTGAACACTTGTATTTGGAGCTAGGCAGCGTGTTTCATACTTGCCTCTGATTTGTTGCCGCTTGTTAAATCTGATGCCTCTAATGATGTTACTGAACCAAGTGGATGATACAGCACAAGTGATCATATCAAGATTAAAACCGAAACAGATTTAAAAGAATCTAAACATTTCTTTTCCAGTTGCTTACCCTTGCTGAGTTATTTGTCACTGGGCGCAACTTTCGTGCTGCTATTTCATGTATGCCTGATTGGACATTCATTAACATTGTGTACATGTCAATGATTTTGGCATACATGAAGACTTTTGTCCACTAATGTAGCAGTCCATCTGATCTAGCTGGTATAGTTTATGGGGCAATGTTTATTGTTCTTTGAAAACTGGATAGTTTAAACTTTTCTTTTTTTTCAGAGATGCATTGGATGCTCTTGGTTTGAAGCGTTACTGCTGTCGGCGCATGCTGCTGTCACATGTGGACTTGATTGAAAAATTGCTGAATTATGCTCCCTTGAGAAAAGTGATGCTAAATGATCCATTCGTGTCTTGTGTGTGTGAAGCAGCCCACTATTTTAATGGTTGTATTGAAATTAAATTACAAGTCTGAACAGAATATGTACATAGCTTATGTTGTTAAATGTTTTGTGACATTACTGTCACATTCAAATTGATCATAATTACTTCTCATTGAGAACAATGAATGTTTGGGTCTTTTGTCTGTAGCCTTTTCAAAATGGTAGAAATTGGAAATTTATAAGATGAGTACTTGTACACAATTACAACTTTTGTTTCTTTACTATGGTTAGTTCATCATTCTCAACAATATCTTCATGATTGTTGTTTTGGATCTCATTTTCTGTGTTACAGTTGAGATACAAGGAGCATGATGTTAGACTTTGGATTTCAGAGTTTTTGCTGGCAGAAATTGCTTCTGGTTTCTGTCCAGCCTTTGAAAATGAATAAAGTAAGATTATTCCCTGGGGAAAAACATGGTTGATTGATGTGATCAATCATACAATGAGTCCACTCATAAGGGTGCTGATAGTAGCTGACTTTGGAATGGTGACTGTGGTGATCACTGTTTGGCTGGAGAAACTGATTTAGGAATGATAACTGGTGATCACTGTTTGCTGTTTGGCTGGAGAAACTGATTTAGGAATGATAACTGGTGATCACTGTTTGCTGTTTGGCTGGAGAAACTGATTTAGGAATGATAACTGGTGATCACTGTTTGCTGTTTGGCTGGAGAAACTGATTTAGGAATGATAACTGGTGATCACTGTTTGCTGTTTGGCTGGAGAAACTGATTTAGGAATGGTGACTGTGATGATCACTGTTGTGTGTCATGTAGTAAAGGAAATGAAGCAGGATTGATTCAGTAATGTAGAAACTAAGAAACATAAGGGCAGAGAATACCATCAATGATTAAACATCTGAAACACAAATATAGTTGGTATGGACACATAGGTCATGCATGATATCCTAATTGAGCCCTGAGATCAGAAAAACATGATAAAATAAGGGTAAAATCAAACAAATGGTAGCATCAGAAATAACCAATTTCTTTCTCCATCATGTTTTTTTTTTTTTTAATCAGATTTTCAACCAATTAAACCTGCTACTTTTGAGATCAGGCAGTTACGAATTACTTAATCATGATTGTACATTTTTTTTAACATTCTTTATTTACATATCTTGAAACCACCACCACTTTCTTCCTATTTTCATCTTCCTACACAAATACGTCTGTACAAACTAACCGATTTATTTTCAGCACCAATTAAGAGAAAACACAGACTGTTAAAATGTTTTTGCTTTTACTCGAATACATGTCTGTACTGAGACACTTAACAAGACAAGTACGATTATATTCGTCATTTTATTTAGTTGTTTCTACATGTAATGTATATTTGATTATGAATTTTGTGTACAATAAAGTTATGAATTTGATTATGATTGATCTAATTTATGTTTTTGTATTTATTTTAATTTAAATAATGCTGTCCCTGAGCACTCATGGACTATGATTGTATACCCGGTCATATATTGGTTCATTCTTGGTATTTATTAGAAAAACTCTCTGAATAGACTCATATTTGATCGGTTATTATCAACTGATGATAGTTCAGGTAGCTCAGTTGTTATACACACACACACCTACCCTGCCCTTGTAGGGCATATTTACAACTTGTTCTATATCTTTGTTCTCAGCATCCAAGTCATTGCCTTGCTTATTCTGTTATTTAGTGAGTTGTTGAGGCATCATCAATGAATGCAACTATTCTCCAGCTTTTTGTCTCTCAAGCTATTGAGGCACAGACCTCTTTATATTGCCAGCCTGAAGAGCTTGTTTTAATGTACTATTGGCAGCTTTTTTGTTTCATTGTTATTTAATTCCAAAATTATTGCTGGTTTGTCAGTATTATGAACGATCCAGGTTTACACTTTATTGGTTGCTGTAATAGGGGTGTAGCAGATATTGAAATAAATGTTTTAACATGTTTCAAAACATCTTAAATGTTGATCAGCAGTTGAATGTGAAATGTCCAGGCTTGTGACAGCATCTTGAAGTCTCCTTATCAAAAGCATTATTAATATTCAACGTACATTAAATTGTTAATATTTAACATACATTAAATTATTAATATTTAACATACATTAAATTGTTAATATTCAACATGCATTAAATTAAAGATAAAGTACAAAACTTTAATCGGCGTCTTAGCACTTGAGTTTTCACCCACATGTGCTAGGCCACCTATCCAGAAGTTCTGAGACTTCTTGATAGTGTTGCTTCAAGCATCGAAACTCACAATGCGAGGTGGCATTCCTCACTTTCCCGGAGTGCAACCCTGGTACCCATTTCTGCCAGCTGCGGCGTCAACCGCTGAGGTATTTTTTTTTCCAACCACGAGTACAATTCATACTGCTTCCAGCGGGAGTCAAACACAGGTTGTCTGAAGATCGGTAATACATTAAGTTGTGAATGTATAAAGTTCACTAAATTGTCCTATAATTCCCCTCCTGCAGACCCCAGTAATGTGGTAAAATACTGTAAACATAGTTTTTTAAAAAAATACAAGATTGAGTAATTTGCTGGTCATCATTGCACCCCGAACATGTCCGTAGTTGCTCAGATCCCCTCCTCAGCAAGTCTTGCAGTGTTTAGCGACAATACTAAATTATGAATATTTAACATAAATTTAATGATAGCCTTCTAGATATTGCTCTTGAGCATACTCACCATCCCTACCAAAGACACGTCTACGGTTAGCAAACTCTTTTTCACCTCATTTCTGAGTATACAAAACATTTTCATGTCTGCTGAAAAATAATGAAGGGGAGAAGACTTGTAAATTTTGCAATTATGGGTTTTAATTTTGTCAAATTATATGTAGAGGGCAGTTATCATTTTTTTTAAATCCTGGCAGCAGTAAAATGTCTAACATTATTTTATAGTGATATAAATTTGTTTATAGAGATCAGTATTTAAGCCTCTCACATTTTTCTAGGTTACTTTACAATTTCTTACTATTTGTTGAGATCATTTTCCAGCTCCTCACATTTATTTTGTTGTTAGCCTCAAGTTATTTTTTACATTTAACTTTCTTCAGCTTTTCACATTTACAGTATTTAGGTTACTTTATAAATTCTTCTTGTTTTATTTAAATTGTTTTCTTTTTAGCTTATATTTGTTTAGGTTAACTGTTCAGTCTCTTTGTACTTGTTTTATTGTTGTTTCACTTAACAGTCACAATTTACATCTGGTATTGATGATGGACATGTTTCCGTTAACAGCTGACTAGTAGTATCTTCTTGTTGCCTTGGTGTTCTTGGACTGTTTGTTGAAGCTAACATCGGATGGGACAATTGCTAGCATCAATGTGCCGCATGTCATAACTACAATGGCTGAAAAGATAATAGAAGAAATATTGTTAATCATTTTGAGGTTAATTCATAAAAAAAATATTGTATCCTTTCTTCTTCTTTTTCAGTGTTTGCCAACTCCTCTTCATCATTCAGTTAACTATTGTGTAATGGGTTTAATATAATGTGTTGTAGTCTACCAGCTGCTGTATTTGGACAGCATTCTTCTTCCTCTCAACTCCCTGTGGATCATAGGTCTTCAACAAACACTTTAAGTTCCCTGTGGATCATAGGTCTTCAACAAACACTTTCAGTTCCCTGTGGATCATAGGTCTTCAACAAACACTTTCAGTTCCCTGCGGATCATTGGTCTTCAACAAACACTTTCCAAGTCATTCTGTTTCTTGCAATTCTTTGAAATCATTCCATGTCCCATATTCATCTCAGCTTCCATCTGTCTTCTCCAAGAATATTTTGGACTTCCTGGTCTGAGATATATAATGGTTATTTCATCTAATAAATGTAGAATGGACTATTTAAGTACATGCACACCGAGAGCCCCAAGGAATGGCTCTAAAACACTCCAAGATGTTGTGTATTCAACCATTCTTCTGGTGTCCTTCTGGGTTTCCATTTTGAATGGATAGAATGTGTGCTTCCAAAACTCTTTGAAGATGAAATGAATAGAGGTGGAGTGTGGTCCTTTGGGTAAGGTACACTGAACACTTAATAATTGGCCAGGTAAAACGACTATGGGAGATACTAACATACGGAGTAAGCCATCATCGAGTGCCGTCTCCGCAACGAAGGTTGGCTGTCATGGAGCGCCATTCTGCTCTGTCTCTTGCTTTGATGGTGCAGGTTGTCATAGGCTGGTTTGTCCATCTTTTGATGTCACTCGTCCATGTTAGTCTTGGTCTGCCTCTTTTACCTTATATTTTTCCCCTCCAGGATTACTTTTAGTAGGCTGTTGTATCTTTTAACATGGCCAAAAAATCGCATTTGTCTTCTTTGAATTGTGTTTAGTAGTTCTCTTTTCATTTTTAGTTGTTTTAAGACTTCGTCGTTTTTCTTTTCCTTCCATCCAATCTACCTATTCTTCTATATATCCACATTTCCAAGGCTTCAATTCTCTGTTCTGTTTTCTTGTCTAATGTCCATGTTTCTGCACCATATAGGAATGTTGAGAAGATGTAACATTTTGCTATTCTTAGTGTTAGCCCTGGTGTTATTAAGCCAACATCTAACCAACCTAATAAAAAGTCTCTACATCAACAGCAGCTGAAAGGTCGGAACAGCAGCAGGCTACCAATCGAAGTTAGATCAGATGTAAGGCAGGGGTGTGTATTATCCCCCCTACTGTTTATTACATAATGGACTATATTTGCAAGTTAGCCAACCCATCAGAGACGGGGGATATCAACGAGCTTTTATTTGCAGACGCTCAGGCACTAATACATGGAAAAAAAATAGAAGACCTACAAAAACACTTAAATAGACTCAACAGCAAAGCACAAAATAGAACATGAAAATCAATAAAACAGAAGTCCTGAATATTGCAGAGAAACAGAACATCAATATAACTATTGAATGCAGACAACTAAAACAAGTAGAGGAATTTAAATACCTAGGAAGTCTAGTGACAAACAGAAGAGATAGACTCAAGATGCAACAAAGCTTGTCAAATCATTGGACAGCTATCACCACATTTAATGTATCAAACTTGTGTGCTTAGCACACTATTATATGGATCTGAAACCTGGACAACATACTCAAACCAGGAAAAAAGACTAAATGTCTTCCACATGCAATGTCTCCGCAGAATTATGCACATCAAATGGCAGGATAAAATAACCAGCTAAACTGTCCTGCAACGTGCTAAGACTCCAACAATCATGTCGATGCTCAGATGTCGAAGACTAAGGTGGCTGGGGCACGTCCAGCGAATGGAAGAAAAGCGCATCCCCAGGCAAATACTAAATGGTGAACTAACACACGGGAAAAGACAAATCGACAGACCTAAACTACGATATAGAGATATCTGTAAATCATCTCTGAGTGACTTCTCCATCTGTGAATATGGGAACATCTGGCAAGTGATCGCACGTCATGGAGAGCATGTTTAAGGAACGATATAACATCATTTGTGACTGTGATAAGGTAAAACTTAGAAGCGAAAAGACTCGTGAAAAAGGATGGAAAACCATGTGGGCCTGACTTGTTCAATCTGTGACCGCGTATTTGTCAGACAATGGTAGAATTAGCCACGAGAGAAGTTGTTCGACAAAAACAAAACCTAAAAAAAAATACACAATAGCCTCTACTAGACCGTCTGATCTACAGTGCGTCGTATGAGTTCTGTTGTTGGCTGCTTTCCATGTCATGACACCAGGCCATCTAGTATTTTCTCTCTTTGTCGTCCGCGATCTCTCTCTCTCTCTCTTTCCTTTTATTTTGCTGTCGTAACCAAGTATTCCAACTTTCCTATTCTCATGATGTGCCCGAACAATGTTGATTGTTTCTGTTTTTTAGAAGCTGAACCTAGATGCAGAAAAAATAACCTCTGCTGAAATGAAGTGTTTTAGACGAATGACAGGAAACAGCCTGGTAGGTACGATCAGAAAGTAAGAACTGAGGGGAAACTATATAGAAACAACCCCCACCATAGAATATGTACAGAAACAACAAATAAAATGGTTTGGCCACGTGACAAGGCAAAAAAGATTACAACACAACGAGCATTCAATAAACGTTGCGAGAACGCCAGACCCAACGGTCGACCACGAAAATGACAGATCGGCGAAATGTTAGAAGCACTGGGAAACAACAGAAGAGCAAATTATTACTCCCCTCGATGAGGAAAGAAGGAAGAGGCATACTGACCCCATAATAATTGGCCAGGTAACGTAAATAAATTTAACAACCCTCTTCCAGCTGTCTATAAAGACGAAAAATGTAGACACACGATGCAACTCACCAACAATGCCAAAAGTGACCGCCTTTGGTCTCCAGTCAGGAGCGCATGTATGCAGTCGCTTGATCCTTGATATGTTTGAGGTAGGCACTAGAAAATGGAAGTTGTTTTGTTTGGTGTCAATAATATGAAGAAAAGGATTCATTTAAGTGAAAGGACCCCTCCCCCCAAAAAAGGAGAAAACAGGTATGGTTACAGCTTCAGGTGAGTGAAACACAAAACAATCGAACGACGTTTCGGTTATAGGCCTTCAGCGGGACAGAAGACAACAAACATGTATGTAAACAAATAAACAACAATACTACATAGTAAAATAAAATAATATCTAAAAAAGACAATACTATTAAAAAGCTTTCAAAAAATGAGGAAGATACTTGCAATCCATTGTTAACAAGAAGAAGAATTCTTAAGTGTTATGTAGAGCCAACCTTAACATATGGATGTGAATCATGGACAATGGGACAACAGACAAAAAAATCACTGGAAACTGTAGAAATGTGGTTTTACAGAAGAATGTTGAGAATACCATGGACAGCTAAGAAGAGTAATGAAAACGTTATGAAAGAGGCCAAAGCAAAAAGAGAGCAATTTTCAAATATTAGGAAGAAACAATCAACATTTTTTGGCCATGTAATGAAAAGAGAACAGCTGGAATATATTGTAACAACCGGGAAAATCGAGGGAAGCAAAGAGGGAAGATAACAGACGGCTTAAGAGAATGGCTTGGCAGAAGGTCAACAACAGAAATGATAAATCATTCGTGGTCGAAAGTTGTGAATAGATGTGATCACCAGCATGCATGGCACTTGATGATGATGTCTTTTAAAATATATTATTTTACTGTGTATTATCAAATTTATTTGCCTACATATCTTGGAGATAGCGGGAGTTGTTCGGCCCCAATTACATACAGCTCCTAAATATGGGGTTTTTGCCAGGACAACCACTTTAGTAATTCTGGTTCCACTTTAGCAATTCTGGTTCCACTTGAGAAATTCTGGTTCCACTTTAGCAATTCTGGTTCCACTTTAGTAATTCTGCGCCATCGGCACGTTGTTTCGCGCGTTGTAGCGGCATTCTTTGAAGTGATCGGTGGTTTTCGACGCATCCATTATTGTGCGTGTAACGTCATCGTGATGGACAATCTATCCCTAACTCGGTCGTACGCTCGCAGATCTACAAGGAGATCAGGCATAGACTTATGAACCAGTTTATCTTTTCACACTGCCGGATTTGCTTGGGAGCAAATCTGAGCGCTTATAGTTTGTTGTGCGATAAGGATAATTCAACGACTTAACTAACTAACCAAATTTACTCTGCTGTTATTTGAATTTAACACAAAACTGGATGGCTCATCAGAATGACACTCCTTAATATTCATAACGAAAATCCTTCATAGCACAGCCAATAAAAATAGATGAAGAGTTGGCAGGTCTTGATTACGTAAACGCACCAAGGTCTGACAGAGAGATATGACAGAAAATAGATAGATATGTACACTTCCCCTTTGATTCAGAAGGCCAACGAAAGACAGGGGAATTCTAAAAAAAAAAATATTCTTAAATGAAAAGTTACAATGTTGACGCAACAAACTGGCACTAATTCCCAATGAAAACATGAGTATACGTAATGAGAGAAGGTTGCTTGCGCCAAGAGGACAGGTATGTGAGCTGCCACAGCCCGGAGCAAGGCCAGTTTTGATCTCCCAATCGTTAATTCCAAATCTGTTATTCTTTTCTTTTTGAGTTTTGTAGCACTAAAAATGTTACGGCAAGAACAATCGCCATTCAGGGCCCTTTCATTCATGCAAAGTCACTGTATGTAAACGATATTTTTGTAAATGTAAAATGATTTACCTTTGAGTCCATCGATTGCATTTTTTATCATAAGTTTTGTTCTGTTGTTTCGGAACTGGCAAAAGCACGGGCATTCTTTTATTAATTGTTTGTCATTGTCCCTAACAGCTGTTCCCTGAATTGTGGTGGTCGGAGAAGAAGTTACTAGCTGGGTTACTGTCATTGGTACTTGGCTTATGATCGTGTCAGCTTCTAGTTGGGATATGCTGCTGTCTCTTCTTAGTTTCGTCTCGGCAACGTGCAGGTTGGGTAAAGTTGTCGTTGATCTAGTTTTTGGTAACTGCCAATTTGAGGATGATCTTGTTGATATCCGTGATGTTTCAGGTACCGTTGATAGTGTTACCAGTGATGTCTCAGATACCGTTAATGGTATCTCAACTGGTGCTTCAGTTGCCTTCAGCGGTAATTCCTCCGACGTTTTAGGCGCACCTGTTTGTAACTCTCCTGGTGTTTCTTTTGTCCATGATGCTTCCGAGGTCCTTGTTTCTATTGTTCGCGATGTCTCCGCAGTTGCGACGCTACCGCTCCATGTCTTCTCTATCATAGGCATAATCATGGGACTTAACCCCGCATTAGTCACATCCAAAAGATCTTCATATCCAGAGTCATCATCGACGTTGGCACTCACAGTTGAAGCTGAGTCAGTAATTGTATTAGGGTTTAAGCTGTCAACATTGGTATGACATTTGGTTGTGGCAGATACCGAACTATTTGGAATTTCTATCATTTTTGCAGGCTCTGTCGTTCTAAATAAAGAATTATCAACTAAAGTATTTTCCTGTGTATCACAAGACGATTGGCCTGTGACCTCACTTGTCGATGACACTCTCATCTTGTTTTCCAGGCTGCTCGTTGTTGCCTCGTCCGTTGTTTCCCCTGCATCCATAGATGATGTTGGATGAGCCGGGGATGACGATGTGGCTGAGGTTGTTTGAATAGTGGTGCAGATTTTACTGTCACTGTTGAAATACTGGAAAATAAAGATCGGTGTCGATATCTTTATTAAAAGTAACACAAGCAATTTCATTTTCCAAAATAATTATTTCATATTTAAAACCAAAGTTATTCATACATTTTATAACTATCAAGACCTTACATTCCTTTGTTATATATTAATCGAAACAACAATCTAAATGTAAGTATTTGTGTTACTAAAACCATATTCATATTTATCTATTTATTTTGATTTTCGCTCGTTGATTAATTGCATTAGACGATTAGGTTGGTTAAGTTAATTAATTAGACTAATTTATTAATTGGATTATAAGAAACAATCACTAACACCATGCAACATAACAATAAGCGCGACAAATCAAAAGACAAAGCGGGCACATAAATAACATCAGATGAGAGATGCCTCCCAGAAATAACAAGTAAAGAAGCTCAACCTAAAATAGCAGTTCAGAAAATAAAAAACATCTTGTGCAACAAATCTATGCCAACAGAGGTTAGAAAGAGAGTTCATCAGTGCTATATGGAGCCACTTGACCATTGGAAACGAATCATGGACAGTAAACAAACAAATGAAAAGACGATTAGAGGCTAAATTAAAATTGTGTGGAGCTGTCTCGGATTAAATAATCTGGATTGGTAATTAATCATCTTTTTCATGTGCGTATCGGTTGGCGTAGACGATCATGTCCTACAATCTTCTATCCACAACGAAACGTAACAATTGTGATATTGCCTGTTTTCCTTGCCATGACACCAAGCTGTCCAGTATCTTCTCGTTTGTCATCAACGATCTCACTTTCATTGCATTTTGCTAGCTGTAATCAAATATTCAAATTTTCCGCTTCTCATGATGCGCCCGAAACATGTTGATTGTTTCTTTCTACTGTTTTCCATTTTTGTGTTGGTCTTATTGAGAATTTTATCTTTGGTCTTTTAAGCTGTCCAAGGAAGTCTCAACATTCTTCTGTGAAATCCACTCCCTGTAACCTCTAATCGTCTTTTCGCTTGTTTGTCTACAGTCATTGATTTGTCTCCATTGGTCAAAAGAGGGTCTATATAGCACGGATGAACACTCTTTCTCACTTCTATTGGCACAGATTTGTTGCACAAGATGTTTTTCATTTTCTGAAATTCTATTTTGGCCTGAGAAAGGCATGCAATACTATTTTGGCTATTGTCTGTTTTTAGTGTGGTGCATCTTCTGTCAGATTATAGTGCCCAAGTATTTGACGCTCTGCACTTGCTTCAGATTTATCCCCCTTATTTTTATATTGTATGTTTGTGGCGATTGTTCCTTTAATCTAATTAATCCACTAGCCTAATTAACTTAACTAACCTAATTATCTAATTTAATCAACTAACAAAAATCAATCATGAGAACCTCATAGGCAACAATAAAACAATCAATGACCAACACCCTTTTAAGTGGGAAAAAAAATTGTTTGCCTCACTTGGCATTTGAACTTAGGAACTTGAGCACTGCAGGCGAGTACGCTAACCAGAACGTATCACCAACTATATATCTCAAGCCTTACAGCCGAGAGGGTTTTCCCGAAAACATCCGAAAGCTTGTGACGTCTTGAGCTATAGACAGATGTCGTCATTTTACCCACAACCGCCCCTATTTGCAATGCTGAAAACATCACAAGCTTTGGGTGGTCCCCCTCAGCGGACAGGTTTGAAAGATATGGCTTTACCATAACGTCACCGGACACTCTATCGTCTCGTTTAGCCCAGTTATAATTAACTAGCTTTCTGGAATTACTCTCGGAGTCCTGTCCAACGAGTTCATGCACTGCTCTAGATCGTTATGTTATCAGCGAGGTTATATCGTAATGATAACAGACAAGTGTCCGAATATAGCGACGATGGACCTAACGCAAACATTAAAATGAAATAAGAAAAATAAAATTAACTGGAAGCTCCTTACCATTCCAGCCTGACATTCTATGCTCCAAAAATTAGGACAAGCTCCTAAAACGTCATCTCCGCTGATATCATCGTTTATGCTGAAAGCAGAGATTCCATTACACCCTTCGACGCTGGTGTTGACAGAAACAGTGAACTGTATTTCTGATTGGATGAGGCCTACACTAGGAATGTAAAGTTTAAGTTCTTGGTCGCCTTTTTCCAAGGAGTTGTAGCGACCATCTGGCAAACTGAAGTCACTCTTTTTGGGGAAAAAAAAGATAACATTAATAGGATATTTACTTGTTTACCTTGTCTAAAGTTGTTTTCCATTTTCTACCAAAAGGTGTGAGGGCTACAAAATACATCGCAAAACAATCTAAAAATTGTAATATAATCAGGGTTTTGTCTTTCTCTGCCGGGATGCTTTCACGTTCACCTTTATCGTGTTAGCTGTATCGAGATAAATATTTCACAAATAATTTTAAACTATTGTTACTTTACTCATATTTTGTGACCCAGCAACTGCTGTATTTATAACATTATCATTACCTATTGGTGTTGACGCCATATCTGTTATAATGAAAAATAACCATATACACTTCATGCATGCCGAGCATGTCTGGTTCTTCCATCTCGTTTCTTCAGCCGTTACTGAAAACAATGCCGAATCTACAAAATAACTGTCTCCTAAGGTTCTCATTACAAGAGACACTGAGACTCTCTTGCTTGGCTATTTGGTGACAGGAAAACTAACACTTGACATTTTTTTAAAATTAAGGCTTTTAGATTAGTTGAACAACTCAATTTTAAAAGAGTCACTTTGGAGAAGAGGGTTAACATGAACAAATTTTAAAAAAGTGGAGGCGGGCTTAGGGTTGCCAGATTTTTTTTTTTAAAAAAAGGAGTACTTTTACGCTGAATTTTTTTTCTTCAATTTTAATTACATATTTACGAACAAATGATTTTGTATATTGTTACCGGTAGTGACAATGAATTCGCCTTTATATTAAAACACATTTATGAAAAAGTATATACAGAAACTAGAAATAAAACAATGCTCATATTCTGCAAAGACAATTTTCTTATTTAAATTAAAAAAACTCTCACCTAGTGTTTCTAGAGGCATTTTAATTGTATTTGCTTGAGGATTTGCCAGCTTTCAATAATCTTGCATCAGTTTTGACAAATTTAAAAAAAATCAGCACATGAATTGTCAAAATTAACCATGACTCTGAGCTCTGCTTCAATCAGTTCTTGGCTACACCTATTTCTTGTGTCATTCCATTTGTTTTTCATTAAGGAGAATATCCTCTCAACAAAGGCATACGATCCTGGTATGCTAAATAAAAATCCAACAATCTTTGAAATGTTTAGCACTTTATGTTCTGGCACAACAGAAAAAAAATGTAACCAGTTTGCGATATCACTGTTATCTTTGTTAATACTTTCACAAAGAACACTCTGAAAGTCACAGAACTCTTCTTACATGGCATCAACACATATGTGATCTTTCAATTTCAGAATACACACTGCAGTTTCCAAATCTTCAAAATGAATTTCTTTATCCAAAGCAAAAGCTGCCAATGATGAATATGGATTATTGGCAGTCACATCAAACCTTTTGTCAAGATACTGAAGCATATCATTGTAAAATTTGTTAAAATCACTTGATATTTTTTTTTTTGCAGTGTTACAGACAAATCATTAATAAGTTCATTTGCATTGCTGCTATAAAAACTGTCTTTTATTCTCTGCTTAAGCTTTTCGTTCAAAATGTACATTTGTTTGAATGTCCCCAAGACACTCAATTCACAACTTTCTAGTGTTTTGTTAACAGCATCCAACAAGTTTCCAACATTGTTTACAAAGTGAAAATAAATCTCTGGCAAAATGGCTTGCTCAGGGTCATCAATAAGAAAAACAGATTTCAATAATTTTGGGCAGTCATCAATACTCTGGAAGTAACTTTTGATTGCACCCCAATTTAGGAGAAGCCTATTTACAGCTGGAGTCAAAGACAGCCACCTCGTTGGAACATGTCTCAATATTTCAGACCATTCTAATTCCACAAAATTAAAAAAATGATTTCAGTTCCTCTCTTCTTTTTGCTGAAACTGAGAAATGATTGTAAATTTTGAGGACTATGCTCTCTACATCAATATCCAATTTGTATGTAGCATACTTGATTGCATTATGAAGTATGTGATTTGTACAATTGGCCTTCAATATATTTTCATTCTTTTTCAAAAGTAATTGAAATACAGAATGTCTAATTCCAAAATTGACACTTGCATTGTCTGCACTATATGATGAAATGTGATTTATATCAAGATTATGTCTTTCTAAACTCGGCAGCACTAGCTGACTAACTCCACAAGCAGTTTCATCAGCATTTTCAATAAAATCCAGAAGTTTATTCTGCACTCCTTTCACTGAGTCAAAGTAGCGAAGGCAAACTGGAAACATCTTCCTGTTTCCCTTATTCGAGGCATCTGTTGCCAATGAAAAAAATCTCACACCTTGTTCCGAACACTTTAAAATATCTAAAAAATCATTGACACTTCTGGGTGCTAAAACATTCTTGACAAGCATTTCAGCTTTAGTGCGCCCACATGATGCTTTTGAAGCAGTCACAGAATCTTTAAAAATGTGTGTCACAAGCTTATTTCCACAGTCCAAGCTAGAATAACTTTGATTATGTTTGACTGCATGATAAACCAAAGCCAGTTCACTCGCGACAACATTATCGTGTTCTGATGTATTGTTTACATTTACAAAATAATGTGAAAGTTTGTTTACACTAACATCATCAGATTTTTCTTTTAGTTTATGCGTTTTAGATTCTGAATGTTGTTTTAAGTCACTTTGTCCACCATGAGAAATACTAAAATCTTTTCTGCATAACACACAGAAAGCTCGATGTTCGTTAGGTCCTGGTTTAACCCATGAAAACGATTCTTCCCACACTTTATGGTAACTTTGATTGTGTTGTAGTTGTAATTTTAATTTCTTCTTTGGAGGAGACTTCTTTAAATCCATATCACTCATTATAAAATAATGTTAACAAACTTTAAAATAAACTTACTAATAATATGTAGATGCGAGGATTGAATTGGATGGAGCGGTGAAACTGTGTTTACACATCGACGATCGGAAATAAATTGATTCTTGTCGTGGGCTAGGACGGAAATTAAATCGCTTCAATATTTTAGCGCGGAACTACAATTTGCGCATTTAAAAGTATTATCCAGAAACAATTATACAAAACAAACCGCCGAATGGTTTAATTAATATTATTTACTACGAATTTATATATTATTTAATCGATATTAAAAAAAAGTATTTACGTCAGCGTTAAAATACGGTGTTTTAGCGACTCCGGGCAAAGATAAAACGGAGTCATCGAATTACGTGAAAAAAACGGAGAAATCCGTAAAAAACGGTGTATCTGGCAACCCTAGGCGGGCTCTGTACGCATGCAACGGGTAGAGTCGTTGCAGAAATAAAAAATACGTAAGGTCACCTTTGTCTATGTCCCTGGACATGCGGGAGTACGGGTAAATGAAAGAGCGGACAGGTTGGCTAGCTGCGCTGTCGTTGAGGACGGGCAACCAATGGATCGGACGGACATCATCAATGCCCTCCGAGATGTGGGAAGAGCACATGACTTCGACAAACACAGATCCACGTCACTTCTTCGGATGAAAGAGATGGGAGTTAAGATGGGCACAGCCAGAAATGAGAAACTTAGTGGGCGTGTAAGAAGACTTATCAACCAACACAGAACTGGAGTCATCAGTCGCTGGACACTGAGGGACTTGCTGAGGAGGGGATCTGAGCACCTATGGACATGTTCGGAGTGCAATGATGATGACCCGCCAATAACCCAAATTTGAACCGTTCCTTTGATTTTCTTTTGACAAATGTAAGTAGACCAGTGTTTCAGAGGCCTGAGACATTCTCGTTTTCTGGGACTGGGAGATAGAGATCTGGCACACTTTTTTTCTGGATAAAGTAAGTCCTAAATATAATCGTTTTGGTATTTGTATATCCGTCTAATGCAAAACAAGAACTAAAATAAGGATATATGTTCTTAGTCTGCGTTTGCTACTAACATTTAGGATCCCTCCTTCAGCAGGGAAACAAATAAATTGAATAACTTGGCCACGTTAAAATACATAAACAGTTATCACAATTCATACAGAAATAAACAAAGGTAAAAATATACTAACTGTAAACCATTCTCCTATAGTACTTTTAAGTTGATCATTATTTCAATCACATTTGTGGTGGAAAATAGAAGTAGGTACAGTTGCACTTAATTTCAGACTAATCAATCAGATCAATAATGAAAACATGTTCTTTTCATATGCATTAATTTGTTAAACATAACTATTAGGTGGCCAGCACAAATCTTGTATTGGAACCGCTCCAGAAAACCTAACCTTTAAGAAGAATGATTGTAGTGTAGTGACTCCGTCACTCAGGGTATAGTGCATCTTTAACGGCTGTAAAATATTTAGTTATATTGTGACCCTAATAGTCAGTTGAGATGACTGGCTGCCACCCTTTCATACGTCATAACTTTGCGCTATGCCCTTAAAGAACAACCAAAAAGACAACTTACCAAAAAAGTTAAAACATCAGAGCAGGAAGTATCCATTAAAATGTGAACTCTTTGACTTAGATTCGGACTCCGCTTCAGAGTAACTGTGTTAGGCCAAGACTTCGTCATAAGGGCTTGCATCAAAGCCCCATCATCGCCTGTCCCTGGGGTTGATGTTACGAACACCTGCACCATAATGGGCCTGTCAGCTGCCACAATATCAAATCGTAATTTTTCTTTCATAATAAAGCTGAAGCTGCTACCGAGAACACTCAACATTGCAGTCTTTTTAAAATACCTCGTCTTGTTCTCGAATGTTTCTAAGTAGTTGTAGTAGATCTTAGTTTCAGCTGCCGATGCCACGGTTCGAATGGCATATTTATACACTGCAACATCGACAACGTTGATATAATAACTTTTTCCCCAAGCGTACATTGGAATCAGTTGCTCTATAAAAGACTCTGTTCGAAAGAGCAGAGAGCATCACTCAGTGTTTCTTCATTTCTTGGGCCAACCAAAACCCCAATTGGAAAGAGGCTCTCCAAGACCGAACCAGTTATGTCAGAGAGAACCGCAACAATGTCTATTCTTGGTTTCGATGGAATGTCCCAGGTACCGTTCTCTTTAATACGCTGGCCGTTAATGTCCACATACCCGTTGATGTCCAACATTATGATAAAAATGTCGATTTTGATGTTGTTTTCTAGATCATTTGTCAAAACTGTAGTTGAGTATCCGCAGGAGAGCTGACTTGGCGCCATCACTGTGTATCTTGTGCCCCAGTACTTAACTGGAACAGCCAAAAATTCACCAAATCCTCTGAAATTATATATACATATATATGTACATATACATATAAACGTGAGAGAACTGCATATTGCATTTGTGCATGTGAATGCTTCAAAACAAAACAAAAAGAGGAAACACCATTATTGTTGTAGATAACATACAAAATTCAATATTACATATAATCATGCATACATACACACACGTGTATATATTCTTATACGTAGATGCTATGATTTCAACAAATGCACTTGCATGAACACCAGTGAAAATTATATATAGGTACATGAAAAAGGTCCGTCACGCCACCTGGTGTTGTATAGGAAATGAGGGTTTAGTGACAATACATATATATAGTTTTAAAATATGTCTTCGATACAATTTGTTTTGTACTTATTTTTTTCTTTTGTGTGAGGCGAGGGGACGGATACGTGGCCAATATTACGCAAGTGCCGCCAATCGTTTCCTGTGACTGGTGACCATGTTACACTTGTTATAGAGACGTATCTATCTATCTATTATTCTATCTTTCGTTCGCTCGAAGTATTGTCTATATCTGCAATGTCGTTTCCTGTATAAATTTTACTGTCTTTTGTAATTCTTGCAGTGGCCCATATAGTTTTGTCTGTAGTGTTGTATCTATGGGCCAATGGATTTTCCTCAGTCTACTATATTCTGTGCAATCTTGAAGTATGTGTTCAGCAGTCTGGGGCGCCTGTCCACATGTACAAGTAGTTGAGGTGCCGATGTTGAATTTTGTATACATGTGACTATGGAGTCGATTGTGTCCTGTTCTGATGCGTATAATGATAACTTGTTCATATCTATTCATATTATGAAAGGCATCCTGATTTGGGGCTTGTAGTCCTCTGATTGATTTGATTATCTGTTTCTTATGATGGTATGTAACCGGTGTATCTATTTGTGTGCCTGTTGAACCTTCCTTTGCCGACTGATCTGCTTTCTCATTTCCTGGTATTCCACAGTGAGATGGGATCCAATGCAGGGCAACCCTGTGGTGCTTGCAGAGTTCAGTCAATAAGGTCTGTAGATGTGGTAATTTTCTGGATTGTAGTGCCTGGAGTACTGATCTTACATCTGTCAAAAACACTACAGGCTGCGGGCTAAGATTACTGTTCAGCAGTTTTTCTATTGCCAACTTTATTGCTTGTATTTCTGCATCATGATTGTGACAATATTTCCCTGTTGCTATTTTATTCATATCCCTAGTGTTATTTGGGTACTCTATATATGCACCTGCTCCCCCATTTTTTACTGCATTCTGTGCTGATCCATCTGAATACACACGAATCCATAGGTCTTGTGGTTATTCTTCATCCAGGAAACTGAGAGTTATTGTTTTTCGCTGTAGACTATTCTGTTCCTGTTTGTCAACTATTCCTTTCCCTTCTGTCCGTATTTGAACTGATAATCCTGATTCCGCTGTCCAGGGAGTCTGTTCTGGTATGGGCAGTAGGGGGTTAACAACTCTTGGCATATCTGGTGTTTGTCTACTAAAACGCTTGGCTTGGTGGATAAAACTGCTTCTCTTAAGTCGTCCCAATGCAAGATTTTGGAATCGGTCCTTCATTGGATGTCTCGGCATGCAAGCAAATTTGTCTGCCTGTATCAGCACTTTTGTGTCCCTCCGTTCTCTCAGTGCTGGTATCCTCCATAATTTCTCCATCTCCAATATTGGTGTTCATTTCATTCCTCCTGTGATGACCATAAGTGCCTGGTTTTGTACTTTATCCAGTTCTGGCAGTGTGGTGTTTGATGCTGAGCACCATGCAGAGGATCCATATTCTAAATGTGGGCGTATACTCTGTTGGTAAACTTTACTGAGTATTTTCCCACTCGCACCCCATGTAGTTCCACACAGCTTTCTTAGAATAGCCAATTTTCTCCTTGTTTTTTGGGTTACCTTATTTATCTGTTGTTTCCAAGATAGTTTGTTATCAAATGTAACTCCGAGATATGTAGCTTGTATGTCTTCTTTCACAGGCTCATTGTTTATGTAGATGGTTCCTGCTTTTTGTTTTGGGGAGAGAGTGAAAAGTGTAGTACTGCATTTGTCTGTATTGATGCTGATACACCATCTATTTGTCCATGAATTCAGTGCATTCAAAGCTCTTTGTAGCAATTTACAGGCCACTGTTGCATACTCTTCTGTGCACCACATTACCAAGTCATCTGCATACATTGCCACTTTGATGCCATGTGGTAGTTCAGTAACTAGGTCATTGATGTAGATCAGAAAAAGTGTTGGGGATAGTACTCCTCCCTGTGGAATGCCCTGGTGCAGTAAGACCTTCTTACTCTTAAGACCATCCAGTTGCACTCTGGCTCTCCTGTTATGCAGGTATGCTTTGACCCATTTTGTACATCCTGCCATTTACTCCATAATTTCTCAGTTTCTTCAACAGCCCTTCCTTCCATACCCTATCAAATGCTTTCTTTAGGTCTATCCATGCTGCTAGTACCAGTTTCTTTTCTTGAAACGCATCCTCGATTTCCTGGGAAAGATAGGTTGCCTGATCTTCAGTAGAGTAACACTGTCTAAAGCCTGCTTGTTGTGGGACAAGGAGATTTCCACTTTCCAGGTACCACTGCAGTCTGAGATTGATTATACGTTCCATTGTTTTGCACAAACAGCTTGTAAGGTTGATTGGTCTATAGCTGGATGCCATTGAACCATCTTTTCCTGGCTTTAGTAATGGTATCATAATTGCTTCTCTCCATGCCTGTGGCACTCTACCTGTGATCCAGCAAATGTTGTAGATCTGCAGTAGTTTTGGTTTAGCTGCAGTTCCCAAGTTCTTAATCATTTCATTAGACACTCCATCACTACCTGGTGACTTTTTCATTTTTAATTTGGATATTGCCAGCTCTAGCTCTCTTTGTGTAATGGGTATTTCCATGACTTCATGTGCGGTCTCTTCTTGTCTTGCAATTTGTTGTTTTAGACGGGTCTCTTGACGTTTCTCTAGGCTAATTTCAATATTATTGTCATTTGCAAAGGAGTCTGCAAAGTGATTTGCTGCATGCTTACATGTTAAGATGTTTCCATCCTTCTTCAGTGTAATTTTGGTGTTCCTTTCTGTACCCTCATCATTCAGCTGTTTTACAAGCTTCCACACTTTTCTTGTGTCACGTTCAAGATTCAAGGACTCTGTTTTCTCTTTCCAGCTTCTCCGTCTGGCTTGTAGTTTAGCCCATTGAAATTTGGCTTTAGCATATTGATAGTTATTGTGGTGTTCCTGGCAGGGGTTATTTTCTGCTTGCTTTCGAGATATTTCCATATCATTGTGCAGTTGTTCTAGTTCACTACTTCGGTATTGTTTGTAGTGTTTCAGTGCCCCTCTAGGTATTGTTTCACTGGCACCACATCAAGGCCAGCTCCTTGTCGTGGGGATGGGGCTTAACAGCCACCAGGGACTGAAAACCAAGACTGGCCAGGCCTTCCTACACCCGTGCAAGACCACAGTCTGCTCTAGCAATTTTAAGTGCTGAAGTGCAACCAGCCAAAAGGCGCACTACAAAAATCAGGATGCCACGCACTCAACGCAAATGGAAGTATGTCTATAGAGACGTATGAATGACAAGTTATACGCAGCACATAAAAAAAAAGTAAAGGCCCCCGTCACGCCAAGTGGCGTGTAGAGAATATGGTGTTAGTGACCATAATTTTTATAGACCTTCGGCACATTATTTATTGGGGTAATGTGTGTCGGTATTACGCCGGCGCTGCTTTACTTTTCCAGAAAAAAAATCCGGTACTCATTAAAGGCTGGGTGAACCCAAAAGCCGTCGGTCGGGATCGAACCCTACCTCTTGTCCTTTGTAGTCCAGTTTACTAACCACTGAACTATCGCGCCTCCCTTACGCAGCATATACTCATACAGATTTGAAGATGAACACAAGATAAAACGTCTAGGCTGCTGCTAATGAAGTTTCCATCTGTAAACAAAAGCACTGGACAAAGAACAGATTTACGATTACTACTTTTGTTGTAAAAGTAAATAAGGAAGGAAAGAAGAGGCTACGCCTTTGTACAAAAAGCCACTGATAAAAGCCATATTTGTGCAATTTTACTAATTTAACATTATGTAAATCCCGTGTTTGTTTAGTGTCAACTGATGAAGACTTTGTAGACAAAACGTTTCGATACTTTTTCGCATTCTTTTCGTAAAGCTGGAACATACAGTATAATGTGGCCGTCTTTTTTTTCCCATCCCACCTTTCAGTCAGCTTTACGGCGACCTGGCGTGATCTTTACATATTCCAGTTTTAGATCGACCTGGCGTGATCTTTACACAGTCCAGCTTTATATCGACCTGGCGTGATCTTTACACAGTCCAGCTTTATATCGACCTGGCATGATCTTTACACAGTCCAGCTTTATATCGACCTGGCATGATCTTTACACAGTCCAGCTTTATATCGACCTGGCGTGATCTTTACACCTTTCAGCTAAACAGCGAATTAGCGTGATCTTTACACAGTCCAGCTTTATAGTGACCCGGCGCGATTTTTTCACCGCCAAGATTTACCGCGACCTGGCGTGATCTTAACACAGCCCAGCTTTACTGCGACCTCGCGTGATCTTAACACAGCACAGCTTTACCGCGATCTCGCTTGATCTTTACACAGACCAGCTTTACCGTAACCTGACATGATCTTTACACCGCCCACATTTACCACGACCTGGCGTGATCTTTTCGTATTTTTAAACTTATACATGCCGGCTTCCGTTTGTCTAATGTTGAGAAACCATGAACAATCTTTGTGGCGTCACTAAATAAATTGATCACGTGCACAGAAATTAATGGGAGCCGCGACAGCTCAATGGTTAGTGAACTGGACTACAAAGGACAAGAGGTAGGGTTCGATCCCAACCGACTGCTTCTGGGTTCACCCAGCCTTAAATGGGTATTGGATTTTTTCTGAGAAAGTAAAGCGGCATGGGCGTAATACTGACCACACTGTCCCAAAAATCATGCGCCGAAGGTTTGTAAAATGTATGGTCACTAACACCATATTCCCTAACGCCACTTGGCGTGACGGGGGTACTTTACTACTCTTTACAGAAATTAATGAACGACAAAGGAGGAAGGTGCTGACTGGTTTAGAGATATGACAGAGATAGGACGTTGGCCTTTTGCCAAGAAAGTCTTGGGTTCGCTTCCAAACACATCATCATCATGTGCCATTCCGGTTGGCGTAGGCGATCACGTCCTTCAACAATCTTCTATCTACAGTGCATCGTATCAGTTCTGTTGTTGACTGTTTTCCATGCCATGAAACCAAGCTATCCAGTACTTTCTCTCTTTGTCGTCCGCGATCTCTCTTTTCTTTTATTTTGCCAGTTTTAACCAAGTATTCCAACTTTCCTCTTCTCATGATGTGCCCGAAAAATGTTGATTGTTTCTTTCTGATGTTTTTTAGGAGCTCCCTTTTTGTGTTGGCCTCTTTGAGAACTTCCTCATTGGTCTTTTTTAGCTGTCCAGGGAACTTTCAACATTCTTCTGAGGAATCCCATCTCTGTGGCTTTCCCAACACAGGCGGTGAAAACTTGTCACTTCGTAATCGTGGTTTCTTCGTGGCTTTACCACCCCCTGGTTTCTGGGGAGTGAGATCTGATGCCTGACCTTCTTGGAAAACGACAAGAAACAGATCTCGTGTACACTCTAGGCACGTTAAAGAACCCTTGTCGGTTAGAAATTAAAAAAAAAAGACCGTCTCAAAAATGTGTCGCTTCCCTGGCAGACATGATACAAGAGACAAATAATAATAAATGAATATTATTATAGAGGGAAACTTCCGAGGCGATAATCAGCGAATCAATTCAGAGGAAGAGGTATGTTTACAGCACTCGGAAAAAAATATCAAATAATCAACAACAGAGGAAAAAAACAAACAACAATATATGGCCCAAAGCAGGATCGAACCCTTACTCAGTGGCACAGCGCCTTGCCACGAAAAGCCAAACCTAGAGACATGATACAGTAGGGCGCTAGGTAGTCGCAAGGTACGACGTCGATCCTTTTTGCACGTCAGGACTGGATTCGTCAGGTGTGCAATCATACTGATCTAGAAAATAATAAAATTTGATAGGGGAAAGTCTACCCAAAAATGTCAATACTTTCGACAATGTAAAAAATGAGAGGGCCACTGAAGTCTGAGAATATTTGCTTGTATGACGAAGTATGCAGTAAATAGTGTTACTCACTCAAAATTGGGGCTTCGCTAGAAATATAAAGTTAGCGTACACAAACAAAACAATAAACAACAATGATCGGTAAGACACGTGTCTTCTGGATTATTTCAGGATTTAAAAAAAAATGAAATTATAAAAGTGGAAAGTGTAAACATTGACAAGGCAAGCGAGCATAACAAACAACGAGCTGTTGTGACTTTTGATGATGATTTCTGTTTGGTCTGAGAGGTTTATATAAAGCTAGAGATAGAGAGATAACAGATTCAGAGAAAGAGATAACGATGAATATAGCAAGATGAAGAGAGATGTAAATAAAGAGGAAATAAAGAGATCGAGATAGACATAGTGAGACGAACAAGAAAACTCAAATGGATGTTTAAAAAAATTGATGTTTGCTCATGAAATATAAAAATCACTATTCATTCATCTTTATCTCTCTCTCTCTCTCCCTCCCTTATAAACAAGAACATATTAATGGGAGAAAAACTACGTCTCCTTGCTCATTTCCTGTTCTTGATCGTCCAGTCACAAACAAGAACAACTCAAAATGACACGTGCAGACACGCGTTCTCACTCTGCATTAATTCAATGTAAATAATACGCACCTTTTAGTTTTCTTCGATTTATTAACGGACATCGCACATTTAATTCTCCCAATGACGCTGAGCCTTCCGGTAGCTGCTTTAACATAGATGGCGTTGTTACGATTGGAACTGTTATATAAATCTGATGAAAGACCAATTTCTGTCGTGTCTACGCTGGTTGGCGTTCCGAACGTCAAGCGCTGGGTAAAGCTTATGTTCAAGGCTGGAACGCTGATGCTCACTACAGGGATATCAAAGTGAGATGTAATGTTTCACAATATATTCTGCTACAGTAAACAGTTGCTAACTTATATAGAAGTGAGATGTAATGTTTCACAATATATTCTGCTACAGTAAACAGTTGCTAACTTATATAGAAGTGAGATGTAATGTTTCACAATATATTTAGTTACAGCTACAGCAAACAGGTGCTAACTTACTTAGAAGTGAAGTGAGAGCATGGGTGTTCACAATATATTCAGTTACATTTGCTGTAAACGGCGTTAACTTACATAAACGCTAAATGAGAGCTTGCATGATCATTGTATGATCAATTACAAGGTACTAGTGTTAACATACATACCTGTTGAAGTGAAGTGATAACATGTATGTTCACAATACGACCAGTAACAACATACAGATGCTAACATACATAAAAGTGATGATACGTGGTTTTTGTCCGTCTTTGCAGACGATTAGAGGTAGACTATTGTCGATCTTAGAACACGACAATAGAGATATAATAACAAGTCTATCTATGCTTATTTAGTTAAGAATAACATGGTCATGTATACAGTTACAGTTAACAGAGGATCATAGGAGGAAGAGGTATGTATTATAGCACTCAGAAAAAATGACAAATAAACAACAACAGAAAAAAAACAAAGAACAATATATGGTCCGAAGCAGGATTGAACCCGTACTCCCTGGCACTGCGCCTTGCCACGAGAAGCCGAATGCTAGAAAGCACTGCCACTCAGCTAAACTAAAAAAATAGCTATAATGGACAATGTCTTTCGCGCAGGTATTCTCATGACTATAGCATATGGTTACGATCACAACTCGGGAATAAATTGTATTTCTGTACTTTCCTATTAAGGCAAGTATCTCCCAGTAGGACTGAGTAATTGTGTTGCAGACAAACATTTATAGGACGAAACTGCACGAATAGTAAAGACCCTGGTCTTATACTGGAGACAAATAATAATAAATGAATATTATTATAAAGGGAAACACTTCCCGGACGATAATTCAGGGAATTATAGGAGGAAGAGGTATGTATAACAGCACTCAGAAAAAATGACAAATAAACAATTGAGTGATGTAAAACATACCTCTTCCTCCTATAATTCCCTGAATTCGCCTCGGAAGTTTCCCTCTATAATAACATTCATTTATTATTATTTGTCTACAGCTAACAGAATCTGGGGAATGGGAATCACGTTTTATGTGGGACGGCGTGAGTATACGTAATGAGCAAGCTACTAAACAAAACACTCTTTACATGACTGGAAGGAATACACACACTAGGGTCTTCACAGTCGGTTTATCTTCTTGAGTGCTTCCTGTCTTCCTTTATAACTCTTCTGCCTCTTTTTAGGTTTATTCGTCTTAATTTTCTTTTCTTGTTTTTTCCCCTCTATTCTCTTTTTATTATTATTATTATTATTATTATTATTATTATTATTATTATTATTATTTTTCGTAGTCTTCTTATTCTAACCCAGAACTAGCTTCGTTGAATTGTGTTATCTCCTTACGGTCCTGTTGTCATGGACACACGTTTGTTTGTGCCTACTCACCGAGTCTTTGATTTTCTCTCATCTCTTATGTTTCAATTGGTGGTTTCAATCATTGCCACCTTTATTGAAAGTCGAAAGGGCTGAGAGGATATTTCCGAAAGAACCCCAAGCTTGTGACGTCTTCATCAATGTTAGCTATAGACGGCTGACGTCTTTTTACCCACAACCGTCCCTGCTCGCAATATTGAAAACGTCACAACTTTTGGGTGGTTCCCCCCTCAGCGGACAGACATTCAATATAGGTGGTACTGTTTCAATCACTAGCGTTTCGAATAATAAGTTCCGTACTTATCGGCGCATAAGACGCACTTTGGATGCTTTGGATGGTCCAGACTCACGTGCACTTACTCAGTAGCTTGGTCCAGAACACGTTTCCACGTTCTTTACTGGCCAACTCCAGTAAATATCTCAGCAGCACGCGGATACACTGTGAGCCTTCCACAAATTAAATGAATTACGCGTCCTTGACGACAGACCGGCGTAAACAAACCGCCATTTTTTTACGCGTTCAATAGTGCAGTCAACAAGGATAAGTATAAGTGATGAAATAAGGAAAATGTAACAAAATGCAATAAATCAAAATAAGCAACTTGATTTACATCAAATAGAAAGCGCGTACAATCACATGATCCCTTAAAATATCAATAAAAACAAACAAATAAACAGAAAAGTTCACTGGAAAACAGCACTTATCTGTGAGTCTTCAGAAGAGGCAAGCTAACAGGGCGCCATATTCCCCGGAAGTCTAACGATCACGGAACAACAGCTGGATGAGAGGGGAAGAACTATGAATTTTGTTGCTGATATTCTGGTATATCGACAGGGAAGAGACAAACGGGGAATCGCTTCCACAATGCAAGACGAACTCGATCGCATTTCTTCCTGGTGTGGGGTATCAGGTGCCTTGGTTAATCCTAATAAATCATCAGTTTCATGGTTCTCCCTTAACAGTCATATCGTTCATACGACCACACCGGTAGTACGAATGGGAGCTGAGCTGATGAGATGACCAGGGACAAGTTGATGACATACCTCGGAGTTAAGTTTGATCGCAGCCTGTGTTTTCGGGACCACGTCGACCATGTGATAACAAAATCCAGCAAAGGATTAGCCGCCTTGAAGGTCATGGCAGCTGCCAACATCGAGCAGAGGCTACTTACTCTTCTGTTCCAGGGATTCCACCTATCGAATATGCCCTGGCAATTCTTACTGTCAGTACGACTCAAATTGATAGGCTGGAGAAAATACAAAATGAAGCCATGCGCATCCTGAGATGTACGAGGGACACTCCCTGTGTAGCAATGAGGTATCTTCTTGACTTTCCAACCATGGATGACAGAATCAAGATCTGGAGAGACGAGCACGAAGATTAGTACAGATACAGAGCATCCATTGCACCACGTGCTCAACACAGTGAAAGGTGACAGGCTAAAAAGAGGCAAATCATGGGTGGGCCGAGCAGAAGCTTTCATCAAACAGGTCTGTGGGCTTACCAATATCAGCGTTGGTGAGGAGTGGATACCGGTGCCTACGTCATTCAACGGGACTCAGTCATCTATACAGACGGATCTGTAAGACGACACCAAAGAAGTGCATGGGCATTTACAGCACGCTCGGCAGACGGAATAGTCAAGGAAGACAGTGGTGCATACGTCGTGACCACGAGTAGCATGACAATGGAGGCGATGGCAGTGACCAAGGCATTCCAATTTTTAGAGTCACAAGACTACACCCACGCATGCATACTGAGTGATTCGATGAGCATGATAAAAAAGTGGAGGCGGGCTCTGTACGCATGCAATGGGTAGAGTCGTTGCAGAAATCCAAAATACGTAAGGTCACCTTTGTCTATGTCCCTGGACATGCGGGAGTACGGGGAAATGAAAGAGCGGACAGGTTGGCTAGCTGCGCTGTCGTTGAGGACGGTCAACCAGTGCATCGGGCGGACATCATCAATGCCCTCCGAGATGCGGGAAGAGCGCATGACTTCGACAAACACAGATCCACGTCACTTCTTCAGTAATGGAAATGGGAGTTAAGTTGGGCACAGCCAGAAATGAGACACTTAGTGGCCGTGTAAGAAGACTTATCAACCAACATAGAACTTGAGTCGTCAGTCGCTGGACACTGAGGGAATTGCTGAGGAGGGGATCTGAGCACCTATGGACATGTTCAGAGTGCAATGATGATGACCTGCAAATAACTCAATAACTCAATAATATTTCTAGAAATTTCAGCGCATGGATGCCACTGCCAACAAAGATCGATCATCGATTATCACATATAGATGTGTTGATTTCAACTTTCCAAATATTGTGAATCATTTTAAGTGAGTTAAACTTCTGTTTATGGCTTTTCTTTAATTTACTGACAAGTCCTGGCTAGAAAATAACTCTGGTGTTGTTGTAAAATAGCATTCGTACTAAGTTATGGTTATGGAAGGCCCCGGTATCACTGCAAATGAATTAAAATCCATAATTGCTCAACCGCCCGTGCCAGTGGAATCATCCGAATTACTTACTCATCTCCCAAACAAAGAAAGGTAGCTGAAGACCCCATCATAGCAGTCTCAGCACACGCCAAAAGACATAAGGCGAAATCGCACAGAAAGTGAACACAGCCAACTGTTCTTTGTCATACGGTATCATCCTTCATCGTAAACAATTGGAATATCAAAACACGATCAAAACGGATGAAACACACAGCTCACGGTGTGCACAGAGCACTTAACTCAGTAGCTCCTGCAACAAGCCGGACTTGGAATATGAGGAAACTGCAATAAGGAAAACTTTTCAGACATCAATGGTTCCTGCCATATTGACCGGAAGTTCACGTCCTCCTGAAAATGATGATCGTCATATTTTTTTTTAAAGGTATAGTGCTTGATGGTGTTAGGACATCGTTTTTGACGCCAAATCCGTACACATGAAACACAGTTAGTCTTCGGATTATCCCCGTCGCATATCAAACAACAGACAGTAAGATCTTCCTGCAATGTCAACATTAGCGTACGGCCGGTCTTGGGATATACGATGAGCCATTATGATGACGTTGCACACACAACAATCGCTGCGCCCATATATTCCCGCCTACGCTAGTGAATGCAGCCTACAACGAACGAAACACGGTGCAAAATCCCTAAAGTGAAAATTGAGGTTGACTTGGCAGATCCACTCTTGGAGTAAGAGGTTCATCCGGACATCAGGAAGGACAGCGGAAAGTGACGTTCACACGGTCTTTGAGCTACTTCTGCCCTGCGACTCGTGTCTAGTCACAGTCCGGCAACCGGCAGTCTCCCCTCAATTGCTACGTCACAATCGCCGCGTTTTTGTAAGTAATCCACCAATGGTGAACCAGCCTTCAACGTTACTTTGGCCGCTGTACAGGTTGCGGATAACAATGACAGATTGTGTAGGAGATCATCATCATCATCATGTGCCGTACCGGTTGGCGTTGGCGATCATGTCCTTCCACAATCTTCTATCCACAGTGCATCGTATGAGTTCTCTTGTTGACTGTTTTCCATGACATGACGCCAAGCTATCCAGTATTTTCTCTCTTTGTCGTTCGCGATCTCTCTTTCCTTTTATTTTGCCACTTATAACCAAGTGTTTCAGCTTTCCTCTTCTCATGATGTGCCCAAAAATTGTTGATTGCTTCGTTCTGATGTTTTTTTAAGAGCTCCCTTTTTGTGTTGGCCTCTTTGAGAACTTTCTCATTTTTCTTTTTAGCTGCCCAGGGAACTTTCAACATTCTTCTGAGAAATCCCATCTCTGTGGCCTCTAATCGTCTTTTCATTTGTTTGTCTGTTGTCCATGATTCGCTTCCATAGGTCAGAATTGTTTCTATATAGCATCGATGAATTCTCTTTCTCATTTCTATTGACATAGATTTGTTGCATAAGATATTTTTCATTTTCTGAAATGCTATTTTGGCCTGCTATTTCTAGGAGATCACTAGTTCGAAATTCTAATTTGAAGGCCTGAATGGTTGCTAGGCCAGCTCGCTGTAGTGTGTTTTCCGTAATTTATGCGGCCTGTCACTGGAGAACCAACAACTCTAATGTACTAGCAGCGCGGACTATCAAGAAAGCAACACAATCCTAGTGACGTCATTTGTGACGCACTAAAAAACCTGGACTCGCCTTATTTCTGTTTATGTCGGGAAAACCCGGAGTTCCCGGAATCGTTGAACTCTAACAATCTGGGACACAGATGGGTATGTTACTGGGCACGTCCGGAGGTCGTATGCTTTCACGTTTCATGTTGGAGGTACTCTCTCTCTGCGATCAGGACGCAATCAGAGTAGGACTCCAGACTCTCACACGAAGACAGCTGTCTGTTTAAGCCTGTTAGATCCACTCTGCTTGAATACCTGTTAAAACGTTGCACTGTGTTCTGCGCCAGTGGCCCAGTGCATCCGATTTCAGCCAGCATTTTGTTCAGGTTTGCTTTCCTTAGCCTTTGATTGTCCCCAATCTTCCTGTAAGGCAGCAGATAGTATTTTCTGTAGGGGATTCTGACCTTAGACGATCGGCCCTCCCAGGTTTACGAGCACCATCTGCCCGAGTCACCAGAGGTGACTAACACAGGCATGCGACTTGGAATATGAGGAAACTGCAACAAGGAACGCTTTTCATGCACAGCCTTCAATTGTCCCGCCGCCTATCCCCATATACCGGTAATTCACGTCCTCTGAAAATGATGATCGTTGTAGCACTTGATGATGTTAGGCCATCGTTGTTGACTCCAATTCCGAACATATAGACACACAGTTAGTCGTCAAATTATCCCCGTCGCACATCAAACAGCAGACCGTAAGATTAGCGCACGGCCGGTCTAGGGAACCATTACGATGACGTAGCACACAACAATGTCGAACACACAATTTCGCTCCCTTTAGATTTCTGATTACTCTAGTGTAAGCAGCCTACGACGAACAAAACACGAAGCAAATTTCATACACAGATAAAACTGCGGCTGACGAAGTAGTTTACATTAATGAGTAACATCGAAATAACTTGCGTCAAGAAATTCCAACAACGGTCATGAACAGCACCAATGTGACGTGAAGCGCAGATCAAGTCTAGACGGTGGAAGGTCTCATTCACAACACTTGATTTGTCAAAAACGGACTGTTGTCGGCTTTAGCGGCACAGACGTATTAAGTATATCATTATTTTGACTTTTAACACAAAAAGTGCAACGGAGAACCGAAATTAATCAGACCCTGGATGCACTTTCTGCAGCGATCGAGAGGACGTGGACTAGATCCGCCATCTTGGAGACAATTACTCTGTTGGCGGTACAGCTGTGAAGGAAGATGTGATGCTTTCATGGCTCGTGTTGGAGGCAGAACTATGCTCCACATTGGAGCGGAAAGGTACAAGAAGACTATAATTTCCCACAATTTCACAAAAATTTTCACTACACATCATAATGATGAACATAGAGTGCCGTCTCCGCATCGAAGGTTGCTGTCATGGTGCGCCATTCCACTCTGTCTCTTGCTTTGATGGTGCAGGTTATCATAAACTGACTTGTTCATCTTTTGATGTTACTCGTCCATGTTAGTCTTAGTCTATCTCTTTTACTTTGTATTTTCCCCTTCCAAGATTACTTTTAGTAGGCTGTTGTGTCTTTTAACATGCCCCCAAAAATCTCACGGATGGGTTCATATGTGTGTCCCGCAGCATTATTTATGCCATCATATACCAACGACGTAACATAACTTACTTTGGCGAGTCTGTGAGGCGTTTAGCGGGAAGATTTGGAGAATATCTTCGGAATGTTCAACAGAGAACAAATCTCCTTCTACTTGTAGATTCCACTGCACAGCGATTTTACTAACACCTCGAATATATGTACATCCTAACAGGTAAGCATGCAGCAAATCACTTTGCTGACCCCTTTGCAAATAACAATGATATTGAAATTAGCCTAGAGAAACGACAAGAGACAAGTTTAAAATTACAAAATACAAGACAAGAAGAGACCGCACATGAAGTCATGGAAATACCCATTACACAAAGAGACCTAGAGCTGACAATATCCAAATTAAAAATGAAAAAGTCACCAGGCAGTGATGGAGTGTCCAATGAAATGATTGAGAACTGGGGAACTGCAGCTAAAGCAAAACTACTGCAGATCTACAACATTTGCTGGATCACAGGTAGAGTGCCACAGGCATGGAGAGAAGCAATTATGACACCATTACTAAAGCCAGGAAAAGATGGTTCAACGACATCCAGCTATAGACCAATCAACCTTACAAGCTGTTTGTGTAAAACAATGGAGCGTATAACCAATCTCAGACTACAGTGGTACCTGAAAGATGAAAGTCTCCTTGTCCTACAACAAGCAGGCTTTAGACAGTGTTACTCTACCGAAGATCAAGCAACCTATCTTTCCCAGGAAATTGAGGATGCATTTCAAGAAAAGAAACTGATACTAGCAGCATGGATAGACCTAAAGAAAGCATTTGATAAGGTATGGAAGGAAGGGCTTTTGAAGAAACTGAGAAATTATGTAGTAAATTGCAGGATGTACAAATGGGTCAAAGCATACCTGCACAATAGGAGAGCCAGAGTTCAACTGGGTGGTCTTAATTGTAAGAAGGTCTTACTGCGCCAGGGCGTCCTACAGGGAGGGGTACTATCTCCAAAGCTTTTTTTGTAATCTACGTTAATGACCTAGTTACTTAACTACCACATGGTATCAGAGTGGCAATGTATACAGATGACTTGGTAATGTGGTCACAAAGGAGTATGCAACAGTGGCCTGTAAATTGCTGCAAAGAGCTATGAATGCACTGAATTCATGGACAAGTAGACGGTGTATCAGCATAAATACAGACAAATGCAGTACTACACTTTTCACTCTCTACCCAAAACAAAAAAGCAGGAGCCATCTACATAAACAATGAGCATGTGAAAGAAGACATACAAGCTAAGTATCTCGGAGTTACATTTGATAACAACCTATCTTGGAAACAGTAGATAAATAAGGCAACCCAAAAAGCAAGGAGGAAATTGGCTATTCTAAAAAAGCTGTGTGGAACCACGTGGGGTGCAAGTGGGAAAATACTCAGTAAAGTTTACCAACAGAGTATACACCCACATCTAGAATATGGATCATCTGCATGGTGCTCAGCATCAAACACCACACTGCAAGAACTGGATAAAGTACAAAACCAGGCACTTAGGGTCATCACAGGAGCAATGAAATCAACACCAATATTGAAGATGGAGAAAATGTGGAGGATACCAGCACTGAGAGAAAGGAGGGACACAAAGGTGCTGATACAGGCAGAAAAATTTGCATGCATGCCGAGACACCCAATGAATGACCGATTCTAAAATCTTGCATTGGGCGACTTAAGAGAAGCAGTTTTATCCACCAAGCCAAGCATATTTGTAGACAAACACCAGACATGCCAAGAGTTGTTAACCCCCTACTGCCCATACCAGAACAGACTCCCTGGACAGCGGAATCAAGATTATCAATACAAATACGGACAGAAGTGAAAGGAATAGTTGACAAAGAGGAACAGAATAGTCTACAGCGAAAAACAATAACTCTCAATTTCCTGGATGAAGAATACCCACAAGACCTATGGATTCGTGTGTACACAGATGAATCAGCGCAGAATGCAGTAAAGAATGGGGGAGCAGGTGCATATATAGAGTACCCAAATAACACTAGGGATATGAATAAAATAGCAACAGGGAAATATTGTCACAATTATGATGCAGAAATACAAGCAATAAAGTTGGCAATAGAAAAACTGATGAACAGTATTCTTAGCCCACAGCCTGTAGTGTTTTTGACAGATGCAAGATCAGTACTCCAGACACTACAATCCAGAAAATTACCACTTCTGCAGACCTTATTGACTGAACTCTGCAAGCACCACAGGGTTGCCCTGTAGTGGATCTCATCTCACTGTGGAATACCAGGAAATGAGAAAGCAGATCAGTTGGCAAAGGAAGGTTCAACAGTCACACAACGTGCTAAGTGTAATTGGGTATGCTAGAGATGATTAGAGGCCACAGAGATGGGATTTCTCAGAAGAATGTTGAAAGTTCCCTGGACAGCAAAGAGACCAATGAGGAATTTCTCAACGAGGCCAACACAAAAAAGGGAGCTCTTAAAAAACATCAGAAAGAAGCAATCAACATTTTTTTTCGGGCACATCATGAGAAGAGGAAAGTTGGAATACTTGGTTACAAACTAGCAAAATAAAATGAAAGAGAGATCGCGGACGACAAAGAGAGAAAATATCGGATAGCTTGGTGTCATGGCATGGAAAACAGTCAACATCAAAACTGATACGATGCACTGTAGATAGAAGATTGTGGAGGGACATGATCGCCTACGCCAACCGGTATGGCACATGATGATGATGAAAGGACATATTTTATATTAATGTTCTGATACGACAGGATTGTCACCACTACTGATTTTTAAGAAGTGTAGCAATTAGTAACGCACTGAGTGAATGGTACAGTGAGTGGTGGCAGTTTAGTGTAAAATAGCTCAGATTCTGATTTAAAAGAAAGGTTATAGCTATGGAAGGCCCCGGTATCATGCAAACGAATTAAAATAAATAATTTTGCTCAACCACCCATGCCAGTGGAATCATCTGAATTAATATTTCATTTCCCAAATAAAGAAAGGTAGCTGCTGTCCTCATTATAGCAGTCTCAGCACACGCCAAAATACAGTAGACGAACCCGCACAGAAAGTGAACACAGCCATATGTTTCCCGTCATAAGACATCGTCATTCATATTTAGACGTTTCAAGTGACTCTTCATTTAGCTCTGGAGATGAATATCTTGGTTTTCATGAAGATTTAAAGATATTCTTCCGTTAGTTTTATTCATTATTTATTGAAAGTAGACCGAAGTTTAACTTATATTTGAAATACTGCAAATTAATTATAATATTCTGTGGCAACATTTTTTTATCCCTAAAAATTGTGTAGGGAAAAAAAGCGGGTAAAAAATTCGGTAACTTGAGCATGATAATGTAAATAACGACAATAAATACACATTTTAATGAATGATTTCCTTGCTGTATAGGACAAGTTACCAGAGATAGATGTATCGGACGAATCTGCAGGCAGCGACGGAGTTAGAACCATCCAGAACTGGCAATTGTTGTGCAGGTTATCAGGAAATGCTAGCATAAAATGGTTACCTTCGGTGATAATGGTTATCTCTGAAACGTGACAAATGTGGAAGAACATATTAAACATGTGAAGTTATTAAATGAAAATGGGAACAACCTTAGAATGACTTCAACTAAATGAAATAACATTACAAGTGAAGTAAAGTGTAATGTTTAGGCCAATTGTTAAATACGTGTGATGATTTATTTATTTCGGTGCGCATCTCCTTGACGGTCCTACAAACAGTGGGCGTCAAGTTACTAATAATAACATGACCTTTGGCGTTTGACAGACGGTTAGTAGCAAGCAATCATGATAAGTCAGTAGTTTAGTAAAAATATGAGTGTCTTAAGCTGGATGCCGTTTTGCTGTAAAGCTTCTCTTGTGGCTGATCTGCCAATATTGGACAGACAGACAGATCCATCCGCAGAACGAACAAGATGTATTCGTGGTGCCTGGCCTCGTCCCCTTTCTCCAGCGCCTTTTGTCTTCTGAATTTGATATCAGCGCTGCCTAGAAAGTTTCTGTGACATTTTTGTTGTTGTTCTCCACGTGCAACGATCTGCAGCCAGATTTTCCCACTTTCTTTCACTGATAGTGAATTCTCTATAGGAAGCCCTGCAAACATCCTTATATCTCATCACTGTCTGCCCTTTGATCTCACTCCCTCCTTAAGTTCGCCATTAAATATTTGTTTGGGAACACGAATATGCTATAACTATTGCGATATTATTAATAATGAAAGTAAAATTCGTAGTAATAATGCGGTAATTAAAATTACGAAATAAAAACTTAAGCCTGAAAAAACGAATGTCTTTACTTTCTATTACACTTTGAAATTCTGTCTCAGGGACAAGGCAAGTATGTGGGTCGCCAGGAGCAAGACCAAAGATGTGGGTCGCCAATACCAGAGGCAAGGCGAGTATGTGGGTCGCCAATACCAGAGGCAAGGCCAGTATGTGGGTCGCCATGAGCGAAAGATGTGGGTCGCCAATACCAGAGGCAAGGCAAGTATGTGGGTCGTCAATACCAGAGGCAAACATAATATGTGGGTCGACAGGAGCAAGATCAAAGATGTGGGTCGCCAATACCAGAGGTAAGACAAGTATGTGGGTCGCCAATACCAGAGGCAAGGCCAGTATGTGGGTCGCCATGAGCGAAAGATGTGGGTCGCCAATACCAGAGGCAAGGCAAGTATGTGGGTCGTCAATACCAGAGGCAAACCTAATATGTGGGTCGACAGGAGCAAGATCAAAGATGTGGGTCGTCAATACCAGAGGTAAGACAAGTATGTTGGTCGCCAGGAGCAAGACCAAAGATGTGGGTCGCCAATACCAGAGGCAAGGCAAGTATGTGGGTCGCCAATACCAAAGGCAAGGCAAGTATGTGGGTCGCCAGGAGCAAGACCAAAGATGTGGGTCGCCAATACCTGAGGCAAAGCAAATATGTGGGTCGCTAGGAGCAAGACCAAAGATGTGGGTCGCCAATACCAGAGGCAAGGCAAATATGTGGATCGCCAGTACCAGGGGCAAGACCAAAGATGTGGGTCACCAGGGGCAAGAAAATATGTGGGTCGTCTGGGGCAAGACCAAGTATGTGTGTCGCCAGTCCAGAGGCAAGGTAAGTAATGCCCCACCCCCACCTCCCGCCATCTTTCCTATTCTTTTCTTTTTAAATCTTATGCAACTAAAGAACCTTTCTGGGGGCCAACCGACTCTCATTTAACCCCTCTTCACCGCTAGGCCACCGATTTTTTGGGAGGTTTCCCTCAAGCGTATCGCGTTGCTATCTCCGCGAGAT
Organism: Megaustenia siamemsis; assembly: GCA_032433765.1. Lineage (NCBI taxonomy): Eukaryota > Metazoa > Mollusca > Gastropoda > Stylommatophora > Ariophantidae > Megaustenia > Megaustenia siamemsis. The sequence continues at coordinate 35,650,511 of JAVIAB010000024.1, forward strand.
GATCCAGTCCGATATTGATCTCCCTCTAGACAGACATAGAACAAGAACTTACCAAGGATCGAACCCGCGTCCAAATTATTTGGAAAACAGAACATTTTAAATGTCGAATGTCATTGTCAGGTCGGGTAATTTTATTTGCTACTGTACGCACTAGACAGAACAACCTGGGACTGCCCTGCTGCATTGCAGGTATGCTCGGGAAAGTAAAAAGCTAAGGGAGGGTACCCCGACGTAAAACAACCCCACTACCTTGTGGGTGAGACTTTTAACTCAAAGGCTAGCGGAGTCAACCGTAAACAAACCGATGGAAGGCAACAGAAAACCACCATTGTAATTTCTTTGTACAATCATGAATCCCCACAATAGAGGCCACAGCAAAAAGAGAGTTAATATCTAATATTAGGAAGAAACAATATCTAATATAAGGAAGAAACAATCATAATTTTTTGGCCATGTAATGAGAGGGGAACAGCTGGAATATCTGTAACAACTGGGGAAATCGAGGGACGAAGAGATAGAGGGAAGCAAAGAGAAAAGATACCAGACAGCTTAAGAGAATGGCTTGACAGAAGGTCAACAACAGAAATTATAAATAACTGTCGAGATTGAAAGTTGTGGAGAGTCATGATTACCAACGCCACGGTACTTGATAATGATGATGAAGAATATGTCAGACCGAAATGTGCAAAGTTTGTTGTAAACTAACGACACAACACATTTATGTCCACTCAACGTGGTGGACGACGGAGTGAAGTAGTCGTTAGGTGAATGCCGAAGAAGAGGAAGAAGAGGAAGAAGAAGCAAGGAAGAAGAGGAAGAAGAAGAAGAAAAAAAGAAGTAAAAGAAGTAAAAGAAGTAAAAGAAGTAAAAGAAGAAAAGAGGAAGAAGAATAAAAAGCAAAAGTAGAAGAAGAAGCAGAAGAAGAGGAAGAAATATATTTTTTTTTAATCTGTCGGCCACGTGCTTGTGTTTACATTTCTATTTCCAATACACAAACAAGAAATATCTAGTTTGGTTGTGTGGACAGTGCGATCCTTTACTAGCAAGGATCCTGGTTCAATTCCTAAATATAACTATTTGTTATTTCGTTACGCCCAACCTACGATGTCTATGAGTTCAGAGATTTTCTTTCTCTTCATCGTGTGTAAGAGACATCCTCGATTGTACACATTTTCTTCCTAATCTTCTTGTGAATGAGACATCATCAATTGTACACATTTTCTTCATCCTCTGTGAAAGACATCCTCAATTGTACACATATTCTTCCTCTTCATCTTGTGCAAGAGACATGCTCAGTTGTACACATATTCATCCTCTTCATCTTGTGTAAGAGACATCCTCAATTGTACACATATTCTTCCTCTTCATCTTGTGTAAGAGACATGCTCAGTTGTACACATATTCTTCCTCTTCATCTTGTGTAAGAGACATCCTCAATTGTACACATATTCTTCCTCTTCATCTTGTGTAAGAGACATCCTCAATTGTGCACATATTCTTCCTCTTCATCTTGTGTAAGAGACATCCTCAATTGTACACATATTCTTCCTCATCTTCTTCCGCCTAATGTTCTTCTACTCCTGTTTTTGATTTGGCATCAGACTATCGTGAAGTGAACGAAGAAATGTGCTATGTTTTGTTGTGTACAGCATGAATGTGCTATGTTTTGTTGTGTACAGCATGAATGTGCTATGTTTTGTTGTGTACAGCATGCAGCTACACTTGTGCATTTCCTTTTGTTCGAATACGTCCGACTTAATGACGAAGATGTTTACCTTCTCTCTTTGTCATTCTTTGCTTGACCGCAATAATATGTCTCTTCCCAGGGATACAGTTTTAAAGTTCCTGATCCCTTCTATTTTTTTCCCTAATCCTGAACGTTAACAGACAGCTATGATTCGCTGGCCACGTTCAGCCCATACTCTGGTTTTATGAATTTTATAATTGTAGCTAGACAAGGTTCGTTTGGACCCTTTACTCTTGCCTTACTACTAGGAAGATCATAATATTGTGTACGAGCTCGATATAATCTCCAACAGTAACTATAATCCATTAATAAATTAGTGAACTCAATGCCCTTCAATTATCTCAGAAAATATTTGACAGATTGCAGTGAATTTGTGCATGAAGTCTTAGATTGTGCCGACCTTAAGATTTCATAACATTTAAGTCCACAGGCAGCCCGGATTGTGCACAAACCTGTTTTTCTCTTTAAATATATAATTTCAGGAAAATTATTTTTTAAAAAAAGTGTGCTCTAAACTATATAATTTAACTAAAAATCATGTTTATTCTTTTTACTATGAATTATATACAGTATAAGGACACCTAAACATAATAAGTCATTGACGTCACGGTGATTACACCACTGATGAAACGGTACATTTTGGTTCACGTAAGAAAACAGTTTTCGTTCCAGTTTAAGCTATACATTGAAAGTTTGTGTATAAGTTCAAAAGAGGAGTTGTATGGTATATAAAACTTAGAATTGTCTGCTCCGGCAGCCACAAGCATTATTTGACATAGCTTAAATAAGAAAGGTCCTAAATGAAATTAGTTTTGTTTAAGGGAAGAAGATATTTGATTAAGGTCAGAGTGATCAAAAGTGCACAGACCAAGTTTTAATTCAATCTCTCAGACGGTTACGAAGTTTTGATTTTGTTTTAAAAGTGTTCACGAATTTATGAACGTACTATAATATTTGTTGTTACAGTACATGTAAGATTTACAATTATATGTAACTTCTACTTCTCACTATTTTGACACATCCATACAGTCATCATCTAGTCGAATGTCCTTTGCATAACGATGCTCTCTCATCACAGACTGTCTCATCACAGACTGTCTCATCACAGACTTTCTCATCACAGACTGTCTCATCACAGACTGTCTCATCACAGACTGTCTCATCACAGACTGTCTCATCACAGACTGTCTCATCACAGACTGTCTCATCACAGACTGTCTCATCATAGACTGTCTCATCATAGACTGTCTCATCACAGACTGTCTCATCACAGACTGTCTCATCACAGACTGTCTCATCACAGACTGTCACATCACAGACTGTCTCATCACAGACTGTCTCATCACAGACTGTCTCATCACAGACTGTCTCATCACAGACTGTCTCATCATAGACTGTCCTAAAGGATCTCTGTCACTAGCCAGATCTCCCACTTCGTCTGTTGTCAAGATCAAGTTATTTTTTATGTCTCGAAACCACCTTTTCCTTGGTCTACCTATTTTTCCTCCTAAAATATTATTGTTCCATTATTGTTCCATTATTGTTCTATTATTGTTCTATTATTGTTTCATTATTGTTTCATTATTGTTCTTTCCAAACTAGTGCGTCTTTCGGTGTAATCTAAACTGTGTGGTATCGAACAAGATTCATGCCCTCATTATTTAGAGGGTATTGTGCATATGTTCTTTGTTATATTTCATTTCTGTATTGCTATTGTTGGACACCTTTTAATTAGTTTTTTTTTTTAATTTTATGTAGTCATTACTACTAATATTTACATCATTATAATCAACATCACAAGCTTAGCAATAGTCTACCTGGCACACACCAAGCGCTCATTCCCCCCCCCCCCCCTCCCCGCAAATAAAATAAACAAACCAAGCCTTCTTTCTTTCTTTATTTCATTCTGTCTTTAATTCTTTAATTCTTTATTTCTATTTTCTTTCTTTTTTATTTCTTCACTTCCCCTTCTACCCGTTTGGGTGTCGAAGGAGACACAAAGTTCTGGTTCTCGCCCTTTTGACACCTTCACTCATTTCAACTGATGCTTTTGTAACGTTTCTTTAATGTTGTCTGTCCATCTTACTCTGGGTCTGCCTCTTGCTCTTTTCCCTTCTCCTCTTTTAGTATATGCTTTACGTGGTAAGGAATCGCACTGCATTCTTTCTAGATGGGCAAACCAGTTTAATTGTTGTTTCTGTATGTAGCTTAGGATTGGTTCAATACCTACTCTTTCTCTTTTCGTATCATTTCTGATTCTGACTTTTCTGGTTACTCCAATCGCACTTATAAAGTTGCCGTGAAATGTTCGGATAACAATTTACTGAATCAACATTATCATCGTTGTTCACATTCTCAAAATAACTATTTTGCAAATTATTTTGTTTACACTATCATAGATGTGCATATTTTTGTCATTTGTAATCATTATAATTGAAATAAACAAAAATTATATTTTTAAAGTAAGCTTTATTTGATATCAACATTATTGTTGAAAACATAAAAATAACTATCTGTAAATGTATTACTGATATCAAAATTATCACTGATCACAGTAACCAAAGTATCTTTATGATTTAGCATCTAAGATACTCACCTGATTGACATGAAGGGTAAAGATGAACAATAACGGTCAACCAGCTGATGTACTTGTAGATCCTGAACTTCTCTTCTCTGTTCGCCATCTTAGAAACATTACTTGTTACGACTTATTGCAGTTCTTACTACATGATTTTATATTATTATTTGTCTTAGCTCAGGTTGTATTCTTTAGTTCCAGCAAGAAAACATGACACGTACATTGATTGTTTAGTTTTGTTTGTTTTTTCCAGTCAAGTTATACTCTACCCTGAACGTCCAGCATGAATTATAACTCTTAGAACTGATATTAACTCTCCTTAAACGATGTGTTTATTAAGTGGATCTCAGAAAGTTAATTAAATAACAAACGTCATTTGAAAAGATTCTCTCCGTTACCGGACAGACACAATTTTAATGGAATATTTAATTAATTTTCAAATACTTATTTACTATCAATTAATTTTTAATATCTTTTATATAGATGGTTCCCCTCGACGCTGGAAGGCAGACGAGGAAGGAAAGAAGAAAATAGATGGTTCGTGATATTGAAGAAGTGTATGAAGTCAGCAGCAGTTTTATATTTATTTTATTTATCTGTTTTTAATTACTCACTTTCAGGCGAAAACAAATGTAAAAATAAATAAATATCACCTTATCCACTCTAAAACTAATATCCAGATTTGTTCTTTCGCCTGTAACAAATGCCCCCAGCCCCTCCCCTTCTACTTTTCCTTTTAAAGTAAGAAATGACACAATTTAAACACGTCGGTGTAATATTTTGTAAGACCTTTCTATTTTAATTATTTATTGTTTATTTTCTTTACGCCCAAGTTGACCTGTTATTGTTGTTGTTGATCTACTGTTAGTTAGTTGGGAGTACTCTCTCATGACTATTGTCCTGGCTCGTCCGTGTAACTTACGACGTGTCATGACATAAATGGAGCTGCGACTTTGTCTGTCCACACATTCGACTTCTGATTGATATTTGTCGGTCCACACATCAGATTTCTGGATGATATTTGTCGGTCCACACATCGGTCTTCTGAATGATATTTGTCGGTCCACACATCCGACTTCTGGATGATATTTGTCGGTCCACACAACGGACTTCTGGATGATATTTGTCGGTCCACACAACGGACTTCTGGATGATATTTGTCGGTCCACACATCGGACTTCTGGATGATATTTGTCGGTTCACACATCCGACTTCTGGATGATATTTGTCGGTCAACACATCCGACTTCTGGATGATATTTGTCGGTCCACACATCCGGTTTCTGGATGATATTTGTCGGTCAACACATCCGACTTCTGGATGATATTTGTCGGTCCACACATCCGACTTCTGGATCATATTTGTCGGTCCACACATCCAAATTCTAGAGGATATTTTGTGAACACCAAGTTTGTTCTCTCCCTAGCTTCCCTCCTCCCCTTTGATCATAGATCGCCTGGCCAGATTGGGGTATATGTTTCCCTCCACCCCCTGGGAAAGTAGAGTAAGATCTTGATCAGCTCAAAGTTCACTGACCTCGGCATCTCGTTTATCGCACTCGTCTTGAGGGTCCATTCTCATATATAGGTAACTATAATTATCGTATATAGGTAACTAACAGCTTTCACCTCATTTATCGCACGCGTTCTGATACCCAATTCTCATATATAGGTAACTATAATTATCGTATATAGGTAACTAAAAGCTTTCACCTCATTTATCGCACGCGTTCTGATACCCAATTCTCATATATAAAAAAAGTAAAGTACCCCCAGTCACGCCAGGTGGCGTATAGGGAAATATGGTGTTAGTGACCCTATATTTTACAGACCTTCAGCACATGATTTTTGGGGTAATGTGGTCGGTATTACGCCCGTGCTGCTTTACTTTCCCAGAAAAAATCCGGTACCCATTTAAGGCTGGGTGAACCCGGAGCCGTCGGTTGGGATCGAACCCTACCCCTTGTCCGTAGTAGTCCAGTTCACTAACCACTGAGCTATCGCGGCTCCCACTAATTTTTAGGGAATTAGTAAAACCCAGGTGTCCTCGCCAGGGTACGAACCCCGGCTGTTGCCGTGGTAAGCCAACCGCCTATCGATTGCGCTAACCGGACACCCAATTCTCATATATAGGTAACTATAATTCTCGTATATAAGTAACTAACCGCTTTCACATCCTCTATCGCACGCGTCTTGCGGTCCAATTCCCGTCAATCTCAAGTCTCATTTGATAAATTAAAACAGTTTTTGTAGCTTGCTAACTATTGTCGACCCTCTCTGTCGTCCCATTCTCTTTGTACCTAGCTTTACTCTCGCACTGCGGAGTCTCCTAACAGTACCTTTATCAATCATCATGTCGCTTTTCACTAAACATTTAACTTGGACGCATCCTTTTTTTTAAGCAGTATGGTCTATATTACGCCAGTACAATCTTTCTTTCCTAGAAAATTCCGGTAACGATATAAGATTGTGTGGATCTAAAAGCCCCGATCAGAACCGTGCCCGGCGTCTTGTTCTTAACAGTCCGATTCACTAACCACTGATGAGGTATCGTTGGCCATGATAGTAGCTCCATACCGGTGTCTGAGTGTTCACGGCTACAAAGTGCCCCGACTACTTACTCGTGGCCGGGCCACCTATTCTAGATCTTAAACATTGACTTGATGTCAAAAGTAAAGTACCCCCGTCACGCCAAGTGGCGTATAGGGAATATGGTGTTAGTGACCATAAATTGTACAGACCTTCAGCACATGATTTTTGGGGTAATGTGGTCAATTTTACGCCCGTGCCGCTTTACTTTACCAGAAAAAAAATCTGGTACCCATTTAAGGCTGGGTGAACCCGGAAGCCGTCGGTTGAGATCAAACCCTACCCTTGTCCTTTGTAATCCAGTTCACTAACCACTGAGCTATCGCGGCTCCAATTAACTTGATGTAGCTAACATAAAAGCTGGAGTTTTGACTAATATTTCCCAACGGTGATGGATGTTCGTGCCTCTTATAGCTTACTCTGTAAGAAAACCTCCAGCTTGATGTCCGTGCACCTCTCACAGATCCCCGTCATTATATGCAGCTTCATCATTCTCACCGGTATACATGTTAAACAGCTAGTTGACTTCCACATCTATTCTTGGTGACTCGATTATTATTTATTTATTTGATCGTTGAGAATATCTGCCATACCATCGCCGCAAAACAAAAGTAAAATGTACATAATGATCGATTCCATGGAAGAATAAGCAATTTAAAAACATGTTTTGTTAAGTATGCACACATATTTTGTTGTCCAGCTTTTTCAGAAAGTTTGCATAAGGACATATTAATAACATCGAATGAATTTGACAGAACAGATTTAAAAAGGGTGTCTGCAGTCAATGAATGGAACGTCAAGTTTCTTGTTACTGTAGATACGTGATGTAGGTGAATCTTGAGATGTGTTTACACGAGGTTGCTAGGAAACGCTATGATTGTTTATCACCAATATAATCAGTTTCCGATGTTTATTGTGTATAAATCGCACACTTTTTCTGTTTCGTTCTTTAACTATTGTTAAGAGAAAATATTGATTTAAAGATATTACATGAAAGTTGAATGCAGTTACATCTGATTTCTCAAGGTGATGTAAGAATTTCAATTTGGAAAAAAAAAATGTTATTAATTGTGTGTAGCTTTACTTTAGGCTCAGGATAAACAAAACAAGGATACCAACATTTCGGTCTGAAGAATTCGTCCATGGTGAACAGTTTAACAATGAAAAGAAAAGAAAAGCAAACACATGAACAAGATATATTTAAGTCCCTTTCAATGCTTTATCTGAGGCGTTACCTTTCTGCGCAGTTACAAGCATACATGCAATTGTACATATAAGCATACATGCATTTGTACATACAAACAGGGCCGTCTTAACCCATAGGCCCGTTGGGTATTTGCCCGGGGGCCCACGATCATAGGGGCCCCATGTGAATATGTTGTAGGGTTTCGGAAAACCCGTATACAATTTAGTATTATTTTATAAAAATCTCATAATTTTGTGTTTATATGCGAACGGGCCATTTAAGTTTATCAATTACTTCCAACTCTCTCTCCGGCCCTCTATGTCTATAAACCGTGCCTGGGGGCCCCTCATTAAATTTGGATGTCCAAGTTTTTTTTCTAAAGGAAGAATGCGGACATCTTGCCAATACGTACCACAAGGACTTGAGTTATGACGACCTTTTAAATGAATGTGAGCATCTCAAGCATTACATGGCTCTTGATGAAAATTGCGAGACTCTCCCTGCACTGTACAGAAAAATAATTTCGGACAATTTAAAATCTGTTTTTCCGAACATTGAAATTGCACTCAGAGTGTTCATGTGTATGATGGTGAGCAACTGTACAGAAGAACGTTCTTTTTCAAGACTTAAAGTAATAAAAAAATCAGATTCGTAGTACAATGGGACAGCATCGTTTGAACTGGCTTTCACTCATGAGCATAGAAAATTACATCATGAAGACCATTGACTTCAAGCCGATAATAAAACAATTTTCTGAAAATAAATGTAGCAAACGCTTGCTATAAGAAAGTACCGTACTGACATTTTTCTAATCTAAGTATTTTTTTTTCCATTACGAATTTTAATACCTTTGTTTGACCTTGTGTAATAGATGTAATATGTTATGGTGCTTATTATTTAAAAAAAAACATATGTAAATATCTGTTTTTGTGTGTACATTTTTTTTTGCTTTTGTAAATATCATGTGTAATACTTTAAAACATGCAAATAAAATCTCTTTTCTCTGTTTTTCATGTTTAATGTTGATAATTGTTGCAGCAGTACAGCATGTTTTAACAACAATTTTGTTGAAATTAGTGACAATAACATAAATAATACATCATTTTTAATATTATCAACCATTTATTTTTTATTCCTGCGGGGGGGGGGGGCACTCTTTCTATGCCCAGGGCCCAAAATGGTGTAAAGACGGCCCTGCATACAAACATACATACACTTGTACATACAAACATACATGCACTTGTATATGTATATATATGCATGGCACAACCGTGGTGAAGTAAAACCAACCTATATATATATATATATATATATATATATATATATATATATATATATATATATATGCTTACATTTTGTATGGCTTCCGAAGAATGATGGAAGTTTCTTGTTAATTGTCTTACTCTTTCATGAATAAAGAATATCACAATAACCCCCGTTTTTGCTACACCAGAGTCCCGCTTTTATCTCTAAGAAAATATAGCCAGCTCACTTACACAGAATAGTTCAGGCAAAAGCAGTTTTCCCAACAAATTAAGGAGATAATGTGCACTCCATTTTTGACAATGTGAACAAGAAAAATAGATTTTAAATGTTATGTAGAACCAGTCTTAACATATGTATGTGAATCACGGACAACGGGACAACAGACAAGAAAATCACATGTTGGGGGGGGGGGGCTGTAGAACTGTGGTTTTAATGTTGAGAATACTATTGACGACTAAAATGAGTAATGAAAACATTCTGAAAGAGGCAAAGCAAAAGACAGCTAATTTTCAATATTAGGAAGAAACAATCATTATTTTTTGGCCATGTAATGAGAAGAGGACAACTGGAATATATTGTAACAACCGGGAAAATTGAGGGACGCAGAAGGAAGCAACAATAAAATATACCAGACAGTTTAAGAGAATGGCTTGGCAGAAGATCAACAACAGAAATGATAAATAACTGTCGCTATCGAGAGTTGTGGGGGGACATGATTACCTAAGCCAGCAGGCATGAAACTTGATGATGATGAGGATGAATTACACAGTGATTGTGTTTTATTTTCTACTCTCAAGGTCAAGGTTGCGTGTGATCGAAAGTGTCTAATCCTATCGGATTTGGGTAATGACATGTTGGAAACATGTTAATTTAGGCACTTAAAATAACCCTTGACAGACGAATATCGAAAGGTCATTTTAACTGAGCCATAAAGAATGTTAAAGTCAAAGTCAGAAGGACGCTCAATCAAAAATAACAATTACACACATACAAGTACATACTCAGACATATTCACAAATACAAACCTTTTCCTCATTGTACGCCTTACAGGGGATTGCATTGTCACAAATACAAACCTCTCCATCAGTGTACGCAAATCAGCGGATTGCGTTGTTTGGTGTTTAGCACTTTGCGATCCATAACACTGAGTATATGGAGGCGGTATCTTATTTTCTCACTTTATTGAGTGCTTTATACTGCAGCAGTAGTCATCAAGATGGACGCTTGTTTACGTTTGAACAAAGCCCAACGGCCAAGATCTGAATTTGCAGAATTTCGTTCATTCTCAATGGCGGCCGTTATAGTTTAGCTTTTACTAGCACAATGCCTGAAGTATAAGCTCAGAACACAATCTTGTCGTGCTTTCTCCCTGCATCGAAGGTTGGCGACAATGGAGATTCATTTCACTCTGACTCTTGTGGACGCTGTCTTAAATGAACAAATTAGTAAACAACCATGCGTCCACTAACGCAGGAGGAGATCAACACCTTCGTTGACAAACTATCCAAATAGTAAATTACATGTTTCATCATATATTCGTATATATCTGGTTCAACTTTCAGTTTAAAATACTTGTCAGATCAATCCCATACTTAAGGTTGTCACGTTCTGTTTTATTCAAGACACAAGAGCCAAGAACTCAACTATTCTATTCATTGTTTGTGTGCTACTCAAATCACATACGACTTTAATTTATCAAAGTCAACAAATTTGGACATCATCAAGTAGCATGCGAGATACAAGCCATATTCGTCTTTGGTGGAAAGAAGAGATCGCTCCAGGATTTGCTGTCATTCATTTATGAAGATTCTTCTTGGATCTTCTTCGACGAGAACTCAGGAACTTTTCTTCCAGCATTTACATTTTTGCATTGCTGATCTCTGACACGGGTGTTCTGGTTGGTCTACTGTTTGTGTGGATAGAGACCATTGCTGATCTCTGACACGGGTGTTCTGGTTGGCTTACTGTTTGTGTGGATAGAGACCACTGGCTACAAAGTCAATCAACTAAACGGGATGTGTCAGTCTCGTTTTTCGCCACCAACGTATTTAGCTTTCTGTCCGTATGGTACGTTGTGTGCATAACAGTGGAAAATTACACCACCATATGCCATCCAACAAGCTTTGTGGTTACGTGCACAAAGCGACGCGCCAGTATCATGGTCACGTGCATTCTATAGTCGTGTCGTTGTTGCTGTATATGGCCACTACTGTTGCTGCTGAGGTAACGCTAAACGAGATAGGTCTTGGGAAATGCTTGTCATGTCCAAGGCCGATGTTCTTGCACATAATAACCTACATTGACTCGGTAGTAACGTTGCTACTACCGCTGATCGCCATTACTGTCATGCTCTTCACGATCGTTCTGTCCATCATACACACGTCTGGTGGAAGAAGCTCAGTGGCCTGCCGATGCTGGAAGTTTCCGAGCTGAAACCGATCAACGATCCTAGGTGGAGCTCAGTGCGAACTAGCGCCCAGGTTCGTGTGGCTAGACTGCTCTTTGCCTTGTCTCTATCTTACATCATCATGAACGCACCCAGCCACGTGGCCAGACTGTACTATCTGATGCGGACTCGAAACTCAAGGAACATGAAATTGACATTCTCTGAAGGTCTTATCCGGCTGATCTTCCAGCACGACAGCCACGCCCACCATGCCTGCAAGATCTTCGTGGTCGTCAGTAGAAACTTTACCAAGAACCTCAGACAAACTTTGGTGGACGTTACCAAGTGTATGTGTTAGTCGTGGCTTATATCTTGGTGGTTGACTGTGCTAACCATGGCTCTTATCTTTATGTGTGTGCGATAGCCATGGTTCCTATCTTGGTGGGTGTCTGTGATAGCCATGACACAATTCTCGGTGTATATCCGTGCTAGTCTTAGCTCATATCTTAGTGGGAATCTGTGATAACCATGGCTGATATCTTGGTGGGTGTCTGTGCTGACCATGGCTCATATCTTGGTGTGTGTCTGTACTGGCCATGATTTATATCTTAGTGTGTGTCTGTGCTGGCCAAGGTTCATATCTTAGTGGGTGTCTGTGCTGGCCATGATTTATATCTTAGTGTGTGTCTGTGCTGGCCATGGTTTATATCTTAGTGGGTGTCTGTGCTGGCCAGGTTCATATCTTAGTGGGTGTCTGTGCTGGCCATGATTTATATCTTAGTGGGTGTCTGTGCTGGCCATGATTTATATCTTAGTGTGTGTCTGTGCTGGCCATGGTTTATATCTTAGTGTGTGTCTGAGCTGACCATGGTTTATATCTTAGTGTGTGTCTGTGCTGGCCATGGTTTATATCTTAGTGTGTGTCTGTGCTGGCTATGGTTTTATATCTTGGTGGGTGTCCGTGCTGGCCATGATTTATATCTTGGTGTGTATCTGTGCTGGCCATGGTTCATATCTTAGTGTGTGTCTGTGCTGGCCATGGTTTATATCTTTGTGTGTGTCTGTGCTGGCCATGATTTCTATCTTAGTGAGTTTCTGCGCTGGCCATGGTTCATATCTTAGTGGGTTTCTGTGCTGGTCAAGGTTCATATCTTGGTATGTGTCTGTGCTGGCCATGGTTCATATCTTAGTGAGTTTCTGTGCTGGCCATGGTTCATATCTTAGTGGGTGTCTGTGCTGGCCATGGTTCATATCTTAGTGGGTGTCTGTGCTGGTCATGGTTCATATCTAGTGAGTTTCTGTGCTGGCCATGGTTCATATCTTGGTGTTATTGTTATTGGTTATGTAAGGCCTCGGTATCACTGCAAACGAATTAAAATCCATAATTGCTCAACCGCCCGTGCCAGTGGAATCATCCTAATTACTAACACATCTCCCAAACAAAGAAAGGTAACTGCAGTACCCATCGTAGCAGTCTCAGCACACGCCAAAAGACATAAGGCGAAACCGCGCAGAAAGTGACCACAGCCAACTGTTCCCTGTCATACGATATCATCATTCATCGTAAACAAGCGGAATATCGAAACAGGATCAAAACGGATGAGACACTCAGCTCACGGTGTGCACAGAGCACTTAACTCAGTAGCCCCTGCAACAAGCCGGACTTGGAATATGAGGAAACTGCAAGAAGGAACACTTTTCAGACATAGCCTTCAATGGTTCCTGCCGCCTATCCCCCATATACCATGGAAGTTCGCGTCCTCCCGAAAATGGTGATCGTCGTAGCACTTGATGTTAGGCCATCGTTGATGACTCCAATTCCAAACACATAGACACACAGTGGTGGTAAGTTATCATTTCCAATCCAACAGAAGCCTCCTGACCTGTAGTTAGTAAAACACAGAGAGAATATGATTTTGTGACCTTCACTGATTCACTCTTGGATGTGAATGTGTAGTTTACACAAGAGGAGAAGTTTTCAACTACATTGATCCCATTTAAGGCAATTCTGTGATAGCCCAGTTGGCTGTGTTCACTTTCGACGCGGTTTCGCCTTATGTCTTTTGGCGCGTGCTGAGACTGCTACGATTGGGACTACAGTTACCTTTCTTTGTTTGGGAGATGAGTTAGTAATTCGGATGATTCCACTGGCACGGGTGGTTGAGCAATTATGGATTTTAATTCGTTTGCAGTGATACCGAGGCCTTCCATAACCAATAACCAATCTTAGTGTGTGTGTCAGTGTTAGTCATGCCTCATATCGTTGTGTGCATGTCTGTGTTGGTCACATCTCATGTCTTGTGTGTGCATGTCTGTGTTAGTCACCTCTAGTGACTCGGGCAGATGGTGCTCGTAAACCTGGTAGGGCCGACCATCTAAGGGCAGAATCCTCCTACAGAAAAGACAATCTGCTGCCTTGCAGAAAGATTAGGGACAATCAAAGGCTAAGGAAAGCAAACCTGAATAAAATGCTGGCTGAAATCGGATGCACTGGGCCATTGGCGCAGAACAGAGTACAACGTTTTAACAGGTATTCAATCGAAGTGGATCTAACAGACTAATTATGATGTTCTGTCTGTGGGGTCGATCAATTCTCTTAATAAACAGACAACTGTCTTCATGTGAGAGTCTGGAATCGTACTCTGATTTAGTCTTGATCGCAGAGAGAGAGAGAGAGAGAGAGAGAGAGAGAGAGAAAGAGAGAGAGAGAGAAAGAGAGAAAGAGAGGGGGTTGGGGGGGGGGGGGGAGAGATACGGCAGTAGCTTAGCATTTTTCTCTGTCCTCTTTGGTTAGACGTTTATTTTTTCAAGTAGCATAAGATTGCAGAAAAGTCCTGGCCGGTTATCGAAAACAGGTATCCAGACAGCACTGACGACCTTTCGGTGGAAACAAAGCGACCTGAAAATGACAAGTAACCATATAAGATTTATAGCAAAACAGTTTTCATTAAAGATAATCAGATTGAACCGGCTTACAGACTTTTGGATGGGTAATAGTTGTTTTGTTTGTTTGCGCTTTGTTGACCGTTCAGAACGCTGAGAACGGCGTTCTCACTCAAAACTCAATAATTAATTTCATCATCTCATCGATATTTTATAATAATAATATTATATCGGATATTATTATTATCACTTTTTTATTATGATCTTTAATTTAAAAAAAATAAAATTACGATAGACGGTGATTATGCTAACTAATCATTAGATTAGTGTATTCGTTTAGTCATATGATAGATAAATATTTAATTTAATGCACTTGACTTTTACTTTATTTTACGATTTCATTTTTTCATATAACATATAATTTAATTATATTTATTATTCATATTGACAAATTGTTTAATATCTTAATTTAATTTTGAAATTAATGTATTTTTATTTGTTTATGAAAACGAAAAATAATTGCAAAACAAATCATGACAATCATTGATGCTTTTGCAGCTTTGTGATTATATGATTATGGTTGCTTTCACTTTCACACTCAATCATCAACAATCACTCATGCCTTACTTTTCACTTTTTTCTCATTCTGTGATTCTCATATTCATTGACTTGACTTTGCCTAGATCTAACAACAGTAACTACAGAACATATGTACAGATTCTGATATTTTTTATTTTAATATTTAGTACCAGTCATTACTAGTGTATAGGCTGTGTATTTCTTCTTCTTCTTTCCTTCCTCATCTGCCTTTCAGCGTCGAGGGGAGATATAATTTGCGGTCTTTTGCTCTTCTGTTCGCCTCTGCTGCTGTTATGTTTCCTAGTGCTTCTAATATTCCATCGATCCATCTTTTTCGTGGTCGACCCTTGGGTCTGGTGTTCTCACAACGTTTGTTGAAGGCTCGTTGTGTTGTGTTTTGTTCTTTCTGCCTTGATACGTGGCCAAGCCATTTTATCTGTTGTTTCCTTATATATTCTATTGTGGGGGCTATCCCTAGCTTTTTTCTCAGTTCTTCATTTCTGATCTTATCTTTCAGACTGTTTCCTGTCATTCGTCTAACACATTTCATCTCTGTAGAGGTTATTTTTCTTATTGTTCTTGCATCTAGGGTCCAGGTCTGGCATTGGTAGCACAACGTTGGGATGAAGATTGTATTGTATAGTGCTCGTTTTGCCTCCAGAGTTATTTCCTTGTTGGACAATAGTGGTGATAACTGTCCAATGATTTGACAAGCTTTGTTGCATCTTGATTCATTCTCTGCTGTTTGTGATTTATCATTTGTCACTAAACTTCCTAGGTATTTGAATTCCTCTACTTGTTTTAGTTGCCTGCCTTTTATAGTTATGTTGATGTTCTGTTTAATATTTTTGGTGACATTCATGACTTCTGTTTTGTCAATGTTGATTTTCATGTTGTATTTTGTGCCTGAGATGTTGAGTTTGTTTAAGTGTTCTTGTAGGTCTTCTATTGTTTCATGTATTAGTGCCTGATCATCTGCAAATAAAAGCTCGTTGATCTCCTGTTTCTGATGGGTGGCTAGCTTGCTTATATAGTCCAGGTATGTAATAAACATGGTCCCCGTATGTTACCGGGGCCTCATTATGAGGGAAGTAAAGAATAGTGACACTGTGACCTTCCAGGCATGTCGTATGAGGTGACTAAGGAGGTTGATCGATGGCTTGACAAGCTGTCATTGTAAAAAGTATTGTTATGGAAACAGAGCCATATATTTTAGAGCAGTGATCTCTGCAATATGTGCCGCTTTGGCATGCAAGGTTTCTGTTTTTGAGATTGTGGTTCTGCCCTATGTGCCGTCTTCGGCTCGAAAGGACAATAGATAGATGTAATAAACAGCAGGGGGGATAGTACGCACCCCTGTTTTACACCTGATCTAACTTCGAAGTGGTCTGTGTAGCCTGCTGCTGTTCTGACCCTGCAGCTACTGTTGACGTACAGACTTTTAATAAGGTTGGTTAGATGTTGGCTTACTCCGTTTGTTGTTAGTATCTCCCACAGCTGTGTATATGAATACAGAAATATAAAGTATGAAGAAATGTAGATATATTTTGAATGAATTGAATCACTTAAACTACAATTGATAATTTACAAGGTTTAGTTACCTAACTGATTTCTGTTTGGAGCAACGTCCCCCTGCACTTTATTCGATCATTCTCTAATCTATCATTAGAAGACCTCCTATGTACGTCTGTCAAGGGTTATTTTAAATGCCTAAATTAACATGTTTTTAGAAGACTTTTAAACCTTGTTGATAAAATGCACCTCAAATGCACACAAAGTAGAAGCTGTTGATATATTCCAATATGTGCGATCAATAAGGGGAAATCACTCATTAGAAGAAATAATTTAGGTACCTAAACTTGTAAATTATACTACAATTGAGCTGTACATATAATACAAATATTGCTAGGAATGAGCATAACAAAAGTGAAACTCGTACAGAATAGAATAAAATAAAATCATAGTGAACTACATGTGGTTTTACATTTGCATTTTGTAGACAATTTATTCTCATGCGATCTCAATTGAAGTTAACAATTTTTGTTGTAATAATTATAAAAGAGTTCCTATTAGCCACTGGATTTCCACATTTTGATATGCATTTTTCATATTTTTGTTGTTCAACTCTAAATAATTGTTTATCAACATCAAGAGAAATAAAATATTTGGTAAAATTTCCTTTCTCCCAGGATTTTAAAGAGAGAAGGTTTCTTTGCTGATGTGAAGAGAAAAGAGAGATATGAGAAGCCTTTCTTAAAGAGAAGTCGACTTGCCTATGAGAGATGCCGACGAATATATGATTCTGAAATGCAGAGAAAAATTGAATTTGTTATGAGAAAGAACAGGCCTGATCCTTTCTTAAGATAGTTATGTTTTGGCATTTGTTCACCTTTAATTAAAATTTGTATTTTCTTGGTAAAAAAGATGGATTGTTTGATATATTGAATGTGTGTTTTATTTCTAGACTGGGATAGCTGTTTTTGGAATATGTTTGGCAGTTAAGGTTTTGACTTTACTACTTTGTTTCAAGTGTGTTTGTTTTAGTGCTAGATAATGAATGTACTTTATTAGTTATCAGTTAATGGTATTAATTGTCTTAAATCATATGTAACAACTTTTTTATTATCAAGAAATGTGAAGAGTGGAGAACTGAATATTTCTGATATTCGTGTATCATTTACATTATATGTTCTTGCAAATAATATTTCACTCCAGAGTTGTTTTTTAGTTTTAGTAAGTGTCTTTTATTGCTAGAAACTGTTTATATATTTTATGACAAATAATTGTGTTCTTGTATTTTACTATTTGAAGTCTGTGTTTCTGTTTGGCTACTTGTGGCTGTTGTCTATAAAGTAATGTTACTTGTATTTGATTGGTAGTGTCATTAGTTTCAGTGCAGTTGTGTTGGTTGGTGAATACAAAATTGGTGAAATCAAATTGTAAGTTGTTGCGTATGACACTGGCAGAACGTAGTTTGTTACATTTCACATGAGGACTGTGATGCCTGTAAGATGGAGTTGAATATTGGATACTGAATACATTTACTTTATTCTGTCTCTGTCATCTTTGAGATTAAAGTAAGGAGTTTGGGTGATTTCTCTTTTGGTGTCTTGATCATAATGCTCATCATGTATCTGCTTTTTCATTGACAGAGTGTCTAGGTCTTCCTTTCCCTTTGACATTATGGTGTTATACTCTTTAAAGATATTTGATTTACTCTCTGGTGGTGATAATTCTACATGTCAGACTGTTTGATCTATTGTTTCTTTATATGATCCAGCACTGTTATAACGCTTGAAGTAATACACATGGAAGAATTCAGAGTGTACAAACAAGCAAATGGATAGTTATCTCTTTTAGTGAATCTAAAAAAATGCATGGAATAGAGATTTGAGAGATATAGTCTATAATTAGAAACTTGACTTATTATTTATTATATTTTTTTCTCTCCAAAACTTTTCCATAGGAAACACATGGTAATGAGATGTTTGACAAATTAATGTGCATTTTCCCCACAGTTACCCAGTAAAGGAACCCACTTTAGCCAGAAGTTTAACTAACTGTTATTCTTTATTTACTCAATTTGTCAAAAAAAACCTAATTGATTGTAGCTTCTGTCCACACTCAAACTGCTTTGTTCTTAGCTTTTCAATTATCCTTTAAACATGATCATTGAATTAATCTTCTCAGAACTAATAAACATAGGCATGAATCACTGAACTGACTCTTGGTCTCAAAGCCTATAACTACACAATGCTCAGTTTTTAAAAAATAAAACACTTATCGTTGAGTAATTTTGTAACAGTTTCCTGCCCAAAGTTGTGTTTAGATGTGTAGATTCTGTGAACAATCAATAAGATAAATTATGACTGGAAATGATGTCTGTAAAGGTTAGATACACTAGAAAAATGTGCCAGCAGAAGGGACCAATCAGACAGGAAAAGGCAGCAAGCTATCTGTAGTCTTGATACTGAAAGACAAATGATGAAGGAAAAAAGAATTGACACAGTTCTTTGGTAATATAGCTAGCACCTCAAACCATTTTTTTTCCCCAGAAAAAATCTTTAGCACTCATTTAAGGCTGAGTTAATGAGGAGGCTTGCTGGACAAGTTGACTTCCTTGACCAATTCATCCTCATTAATTCAGGTTAATGACGAGTGCTACACAGTCACATATCACAAGAAATAGCAAAACTAAATCCAAAGCTCTTGAGCTAGGCAGTTCCTCATTCAGGTTAAAGACAGTGTAAAGAGCAGAAATCATAAATCCTCCATGTTTGATGATTCATGTGTAGGTCTTGTAGACTGCTTTCCTCTTAAATCAACTTTCTGCTTGTATTATTCTGCTGAGACTTTCTTTTGGTCTTCCTTGTTTTTTTTCAACACCCAGTGTCCACATGAAGGACTCACCTTGGAGTCTACTTTTGTCCGTTTTGAGCACAGGACAGATGTACTTCCAGTGTCTTATCTTTACATAGCCTGACACGTATTCTTGGTTGGTTTCTTTCTCTTATAATTTTATTTGGTGTCAAGTTGTCCACAATTTATGTTTAAGTCTTCTGTGGCATTATTTTCACTGTCAATTAGTCTCTCTTCTAGAGTGAATTTCCCGCTCTCGTATTTATATGCTAGCGATGGTATCACACACGAGTTAAAAACTCCAAAGACTGCAGTTAATATAGTCCTCAATGCTCAAACTGTAGGCAGGGTTGATTGTAAACAATTACATGTCATCAAAATGTGAAAAGTCCAAGCTGGCAATCATGCTGAGTAATTTGTTATACGTGAACTGACACAATAAATGTACCAGAAATATGTAGCATCCCTTTCCAATGCTGTCAGATGTTACACAGGACTTGTTTTGTACCCCATTAGTTTCTATTCTGTACAAGATTTTCAATCTCAGAGAGTTGATGCTGTCTACCTTTGCCTTTCCTTTCATTGTTCTTTTCAGTGTCCCTTGATACTGACCTAGTTTTCTTTTTCATGCTGTTTCCATTTGAGTACTTGTTTCATGATTCTCTATATATATTTCTGTGCATCACATAGCCTACATATGCCCATGTTTTGCTTTCAATTATCAATGGTATAGTTGGTTGTAGGGTCATAGCTGATATTCCAGAACATTGTATAAAGGTGAAGTATTTTCATGAGACATTTGTTTTCTAGTCTATATTCTAATTTCTATTGCTTATACCAACTTTCACATCCCTAAATAAGGGTGGATAGTACATTGAGTTGAATAACCTAAGCTTTACTTTTGTGCTTATGATTTTGTTAATTTCCATGTTTTTGAAAGCCCATGATACTGTACTGGTTCTGACTCTTATACGATCCATACAACGACTTCTGAAAGAACAATGTGTAATTGTTCTGAATAAATGGTTTTTTTTAAACTGAGTAATTAGATATTACATTTGCATTTGAAAGCTGGAAAACAACAAAAGAGATGAGAAAAAACTAAACGCTTTTGAAGACAAGTGCATAAAAAATATTCTTGTGTACAATGGAGTGAATTCAAGACTAATATTGAAATAAGAGAAACGGCCATGCAACCAAAAATCTCATCTACTATTAGGAAAAGAAGGTGGACATAAGACGGAGAAGAGAAAACAAACGATGAAGTTTTTAAAACAACTAAAAATGAAAAGAGAACTACTAAACACAATTAGAACAAGACAAATGAAATTTTTGGGGCATGTTAAAAGACACAACAGCCTAATAAAAGTAATATTAGAAGGGAAAATGTAAGGTAAAAAGGCAGACCAAGACTAACATGGATGAGTAACATCAAAAGATGTAGAAGTCAGCCTATGACAATCTGCACCATCAATGCAAGAGACAGAGTGGAATGGCGCTCCATGGTAGCCAACCTTCGATGCGGAGACTGCACTCAATGATGATAAAATGAAGAGATAAGAGAATTCCAAAACAAGCTCTTCTGTGGGAAAAATCAAGATTTAGAAGATGAGGAAGACCCAGAGTGACACCTGAAAAGAACACTTATAAGAGAAGCAAAATTCGTAGCATAGACTCACTAGATAAGATTGAACATCTTGCCCAGAATATAAATGGGTGGCGAAAAACACAAGTCCTATGCGACATCTAACGGTGTGGGAAAGATCAAGATCTAGATATTCTCTCTGCTACCTTTATTTTTCTGCAAATATCAAGTTCTATTCTGCTTGCTGGTTTTTTTTTAAATAAGTAAGATAAAGGTAAAGTACGAGACTTGAACCTGCATCTTAGCACGCGAGTTTCCATCCATATGTGCTCGGCCGCCTATCCAGAAATGTTAGGAAATTTCTGTATAGTGTCGCCTCAAGCATCAAAACTCAGATGCGAGACGACATTCCTCACCTTCCCAGGGTAATTACCCTGGTACCCATTTCTGCCAATGGCTGGGTCGACCGTGGTGGTATTTTTTTTTTTTCAACCACGAGTACAATTCACACTGCTCCCAGCGGGAATCGAACACGGGTTGTCCAAACGTCGGTAGTACAGTCGGGTGGTTTTCCCAACTAGGCTACAGAGGTAAGTAATAAAATTAAAAGCATAAAAAAACTTAAGTGCGATTCACAAAAGGTAGATAATATAATGGAAGCTTACTAAAATAGGACCACACAATTTTGACCCCTTGCTTGGCTAACAGTGTTAGGAACTAGAAAGTCATGTAAAAGTACACATTTAAAATATGTCTACTTCTATATTTACAAGTTAGGAAGAAAGTTAGTGCCAGAGGACTCACGACCTTATCCCTCTATATAAGACTGCTGCCACTACAAAGAGGACATCAGTGTGCTGTGTTAAAGTTAGGACATGCTGGCTAAGACTAGATTTGAACAGAAGTGTTGTGTAGAGTAAGTGTAGTTATTTTGTGGCGAATATATATAGTAAGCTTTAGAGTCATTGCAGCAGGAGAGTCATGACCCAGGCAGGCCCACCTCCCTTAGTGTGTCAATCTAAAGGACCAAAACACTTGCTCGACGGGGATTCACTTCTGATGATCAGATTGCCTCCTGCTACATGGCTCTGTATATAGAGTATGAGACAAGGCAATTTCTTCCCTGCATCATCTATACACTCAAATTACTTGCAGGTTATTTGTTTGCTGAAATAAATGATATGATTAATAAGTATTTAGGTATTGCTAGAACCAAAGTTCAGAGATTCTATATAAATGAATGAATAATAGAGTTAAGATATAGCCAGAGAGTTGCTAAAAAATGAATGTTTGTGGCATTAAACATCATCCTGTGGCTGCTGGTCAAGTATAAGTTTCTCCCCATGCCATGATAGGTCTATTGGGAGTATCATGTTAGTGATGTTATTTTAAATGACCTACAGAATATTCTTGGGTGATGTCATTTGTATCACACCAGGCAGTCTGTGTTTTCCAGAAAATGTATCTGACCCATTTGTTGAGGAACTTGAGAACAATGTTGATCCTTCTGATTAGAAGCAAGCACATATGCAGTGTTGATGAGAGATATATTTTGTTCTTCTACTGCTCATATGTTTCCTAGTGAAAAAAAAAAAAGTAAAGAACCCCATCACTCCAAGTGGCGTATAGGAAATATGGTGTTGGTGACTATAATTTTTATAGACCTTCGGCTCGTGATTTTTGGGGTAATATGGTCAGTATTAGACCCATGCCGCTTTGCTTTCCCAAAAACAAATCCAGTACCCATTTAAGGCTGGGTGAACCAGGAAGCTGTTCGATCAGGATTGAACATGACCTCTTGTCTTTGGTAGTCCTGTTCACTAACCATTGAGCTATCGCGGCCTCCTATATGTTTCCTAATGTTTCTAATATTCCATAAATCCATTTTATTCCATGGCCAGCTTTGAATATTGTGTTCCCGTGACATTTTTTTTTGTCATGGCCCATTGTGTGATATTTTGATCTCTCAGTTTTATCTCTTCTCCGAACCATTTTGTTTGTTTCTGCATGCATTCAGTGCTGAGAATTATTCCTTTTTCAGCGGGTGATGACATTTTCTTATTTTAAATATTGAAAAAAAAAAACCCACCTCACCGTTACTAGTGACATTTGTAGCAAAACCGCAAGTATACAGTAGAACCCACTTATAACAAGACCGGCTATAATAAGACTCTTGATATAAGTCAATATTTTAAATCCCCAAATTGTTTCTTCTTTATCCTATATTTTTAAAACATCTGTTATAATGCTACAACCCAGCCTGCAAACAAGATGCAACTTGAAGTTTGCCTAGCCTAAAAATCGTGATGGTGTGTCCTTTCCTTGTCAGTGTGTAAATTGTGTGCAGTGGTCCATCCTTATTGATAGGGAAAAGAGCTGGCTGAGAGTATAGGTAATACCAACCTCAATTTAAGGATGGACTGAACTGATTCAAAGTGCCACATGGAGTTGCAATGAGAGTAGTATGTTGTGAGGATGGGTCAGTTTCAACAAAAATAATTGAAGCAAAGTGAACTACACAAATTCTCAAGCTATCTGAACTAAGGGATTTATAAAACATTACAAGATTTCAAAACACAAGAATGACTAAATGTATTGCAACATGAATGGCGGCAAGCTGTCCCTGCTCACAATAGGAACATTTGAGAAGTCATGTTTTAAAAATATAAGAACAATATCGACAGAGTACAAGTTTAACAAAACAATCATGGATGACAGGGTCATATTTGAACAATGGGTGCACAGGCTGGATAGAAAATTATTGTTACAATGGATGATGCATCAAACATAGTGGACAATTGCTCATCCACATTGAACATGTTTGAGAGCTATTTCTTTATTCTTGCTGCCTCCAGACACGACGACTGTGTTGCAGCCAATGGACAGGCCATCATTTAATCTTTCAAAATGATTTACAGCAGGAAGAGAATTCTGAGAGAAAAACAAAATATATATTCTGTCATTAAGAGCCAGGAGAGCTCTCTGATTGCCATCTAAATGTGAATCTTCTTGAAACTATGGCTTCTGCTGCGTGGGAAAATGTGAATGCTGATACAATCACCGTCTTCACAGGGCAGGTTTCATCGTTACAGAAGCATCAGCGCAGGATGATTAAATTTGTGAGCCTTTATCATCCACAAACTGCTGCCAGTCGCACAGACATGGATTAGATAACCTGTCTGAAAAGCTGAGAGACATTGCTCCAGTCACTATGACCGTTGATGAGTACCTAACAGTGGATGAGACTTGTCCCAACAGGGAGATTTCATCACAAGACATTGCTCAAAGATTCTGGGAGGACAGGGCCACTGCTGAGAAAAAGGAAGATTAAGATGAGGCTGGAAATCCTTATCACATGATAACAACCAAAACAACTTCCCATGCAGTAGAAAGGTAAAGTACGAGACTTGAATCGGCATGCATGCAAGTTTTTCCACCCATATGTGCTTGGCTGCTTTCCAGAAGTGTTCGGAGACTTCTAGATAATGCCGCTTCAAGCATCGAAACTCATGATTCGAGACAAGCAGTCAAAATCCTTCTCACATGAAAACAACCAAAGCAACTTCTCAAGCAGTAGAAATCTTTCTCACATGAAATCAACCAAAGCAACTTCTCAAGCAGTAGAAATCAACCAAAGCAACTTCTCAAGCAGTAGAAATCAACCAAAGCAACTTCTCAAGCAGTAGAAATCTTTCTCACATGAAAACAACCAAAGCTTGAAAAAGAACTAACAATGACTCAAAGAGACATAAACAAACGCTACGAAAATACCAGATTAAGAGGAAGACCGAGAAAGAGATGGATAAAGGGAATACTAGAGTCACTAGGAGGGATAACACCAGAAGAGCAAAGAATCGCAGATCTCCCCTCAACGGCAATGGAGGAAGGATAGAAGAAGAGAAAGGAGAGTAAAGCTACTCATTCAAACCTTCACTCTTCTCTTTTCTGGCAACTAATTCACGGAAACGAGCTGTATTTTGTAATAAACATTGCGCTGTACACGGTTAAATTAGTGAGTCAAATTTTGCGTTAGCAGCTTTTAGCGGGCAGGTGGGGTGATGGTTAACTTGTTTTTTACCTGGAGGTGACAGTTCTAATCTAAAACAAGAGTGCTCTGGCGGGTAAGAGAGTATTACAACCCTACACAGTCTGAGTCTACTTTCGTTAACAAAAAACATGTATTGTGTCTGAACAGTCCGAAAGGCTGATGACATGTGAAGGAGAAAACAATCAGAAAGCACTATCACGGGTTATTTAACACAATGAAAGCAAAAGCCCAGAATAAACTCATAATAAAAACATCAACGGCTCTCCTAATCAATAAAACATCACTGCTCAGTCAGGCTCAAAGATTCAACTTATTTTGGTGCGTCTCATTTTTATCTTGTCACTAGGAAAACACGCCACACTTTCCTGTCCTAGAGGTAAGAAAATATTGATCTTCGCGTGCACGTCGTCATGGGAATAGGGATGCCAATGTATGGTGAGCTGTTCTACCATTGATTTGAAAACAGTTACTGTATAACTAACTAGTGGAACAATATTAAAACAGGTAAATGAATTTAAATATCTGGGAACATTGATAACTTCAGATGGCATATGTACTACAAAGGTGAGATGCAGAATGGCTCAGGCAAAATCAGCTTTAAAAAAAAAATGAGGAAGATACTGCGCACTTCATTTTTGACAATAGAAACAAGAAATTGGTTATTGGTTATGGAAGGCCTCGGTATCACTGCAAACGAATTAAAATCCATAATTGCTCAACCGCCCGTGCCAGTGGAATCATCCGAATTACTAACACATCTCCCAAACAAAGAAAGGTAACTGTAGTCCCCATCGTAGCAGTCTCAGCACACGCCAAAAGACATAAGGCGAAACCGCGCAGAAAGTGAACACAGCCAACTGTTCCCTGTCATACGATATCATCATTCATCGTAAACAAGCGGAATATCGAAACAGGATCAAAACGGATGAGACACACAGCTCACGGTGTGCACAGAGCACTTAACTCAGTAGCTCCTGCAACAAGCCGGACTTGGAATATGAGGAAACTGCAAGAAGGAACACTTTTCAGACATAGCCTTCAATGATTCCTGCCGCCTATCCACCATATACCATGGGAGTTCGCGTCCTCCCGAAAATGATGATCGTCGTAGCACTTGATGATGTTAGGCCATCGTTGATGACTCCAATTCCAAACATATAGACACACGGTGGTGGTAAGTTATCATTTCAATCCAACAGAAGCCACCTGACCTGTAGTTAGTAAAACCACAGAGAGAATATGATTTTGTGACCTTCACTCTTGGATGTGAATGTGTAGTTTACACAAGAGGAGAAGTTTTCAACTACAGTGATCCCATTTAAGGCAATTCTGGGATAGCAAGGCAAGTCTCCTTTATAGCAGCAGAACTTGATGTTCTCCGCTCCCTTCTTGTAGCTGCTGCCACACGATTCTGATGTCTCATTAACTTGGATATCATTCAAGAACAATGTCAGATTATCATTCCATAGATCTGGCTCTGCTGATGTAGTGCTTGGTGCAACAGTTGTATCAATCATACAGGAGGCTTCTGGTTTGTGGTCATTAATATCACAGACGGCACATGATGTTGTTATATTCAGTATTTCTTTCTGGGGTGTAGATATGTGGCACACACATGGAGAGTGGTTTGTGGTCACCGTAATCCCATTAAAAGCAATTCTAGGTTAGTATGGCATAGCTGTTTCAGAACAGCACAATCATATGATGTTTGTCTGTGTTCGCTATAAAGCTGCTGCTGTTACACAATCCTGACGAATTATAGGTGTGGACATTATTCACTTGCAATGACAAAACTGCTTTGTTTACATCATAAACCTCTGGAAGCGAATCATTTATGGGACTAATAATACAATTTATTTTTCCATCGGGCATATCTTCCTTGAGTCTCCCCCCCCCCCCCCCCCCCAAAAAAAAAAAAGGTCTTGGGTTAAAAAGCACATATGCTTTTGAGTTAAACACAAAATGAGCCCACTTCATAGATTCAAAATGATCCTTGCCAGTGCCATCCGTTTGCACAAGTCAGGTTCTTAGCTACCAAGGTCACAAACTAAGCCATCAAATTAAAGACTTTATCTACAGCGAAGGTTAACGAACTGTGAACAAACATTTATGTTCAAACCTTGAATACATTTTTTAAAATCTGCCAACTCGCTGCAATAACAGATATCGTGGTGTTCAAATTAAACATTGCTTAGTCCATGGCTCGAATATAAATAAGCTGCCATTTTGGTGCGTCCGATGACGTCATCATAGAAACAAGAAAAGAGTTTTTAAATGTTATGTAGAGCCAGTCTTAACATATGGATGTGAATCATGGACAACAGATAAGAAAATCACAGGAGTCTGCAGAAATGTGATTTTACAGAAGAGTGTTGAGAATACCATGGACAGCTAAGAAGAGTAATGAAAGCGTTTTGAAAGAGGCCAAAGCAAAAAGAGAGCTAATTTCCAATATTAAGAAGAAACAATCATTATTTTTTTGGCCATATAATGAGAAGGGAACAGCTGGACTATATTGTAACAACTCGAAAAATTGAAGAACGAAGAGATAGAGGGAAGCAAAGAGAGAAATTACCAGACAGCTTAAGAGAATGGCTTGGCAGAAGGTCAACAACGGAAATGATAAATAACTGTCGAGATCTTAAGTTATGGAGCGACATGATCACCTACGCCAACAGGCAATGTATTTGATAATGATGATGTTTGTATAACTAAGAAGTCACCGTGGTGCGAGCTGAGGCAGTCACATAGGTGATGATAGGAACACATTTATCATATCGTGCTGGCCTGGGCGCTGTACAACTGAATGAAACGTGGAAAATAAATACAATAAATATAAATTGTATGTAGCAGCTTTAGTAATAAAGACAGTACCGAATTATAAACGTTTCGGTACATGCCTTCGTTAGTATGACAAGACGACAAACTCATGAAAACGATTCTATATAATATATAGATTTCCACTTAGCTTCAGTCAGATCATATTGAAGACATTGCCACCAGGTTCAAAAGGAAGTCATTCTCCACCCTTTCTATCTGTCCAATTCACTGTTTGTCTATACATACACGATCTCTATATCAAAATTAGACACCACGATAGTTCCCTCAGCTCTTTAGTTACACACACACACACTTGTGGGCAGTCGCCTCATTTACTACGTGCGAATCAGTTCAGAGGAAGATGTTTACAGCACTCGGAAAAAAATGGCACATATTTATTTGTTATTTTTTTCTGAGTACTGTAAACATACCTCTTCCGTGAATTGATTCGCTGATTATCGCCTTGGAAGTTTCCCTCTATAAAAATATTCATTTATTATTATTTTTCTCATTTACTACGCCCAAGTCGTTTCGAGCGGCGTCAGTCGCCGGTAGTCTCGAAAAGTCTCCCCCATCAACTATATCATTCTCTTTAAGTACCATCTCTACTGGTACGAGCCTACTAAGACTTAAATAGGTACTTGAGATTTTTCTGGGAGATAACTCTAGAGTAGTGACGATCACATTTACCCACAATTACAACGCTGCGGGACGCATTCAACCCTAGACTGGTCTTCTAGAACTAGGTTATATTGTAACACAAGCACACAATAATACGGGTGGTGTGATAAGTGACTGATAAACCTGCCTCTCTCTAATCAAGTAGAAAAGAAGTCCATTCACTCTTTAGTAAAAGGTATTTTTATCTGGAATGAAATACAAATCATAGCTGGTGTACTGCGTGACGACAGCACTACTCATGCACATTTAATCTTTAACCAGTGAGCTAACCCTAGAAATGGCATATGAGCCATGAATATGTTTTTTTTTAAAATTGTGATCAACATCACGGCATGGAGTCTAACTTCTCCCGAGAAAATTTGCTGTACCCATTTTTAGATGTTAAGTTAACAGAAAAATTGTATGGGTTGAGAAAAAACTATTCTCATCTAGCTCTCTCTCTCTCTCTCTCTCTCTCTCTCTCTCTCTCTCTCTCTCTCGTCACTTCCTCGTGTACCCTATAGGGTGTCGAGGGAGATATAAAGATCTAGCTCTAGCCCTTCTTACAGCATCAACTATTGTCAATTAATGTTGTTGTAACGCTTGGTAGATGTTGTCAATTTGTATTTCTCTGAGCCTACCACGGGCTCCATCTCCTCTTATCCTAAATGTTTTGTATGCTATATCATCTGTTGACATTCTTTTCTCTGAGCCTATCACGGGCTCCATCTCCTCTTATCCTAAATGTTTTGTGTGTTATATAATCTACTTACAGCCTCAACTATTGTCAATTAATGTTGTTGTAGCGTTTGATGGATGTTGTCAATCTGTCTTTCTCTGAGCCTACCACGGGCTCCATCTCCTCTTATCCTAAATGTTTTGTGTGCTATATCATCTGTTGACATTCTTTTCTCTGAGCCTACCACGGACTCCATCTCCTCTTATCCTAAATGCTTGGTGTGTTATATCATCTGTTGACATTCTTTTCTCTGAGCCTACCACGGGCTCCATCTCCTCTTATCCTAAATGTTTTGTGTGCTATATCATCTGTTGACATTCTTTTCTCTGAGCCTACCACGGGCTCCATCTCCTCTTATCCTAAATGCTTGGTGTGTTATATCATCTGTTGACATTCTTTTCTCTGAGCCTATCACGGGCTCCATCTTCTCTTATCCTAAATGCTTTGTGTGCTATATCATCTGTTGACATTCTTTTCTCTGAGCCTACCACGGGCTCCATCTCCTCTTATCCTAAATGTTTTGTGTGCTATATCATCTGTTGACATTCTTTTCTCTGAGCCTACCACGGGCTCCATCTCATCTTATCCTAAATGTTTTGTGTGCTATATCATCTGTTGACATTCTTTTCTCTGAGCCTACCACGGGCTCCATCTCCTCTTATCCTAAATGCTTTGTGTGCTATATCATCTGGTGACATTCTTTTCTCTGAGCCTACCACGGGCTCCATCTCCTCCTATCCTAAATGCTTTGTGTGCTATATCATCTGTTGACATTCTTTTCTCTGAGCCTACCACGGGCTCCATCTCCTCCTATCCTAAATGTTTTGTGTGTTATATCATCTGTTGACATTCTGTCCAGATGAGCAAATCATTTAATTCGTTATCTCAGTTTGTTGTTTAGAATTGATTTAACGCCCTAGCTCTCTCTCTCTCTCTCTCTCTCTCTCTCTCTCAACCATTTCTAATGCTCTCTCTCTCTCAACCATTTCTAATGCTCTCTCTCTCTCTCTCTCTCTCTCTCTCTCTCAACCATTTCCAATGCTCTCCCTCTTTTGGTCACACCAAGCACCTTTCTCAAACATCTTATCTCTGTTCTGACTAGTTTCCTTGTATATTTAGTCATGAGCGATCATGTTTGGCACTGATAGCACAAGATGGAAATTAATATTATTTGTAATAGATATTTCTTTGTGATGATAGTATTGTCTTGTGCTGAAGTATAGTGGCTAGCTATCCTAGTATTTCGTTTGCTTTGTTACATCGAATGTCTATTTTTTTAAATCCATTTTGGTATCTTCAGAAAATGTTGTTCCTATACGTTTGACTTATAATATCAATGAACAGCTGATTTGATTAATAATTATTACAATAAATACTTCGAAAGAAGGTAAATATGAACAGGGGATAACTGAACACACTGGATTTAAAAAAAAAAAAAACGATCTAAATATATAAGCAGAAAACGGAGGACAAAAGCAACCTGCAGAGATATTTGGAAATGCGTTTTTTCAGATTATAATCGACAAGACAGTTGCTGTCACGCAACATAAGAAATTAAAAGAGCAGATTTTTGTGCAAAATGAAAACATAGGTTAATGCTACCCCGTACAAAGAGTATCCTATATACCACGCAATCTCTTCAATTTCCATTTAATATGAATGTTTTTTAGTGTAACCAGTTTTCAAATTGCTCAACTGGTTCGTTATTCACTATATAGAACTATCATCACTGCACTCAGACACCATTTATTAGTTTTCAGCTCTGTTTCCTGACCAGAAAGATCTCAGCATAGAGCACGAAAATTGCAGCACCGATGAGGGCCACAAAGATATTCCAAGAACAGGTTTAATATAACTTTACTGATAATGAACATTTTATTGTACTGTGTTGGATGTTTGACCCCTTGTAACCTCGTGAATTGTCAACGGTTCTTGTTATTTTACATGATAAGATGTAGACATGGGTTTTTGCCTTCTCGGTGAGGAAGGTTATTTGGCTGATATTAAATACGTCATGTTATGGAAGGCCCCGGTATCACTGCAAACGAATTAGAATCCATAGTGTGCTCAATCGCATGTGCCAGTGGAATCACCCGAATTAGTATCTCATCTCCCAAACAAAGAAAGGCAGCTGCATCCCCCATCTCAGCACACGCCAAAAGACAGAAGGCGAAACCGCACAGAAAGTGAACACAGCCATTAGTACCCCATCATACGATATTATCAATCCTCGTAAGAAATCGGAATACGTTGACGTAGGCTAGTCACCAGAAAGGAGACGGAGAGAGAGAGAGAGAGATTAAGCAAATCACAAATAAAACAAAAACAGCTTTCATCCAACTTAATCAAATGCTGGCAGTAAAAAAACATAAAAAACAAGCACGGAGATAAAACGATTTAATAGAAATGTCAGAACAGTCCTCTTATATGACTCAGAGACATCAAGGATGTTGAACAATACAACTAAACAACAATGACCACATTTTGTCCGCAACTGTTTGAGGACAATTCTGAACATCAGATCGTATGCCAAGATCAGAAACGAAGATATCTGGGAAAGAACACAAAGACCAATTGAACGAGAGATTCGTCATGTTCCTCCACATGTGGAGGCATTCACAGTGCATCGTATCAATTCTGTTGTTGGCTGTTTTCCGTGTCATACACCAAGCTATCCAGTATCTCCTCTCTTTTGTCGCCCGCGATCTCTTTTTCTCTGATTAAAAAAAAAAAATAGAGCCAGATATTATGAGAGAGAGAGAGAGAGAGAGAGAGAGAGAGAGAGAGAGAGAGAGAGAAAGCCAGGAAGATCAGAAATATATAGAGATGAGAAGGCATGAAAACTCTCAAGAACATTGGCCTAGACTAAAGAGAAGTGGAGAAAATGTATACGATTATGGATGGGTGTAGAGACCTTGTCCGTGGCCAGTACTCAAATAAGTTTCTAAAACGCTCTTATTGATTTGATTGTCGCAGTCTATTTGGTTATTATAACCTAAGATATGCTGATGATACTGTACTACTAGCAGAAAATCCTAAAGATCTACAACAATTACTTAATGAAATAAACATAACAAGCAAAAAATATGGAAATCATAAACAAAGCAGATACTCAAAACCTTTCAAGGGGATATCAACATAGAAGGAATAAACCTAGAGACAGTTCAGAACTACAACTACCTTGGACATACTATAACCAATGATGGAAAATGTACAACTGAAATAAACAAAAGAATAGGAATGGCAAAAAGTAATTTTAATGTCATGAAGAACATACTGACATCAAAACAAATAACACTAGGGCTAAAACTAAGAATAGCAAAATGTTACATCTTCTCAATATTCCCATATGGTGCAGAAACATGGGCATTAGACAAGAAAACAGAACAGAGAATTGAAGCTTTTGAAATGTGGATATATAGAAGAATAGGTAGAATTTGATGGAAGGAAAAGAAAACAAACGATGAAGTCTTACAACAACTAAAAAAGAAAAGAGAGCTACTAAGCACAATTCAAACAAGACAAATGCGATTTTTGGTCCATGTTAAAAGACACAACAGCCTACTAAAAGTAATCCTGGAGGGGAAATACAATGTAAAAGAGACAGAGGCAGACCAAGACTAACATGGACTAGTAACATCAAAAGATGGACAAATCAGCATATGACAACCTGCACCATCAAAGCAAGAGACAGAGCAGAATGGCGCTCAATGGTAGCCAACCTTCGTTGCGGAGAAGGCACTCGATGGTGATGATGATGATTTGGCTATTATGAAAATATCTCACAATTTGGTCGGTTACTGTATTATAAAATGTTTTTGTTTTTTTTTTAAATTTCGCGTGTCTCAATCTGTTCCAACACAGACGAAAGAGGTGGAGAAGAAGAAGAAATGGAAAAAAAAACAGTCAAGGCCCGAAGCATAAAGAAAATACGATGTTAGTGCCTCTTAGTATTTTACCTTCTGCACAATTTCTGGTAATGTGACCAGAACACCAGAGCCTTTACGAGAAAAAATATCCGGTATCCACTTAAGGCAGTGAAACTAGGAACTGTTGAAGTGAACCTCAGTGGACCAGTTCATTAGCCACTGTTCCCCCACGTCCTCGACTAACCAATCATAGAAGTGGTGTCAGAAATAGTCAGCAAAGGGCCGCTGTAGCGTTGTGGTTGCGATGCTCTCTAAGTCCAAGAGTATTTGGTTCGAGACCCTATGAAGCGATCGAGGGTGTGAGGGACAATCTAGTGGTTATCTATTTCAGAGAGAGACGATAAAATGTAGGTCTGGTGTTGAAGACGATCATCTAAAGTGACCAGTGGCTCTTGAAAATCTACACGGATCGAACTGTTTATGGTTGTTCTGGTTAAACATTGAAAACAAATCTAGCTTTGTGCTGTAAATATATATTTTTATGTTGACCAGTTGTTGTGCTGTAAATATATATATTTGTGTTGACCAGTTGTTGTGCTGTAAATATATATATATTTATGTTGACCAGTTGTTGTGCTGTAAATATAAAACTTTTACAATTAACCAATTTTTGTGCGATAAATTTAGAAAATTATACTAACTAATTTTTTGTGCCATAAATGTATAAAATTATATTAACTAATTTTTGTGCCATAAATGTATAAAATTATATTAACTAATTTTGCGAAATTTACCAAGAAAGGGCGCTGCGAAGTTCATGCACTGAGCTAAGATGTCACGTATGGTCATGAAGGGATCAGGATTCTTGTGATTATCTTAAGTATTGTACCTAGACAAGCGGAGGTGTCACAAATCTTGAAATGTTTTTTCAGATCTTATTAAGTTTAAAACTCAAATGTTCACTCAGCAGAAGACGATACAAAAGCAGGAAGTAAAAAAAAAGTGAGAGTTTTTCAATGATTGACAAACGATAATACTTTTCTCTTTTAATTACGCAATCATTTCTTTTTGTTCATTTTGCTATTTTCTAACTAAAGTAATACAAACACACCTGTCAGTTCTTCACTTAGACTTCAATCTTTATCACTAAAAGCGCATGCAGTGTTGGTTAAAAAAAAAAAAAAAAAGTAAAGTATCCCCGCCACGCCAAGTGGCGTATAGAGAATATGGTGTTAGTGACCATACATTTTACATGCCTTCAGTACATGATTTTTGGGGTAATGTGGTCGGTATTACGCCCGTGCCGCTTCTTTACTTTCCCAGAAAAAAAAATCCGATACCCATTAAAGGCTGGGTTGACCCAGAAACCGTCGGTTGGGAGTCCAGTTCACTAACCACTGAGCTATTGCGGCTACCTAGAGTTGGTAAGCTGTAACTAAAATCTGTTTCCTTCAACTCGAGGTTGACCACACATCGCAAAGTAATTACTTTCTAAATCACCCTCTTCGCCTTTAATCTATGGAATTGTTTCCGAGCACCAGAACTACGCCTTGGTTACACTTGTAAACCTCGCACAAACCTCGTCTAGTGATCAGTGTCACAATAGAGATGTACTTAAGATCACATAGGCGTGCGTGTCAATTAAATGAGGTTCCCATCAACGTATCAGCTCGCACGGAACTTTGACCCTGGCATTTCCTGTCCTCTCGAGTTTTGTGTCAAAAATGTTTCCAGCATAAGGACAAACGACAAAGTATGTTGATCTCGAGTTTCTACAAAAAGTGAGAATCTGTAACTTTATGTACATGGGATGTGTATGATGGCATTCTAGAAGGTAAGAATCAGCTTCTTGTTTCAAGAAAATATTGATAATGACATTTCTGAAGAAAATGGGTAAGAATCGATATCATATTTCATGAATATTTTGATAACGACAATTCTTTACAAAATAAAAATCGACATCTTATTGATGAAAATATTGATAACGACAATTTTGCTTGTAGACCTTTCTGTATATAGAGGGTACGAATCGACATCTTATTGATGAAAATATTGATAACGACAATTTTGCATATAGACATTTCTGTATATAGAGGGTAATAATCGACATCTTATTGATGAAAATATTGATAACGACAATTTTGCATATAGACATTTCTGTAGATAGTGGGTACGAATCGACATCTTATTTCAAGGAAACACTGATAACGACATTTCTGTAGAAAGTAAAATCAACATTTTACTTCAAGAGTATACCGCTGAAGACAATCCTGCAGTTGGGAAGAATCTATAAACTGTGTTCAGAAAACGCACAATTTACTGGTAGGCAGAATTATAATTCAGTAAATTGTTGGTGGAAGGATTCAAACCTACAAATAATATATTGTTTTAATGTTGTATTATAATTTTGTTGCAACAAGGAAGTACTGAATCAGCTGAAAATGAAAAAAGAAAAAAAAACTGCTTAACGCAATTGGAAAAAAGACAGAGACGAAAAGTGAAATTTGTTTGGCCATGTGAAGAGACATAATACTATTATAAAAGTCATCTTCGAAGGGAAGATACAAGGCAGAGGCAGACCAAGACTAAGGTGGACAGATAACATCATAAGGTGGACATATGAACCCATGACGGCATGCACCATCAAGAGTAGCCAACCTTCGATGTGCAGACGGCACGCAATGAATGAATTGTGTTTCATTACTATGTTGTTTATTCGAATATTATTGCATCAATATATTATAACATTTTTGCATTATTATAATGCTAACCCTCCCCCCCCCCTTTCCCCACAAGTATGTTTTTGCTATGGCCATCTTTTTTTTGCACGTGAATCTGCTGTTATCATGTTTTCGTCCACAATTCATTGTTTGGTTTTTAAAAAAATGATCTATTTATAGCATTGATCTGCAGGTTCATTAAGGTGTTGTTATATTTTCTTCTAAAATTAACCTTCTGATATATTGAGCCAAGAATTTGACTTAATGTGATAATACTTGAGGACTTCCGAAAACATCGGCACCCATATTGACCCGCACCTTTTAAGAATGAGTTACTAAGACCGAGGAGCCGCGATAGCTCAGTGGTTAGTGAACTGGACAGCAAAGGACAAGGGGTAGGGTTCGATCCCAACCGACGGCTTCGGGTTCATCCAGCCTTAAATGGGTACCGGATTTTTTTCTGGGAAAGTAAAGCAGCACGGGCGTAATACCGACCACATTACCCCAAAAAATCATGTGCTGAAGGTCTGTAAAATATAGGGTCACTAACACCATATTTCCCTATACACCACTTGGCGTGACGACGGGGTACTTTACTTTACTTTACTTACTAAGACCAATTTTGATAGTTTTTAATATTTTTTTTTCCGATTTCGTAGATTAAATTTAAGTAGGGAAGCAGCAGCAGGTGTTCTCTTTTGGGTGATGTCTATTTTTTTTTTTGGATGATGTCGTTTTGGAATCATTGCATACTCATCTGAATATGGCTTGAACAAAGTTCAACCTTGCTGACGTCATAACTGACAATCCACAATGGCAATGGGTAGAATCATTGCAGAAGTATAAAAAAAAAATACGTAGAGTCACCTTTGTCTACGTCCCTGGACATGCGGGAGTATGGGGAAACGAAAGAGTGGACAGTTGGCTAACTGAACTGTCGTTGAAACGGTCGACCAATGAATCGAATGGGCATTATCAATGCCCTCAGAGATGTGGGAAGGGCACAGGACTTCGACACCCATGAGTCCACGTCACTCCTTTAGATGACAGAGATGGGAGTTAAGATGGGTACATTCAGAAAAGAGAAACTTAATGGGCATATAAGAAGACTTATCAACCAACACAGAACTGAAGTCGTCAGTCGCTGGACACTGCGGGATATGCTGAGGAGGGGATCTGAGCACCTGATAGACATGTTCGGAGTGCTATGATGAAGACCCGCAAATAACTCAAACTCAATAACTCAATGGTTGATCGCGTTGTCCTGTGTTTGCGGGGACTAGCACAGTCACTTAAGCAGTTTGGATTGCCTTACTTGCTGTCAATGTTTGTTTTTCACTGGAACTGGAGTGAGAAAGTAATTGTGTACTCGCTTTTCGATGAAAATCGTTTGGAATTGTCTGAAATTGATCCCCTCGACGTTGAAAGGCAAATGAGGGAGGAAAGAAGAAGAAGAATGAAACTGATTCTATGAAAATAATATACAAAGGATCGAGTTTTATCTTCATCGGTGGCTAATAGTTCACCAAGCCTTTATGAGTGCCAGAGATCTATTGTGGTGGAAAGGGTCGGTGTGGCGCAGTGCTGTTAACAGTACCCAAATGGTATATTCGATCCTGCTTCGGACCATATATTGTTCTTTGTTTTTAATTTCTTTCTGTTGTTGATTATTTGTCATTTTTTTCCGAGTGATGTAAACATACCTCTACCTCTGAATTGAATCGCTGATTATCGCCTCAGAAGTTTCCCTTTATAATAATATTCATTTATTATTATTTGTCTCCCAAACAATCTACCGCAGAATAAAAGGATGGAAATGGCAGGAAAAATTCACTAACATAGAATTATGGAAATGTAGCAGTCAAATACCAGTGGATAAAGAGATACAGCGAAGACGATGGCGCTGGATTGGATCACACAATGCGGAAGCCAACTGAGAGTATTACACAACAGGCCCTTTTTGGAATCCCCAGAGAAAAAGACAAAGAGGAAGACCAAGGAATTCTTGGAGACGACAGATAGAAACAGAGATGAAGATGATGGGGAGGACATGGAATGATCTTAAAAGAATGGCAAGAAACAGAATGACTTATAAAGTGTTTGTTGAAGACTTATGCTCTACAGGGAGCTGAAACGTAGAAGAAATAATATACTTTATTCACCATACATCATACATAAATGGGTTGTTACATTCAGTCCCACGAATTCTTACATTCTGTCCCCTACTATGTGCAGGTTTTATTTCACAAGTAAGCAAAAGAAATAATGTCTCCATTGTGTACATGGCGCCCGTCAGTACCAGGACTGGATGTGTTCAGCGCCCTATAGTCGATCGCTCGGGTCACGATTAGTGAATCAGAAAACTGTCGTGAGCGAATGCAGAATGACAACTTTCATCAACATAGGCTCCATTAATTGTCTCTCGTAACTTTAATCACCCCGGGCCAATTTCTATGTTTTATTTTAGTAATCGTCTCAATATTCTCTTCTATGAGTTCGTGTATATTATAACATCTAACTGTAATTAACATTCGGTTTTATTGATTATAGTAATGCGTTTCCGATCTGATTGATATTATCTCTTCATCGAGCCTCGGCTCTATGAATTCTTGGTTTTATCTCTCTCATGGAATTGTGTATGTTGTGTGAGGTTGTGTGTGTTGTGTGAGGGTGTGTATGTTGTGCGATCACGATCAAGCGTGAGGGTGTGTATGTTGTGTGAACGCGATCATGCGTGAGGGTGTGTATGTTGTGTGAGCGCGATCATGCGTGAGGGTGTGCATGTTGTATGAGCGCGATCATGCGTGAGGGTGTGTATGTTGTGTGAGCACTATCATGCGTGAGGGTGTGTATGTTGTGTGAGCACTATCATGTGTGAGGGTGTGTATGTTGTGTGAGCGCGATCATGCGTGAGGGTGTGTATGTTGTGTGAGCACTATCATGCGTGAGGGTGTGTATGTTGTGTGAGCACTATCATGCGTGAGGGTGTGCATGTTGTATGAGCGCGATCATGCGTGAGGGCGTGTATGTTGTGTGAGAGCAATCATGTGTGATGGTGTGTGTTGTGTAAGCGCGATCATGCGTGAGAGTGTGTGTTGTGTGAGCGCGATCATGTGTTAGGGTGTTTATGTTGTGTGAGCACGATCAAGTGTGAGGGTGTGTATGTTGTGTGAGCACTATCATGCGTGAGGGTGTGTATGTTGTGTGAGCGCGATCATGTGTTAGGGTGTTTATGTTGTGTGAGCACTATCATGCGTGAGGGTGTGTATGTTGTGTGAGCACTATCATGCGTGAGGGTGTGCATGTTGTATGAGCACTATCATGCGTGAGAGTATGTGTTGTGTGAGCGCGATCATGTGTTAGGGTGTTTATGTTGTGTGAGCACTATCATGCGTGAGGGTGTGTATGTTGTGTGAGCACTATCATGCGTGAGAGTGTGTGTTGTGTGAGCGCGATCATGCGTGAGAGTGTGTGTTGTGTGAGCGCGATCATGCGTGAGGGTGTGTATGTTGTGTGAGCGCGATCATGCGTGAGAGTGTGTGTTGTGTGAGCGCGATCATGCGTGAGAGTGTGTGTTGTGTGAGCGCGATCATGCGTGAGGGGTGCATGTTGTATGAGCGCGATCATGCGTGAGGGTGTATATGTTGTGTGATCACGATCAAGCGTGAGGGTGTGTATATGTTGTGTGATCACGATCAAGCGTGAGGGTGTGTATATGTTGTGTGATCACGATCAAGCGTGAGGGTGTTTATGTTGTGTGAGCACGATCAAGTGTTAGGGTGTGTATGTTGTGTGAGCGCGATCAAGTGTTAGGGTGTTTATGTTGTCTGAGCACGATCATGTGTTAGGGTATTTATGTTGTGTGAGCGCGATCAAGTGTTAGGGTGTGTATGTTGTCTGAGCACGATCATGTGTTAGGGTGTTTATGTTGTGTGAGCACGATCAAGTGTTAGGGTGTGTATGTTGTGTGAGCGCGATCAAGTGTTAGGGTGTTTATGTTGTCTGAGCACGATCATGTGTTAGGGTGTTTATGTTGTGTGAGCACGATCAAGTGTTAGGGTGTGTATGTTGTGTGAGCGCGATCATGCGTGAGGGTGTGTGTTGTGTGAGCGCGATCAAGTGTTAGGGTGTTTATGTTGTCTGAGCACGATCATGTGTTAGGGTGTGTATGTTGTGTTAGCACGATCAAGTGTTAGGGTGTGTATGTTGTGTGAGCACGATCAAGTGTTAGGGCGTGTATGTTGTGTGAGCACGATCAAGTGTTAGGGTGTGTATGTTGTGTGAGCACGATCAAGTGTTAGGGTGTGTATGTTGTGTGAGCACGATCAAGTGTTAGGGCGTGTATGTTGTGTGAGCACGATCAAGTGTTAGGGTGTGTATGTTGTGTGAGCACGATCAAGTGTTAGGGCGTGTATGTTGTGTGAGCACGATCAAGTGTTAGGGTGTGTATGTTGTGTGAGCACGATCAAGTGTTAGGGTGTGTATGTTGTGTGAGCACGATCAAGTGTTAGGGTGTGTATGTTGTGTGAGCACGATCAAGTGTTAGGGCGTGTATGTTGTGTGAGCACGATCAAGTGTTAGGGTGTGTATGTTGTGTGAGCACGATCAAGTGTTAGGGCGTGTATGTTGTGTGAGCACGATCAAGTGTTAGGGTGTGTATGTTGTGTGAGCACGATCATGTGTTAGGGTGTGTATGTTGTGTGAGCACGATCAAGTGTTAGGGCGTGTATGTTGTGTGAACACGATCAAGTGTTAGGGCGTGTATGTTGTGTGAGCACGATCATGCTAAAGGGTATGTTTAAGTGATATTATTACCTCTATTATTAACACTAAATTTTGTTGATTGTTGTCTCTTCCACAAGTGCTCGGTCACAACCTCTGTTTCATCTCTAACTCGTCCACTTCTGTGTCGTCTGGACTAGCAGGCCGGAGTGATAAAATTCGTCGTTCATGTCAGGTTAGCTTCTCAATAGATTGACGTCATTAAAAAAAAAATCACAGGTGATATGGATTATTTGTATCCAGTCTAAACCACTGGAAACTATTATTCGTGATATGGAAACTATTATTCGTGATATGGAAACTATTATTCGTGATATGGAAACTATTATTCGTGATATGGAAACTATTATTCGTGATATGAAAACTTTGACCCTTAAAACACGCTGCTTTCGAATTGCAATGCGGCCCTTAATCACTATCTCTGCTGATATCACCTAACTCCCTTTAAAAAAAAAAAAAAAGAAATATAAATTGAATAAAAGACCCACTGTTCATTTATCCTTTTTATATTTCTTTTTTTTTTTAATGGGAGTTAGGTGATTTCAGTAGAGATAGTGAATAATGGCCGCATATATATATATATATATATATATATATATATATATATATATATATATTGTATGGGAGCCGCGATAGTTCTGTGGTTTGTGAACTGGACTACAAAGGACAAGAGGTAGGGTTCGATCCCAACTGACGGCTTCTTGTTCACCCAGCCTTTAATGGGTACCGG
This sequence comes from Megaustenia siamemsis, assembly GCA_032433765.1. Taxonomy (NCBI): domain Eukaryota; kingdom Metazoa; phylum Mollusca; class Gastropoda; order Stylommatophora; family Ariophantidae; genus Megaustenia; species Megaustenia siamemsis. The sequence goes on from JAVIAB010000024.1 coordinate 35,692,036, forward strand.
ATTTTTTTCTGGGAAAGTAAGGCGGCACGGGTGTAATACTGACCACATTACCCCAAAAGTTATGTGCCGAAGGTCTGTAAAATGTATGGTCACTAACACCATATTCCCTATACGTCACTTTACGCGTGACGGGGGTACTTATATATATATATATATATATATATATATATATATATATATATATATATATATATATATTAATGTTCTATTTCATAAATTAAAAAGAGTTCATCGAAATTACATAGACTCAATTCTGACCGAGTAAATTATGAACAGTTGACATATGAAAAGAAGATTAGGGGCTTTAGAGATGAGATTTCAAGAATGTTGAGAATATTTGGGCACTGGATAGCTAAAAAGACCAAATAAGAAATTCTCAAAGAGACCAATATAAAAAGAGAGCTTCTAAAAACATTAGATTGAGATGAAATTATTTATATATATCCGGTACATCATGAGAAGAGGAAAGTTGGAATACAGATTGCAATTGGAAAAATACAGGGAAAGAGAGCTCGACGACAGTGTGAGACGATAATAGATAGCTTGCTGTCGCGGCACAGTAAACGGTCAACAACACTGTTGATACGATGCACTGTGGACAGAGAATTGTGGAAGGACATGATCGCCTACGCCCACTGGTATGGTACATGATGATGATGAATATAAACTGTTATAAAAGTAAAAGTACCCCCGTCACCCCAAGTGGCGTATAGGGAATATGGTGTTAGTGACCATAAATTTTACAGACCTTCGGCACATGATTTCTGGGGTAATGTGGTCAGTATTACGCCCGTGCCGCTTCACTTTCCCAGAAAAAAATCCGGTACCCATTTAAGGCTGGGTGAACCCGGAAGCCGTCGGTTGGGGTCGAACCCTACCTCTTGTCCTTTGTAGTCCAGTTCACTAACCACTGAGCTATCGCGGCTCCCTATAAATTGTTATCATTTTCGCTTTTTTTTGTTCTCTTGATACGGCTTTAAAGATCAGAACTGGTTACAAATGGAACGGTACTTTTGGGGTCTTCTATCTATAGTTCTTTCGAGCCGAAGACGGCATATAGGGCAGAACTACAATCTCAAAAACAGAAACTTTGCGTGCCAAAGTGGCACATATTGCAGAGATCACTAATTCTAAAATCTATGGTTCTGTTTCCATAACAATGCTTTTTTACAATGACAGCTTGTCAAGCCATCGATCAACCTCCTTAGTCGCCTCTTACGACAAGCCTGGAAGGTCACAGTGTCACTATTCTTTACCTCCCACATAATGAGGCCCCGGTAACACACGGGAGATTGTGTGAGCACGATCAAGTGTTAGGGTGTGTATATATATATATATATATATATTTACCTTGTTTTTTTAAAAACTAAACTTTTGATGCTCTATATATGTCTGCATTTTAATTTCCTTTCTCTCTATTGCTTTATCTCTGTATGTTCCTCTCCCTTCTCCCCCCCCCCTATTCCTCCTGTTATACAGTTGTGTCTATCCATCTGTTCGTCTATTTACTAATGCCAAAGTTCGCATATTTTTTGTGTAGAAGTGATAAACTTATTTTGGACGTTTCTTTATATCTCTACGTTTCACTCTCTCATTCTTCTATCTGTGTCCGTTCCTCCCCTCTCTTTCTTCACTCTCTCCTTACCCACTCTCACTACCTATATATATATTTCGCTCTTTCAATCGCATCCGTTTGCCTCCTGCCATGACCTGAATATATATATCAATCCAACACAGGCACTAAATCAGCTGACGCAGTAACAACGAATCCGATTGTAGGATTCAATCGATCTACTTAAACATGCCTGCATACTGTACAATCGATATTTTGAACAGGTATGTTGTCCTACATAATTTACCAATTCCGGTTTGTTATCAGTGAATATCACTTGAGTGAATGTAACTTTTCCCACAAACTAGCCACGTCTGTTATTTACTTTCTCCTTTTATATGCACAAAAAATACAATAACTCTTTGTTTTCAGTGATTATTTCTTCATTTTTGCAAAGGAATATAAATGTATATGTGTCTATATAACATTATCTGATTCGTTTTGTTTTGTAGACGTTTTAGGTCAGTCGTTTGTATTTTAATATTTCAGAAACATTTGCAATTATTAAGCAGTTGATGACGCTTCATGGAAGGACTGAAGTAATATCGCCTACAACAAAACTATTCTGCAGAACCATAAAAGGAGGTAGAATGGGAGGCAGGCAGAGAAAGGGATGAGAAAATAACATCAATAAATAGACATTCGTCTCGGATATGTAGTCCCAAAGAATGACTGAAGTTAGAGAGTTAGAGAGTTCAGAGTTAGAGACTGAAGTTAAAGAATGACTGAAGTTAGAGAGTTACAGAGAGTTCAGAGTAAGAGACTGAAGTAGAGAGTTACAGAGAGTTTAGAGTTAGAGACTGAAGTTAGGGAGTTACAGAGAGTTTAGAGTTAGAGACTGAAGTTAGAGAGTTACAGAGAGTTCAGAGTTAGAGACTGAAGTTAGAGAGTTACAGAGAGTTCAGAGTAAGAGACTGAAGTAGAGAGTTACAGAGAGTTTAGAGTTAGAGACTGAAGTTAGAGAGTTACAGAGAGTTCAGAGTTAGAGACTGAAGTTAGAGAGTTTAGAGTTAGAGACTGAAGTTAGAGAGTTACAGAGAGTTTAGAGTTAGAGACTGAAGTTAGAGAGTTACATAGAGTTTAGAGCTAGAGACTGAAGTTAGAGAGTTACAGAGAGTTTAGAGTTAGAGACTGAAGTTAGAGAGTTACAGAGAGTTTAGAGTTAGAGACTGAAGTTAGAGAGTTACAGAGAGTTTAGAGTTAGAGACTGAAGTTAGAGAGTTACAGAGAGTTTAGAGTTAGAGACTGAAGTTAGAGAGTTACAGAGAGTTTAGAGTTAGAGACTGAAGTTAGAGAGTTACAGAGAGTTTAGAGTTAGAGACTGAAGTTAGAGAGTTACAGAGAGTTCAGAGTTAGAGACTGAAGTTAGAAAGTTGCAGAGAGTTACAGAGAGTTTAGAGTTAGAGACTGAAGTTAAAGAATGACTGAAGTTAGAGAGTTACATAGAGTTTAGAGTTAGAGACTGAAGTTAAAGAATGACTGAAGTTAGAGAGTTACATAGAGTTTAGAGTTAGAGACTGAAGTTAAAGAATGACTGAAGTTAGAGAGTTACATAGAGTTTAGAGCTAGAGACTGAAGTTAGAGAGATACAGAGATACAGAGATACAGAGAGTTCAGAGTTAGAGAGAGACTGAAGTTAGAGAGATACAGAGATACAGAGAGTTCAGAGTTAGAGACTGAAGTTAAAGAATGACTGAAGTTACACGGAGAATACTGAAGTTTGTCTGTAGTGTCCCATGACCCCAGGGTTATGTGATGACGAATAAAAAGACTGATGCAAAGGCTATATATATATATATATATATATATATATATATATATATATATATATATAGCGAGCAGTAACGAAATAAGTATTAAAGCGTGGTGTAATTACGAGATTAACTGAAAAAAACTATGTCTAATTCGTAGATAAAATAGCATGACACTACCTACATGCACACTGTTATTAAAGGTCTCCCTGAATGTCTGTGTTTGTGATTGTTGTCCTTCCAAACCAAAGACGTCACATAGGACATAAATTCTAGAGTCTCCATGACCAACAATCTCTGCCATGACGTGTCAGACTTTGCACAGGATGCACATTGTATCTCGTGACTTGTCCCAAATGGGCATCTCAGTCTAGAAAGGGAGATGATGCCCGTTGTTGTTACTTCTCGCCTCAGTGTTCTTTTTAGTGTTTCTCAAGGCCTGTCTCTTTTTCTTTTCCCGTCTGTTCCTGTTTTGAGAAACTTGTTCTGCGATTCTCTTGTTGTCCCTTCTCATCACATGCAGACATGAACCCACCTTCTTCTCTTGATTATATATTATATTGTTGGATGCATGGTCATTTCTTTTACTTCTGCTCTAGTCTTGAATTCTTTTAAACATTTTTTTTGTCTGAATGCATCTAATTTATTTTGGATCAACACTTTAGTTGGACATTTCTAGCAGACCAGTGCATATTTTCTCATCAGCAACAAGCGAAGTATCTAATCTGAGTAAACTTCCAACGATAAACTAACAGCCCGTTGCGTGGTAATACAGCTTTATAAAACTGATTAGAGGTCATGTGGAATGAGATGTCTTCATATTCATTATAGTGATCTGGGGGCCTCGGTAGCCTAGTTGGGAAAACCACCCGACTGGACTACCGACGTTCGGACAACCCGTGTTCGATTCCCGCTGGGAGCAGTGTGAGTTGTACTCGTGGTTTGAAAAAAAAAATACCCCCACGGTCGACCCAGCCGTTGGCAGAAATGGGTACCAGGGTCTTACCCTGGGAACGTGAGGAATGTTACCTCGCATCTGAGTTTAGATGCTTGAGGCGACACTATACAGACATATCCGAACATTTCTGGATAGGCGGCCGAGCACATATGGGTGGAAACTCGCGTGCTAAGACACCGGTTCAAGTCTCGTACTTTACCTTTACCTTTACCTTTATAGTGATCTCAAGTCACACAGTTACTATCGATCCAGCTGCCAATGACTTTAAGAAAAATGCAATACATTAAATTGCTGTGGAGTCTAGATTTTTTGTTCTTATCGTTTCTCTTTTTCCTACAGTATAGAGTGAAGCGGCACGGACGTAATACCGACCACATTACCCCAAAAAGTATGCGCCGAAGGTCTGTAAAATATATGGTCACTAACACCATATTCCCTATACGCCACTTGGCGTGACGGGGGTACTTGACTTTTCCTTTTTTTTATAGAGTACAAGAAACATTAGAGGGGTGAGGAAGGGAGAATTTGATGATCATTATTATGTATTTTTGAACGCTGTAACTCTTTTGGGGGCTCAAAACATCCTCCTGTCATATGTATTTAAAGTTTTTATTTATCAATGTGGTTATTTCATATTAGACAGCCATTGACAGCCCCGCCCCCCTCCCCAAGTAAGTTTTGTTTTACGTTAATCGTTTATGTTCTTATTTAGTTAGAGTTATACAACAATGAATTTGATAAGTTCTAAATGTAGAGAAAGTTTCATTTGTTTCATACTTGATTATTTTAGACATGCTATTATTGATTATTGTACAGACAGTGTCGATAGAGCATGTACAACAACCTATATAGCATCTACTTTACTGTGGATTATAAAAGAGCCTTAAATAACGCCTGATTGCTGAAACGTTGACAATGATATGTCCCATTAGAGTGACGTCAATAATGACAATCATTATACACAGCATATGAGAGTTGAAACAAAAACAATCAATCTAATAAATGATAGTTCAAGAAAATAAAATTCGACAGTATTGTACAACATATGAGAATATAAACAAAGATCATCATTCTTTAGTTTGTCAAAAGCCTTTGTCAGGTCAACAAAGATCGTATTCCTTTTTTCTTTGCATCAAATACAATTTCTTTGTCTTGTGTCAAGAGTTTGAGTTGGTCCTCTGTAATGTGGTTTCTCCTAAATGCTGATTGGCGTTGTTTAACAGTTGTTTCTTCTCTAGATGTTTCTGTAGTTTCACGTTTATCATTATTTCCATCACTTTGCTCAGGCAGCTCATTAGGCTGATTTGGAAAAGGATTAGGGGAGGAGGGAGGAACTTTTTCGACTTGTTGGTTGGGTCTTTTCACTTGTTTCTAATTTCTACTACTAAAGTTAAACAATAATAAAAGATGAGGGGGAATGTATCGTTGGATACAAAACGTTTTCTAGCACCGCACTACAAGAGTCAAACTGGAATGTACACTTAGTCACCATATTTAACTACAGCAAGGAGTTTCCTAAGAAGGAGTAATCTCCCCACACTCTTCAACATCTAAACAGCTCCCAAACCATATCTGAAGAGCTCTCCATGCCGACGACATTGCTGCTTGGACAGAACACCTGCCACAACAAGAACTCAGATGCAAGAAACACTCAACAAAATAGGGAAAAGGGCCAGTGATTGGGGAGTAAAAATAAAAACAACAAAAACATCATGACCTGTTTCTCCCTATCGAACAACTCAGAATCAGTCAGTCTACTATTAGATGGAAAAGAACTTTCGTAAGATGAAAACACCACATATCCAGGCATCAAGCTGCACAGACGATTCACCTGGAAATCACATCTAAAGGAAGTAGAGAGAAAGGCAATCAGGAAACCATCACTCATGAAGAAGCTTGCTGGAACAAATAGGCGGACGAACAGCAGGATTCTCAAAAACGTCCATATATATATGACAGCCTAGTTGGGCCTAAGGAAGCAACCTATGAAGCTTAGCAATTACTTAAAACACAACTCTCAGGCTAATCACGGGAAGGATGAAAACCACCCCAATCTCATCATCATCAAGTACCGGGCCTGCTGGCGTAGGTGATCATGTCTCTCCACAACTTTCGATCTCGACAGTTATTTATCATTTCTGTTGGTGACCTTCTGCCAAGCCATTCTCTTAAGTTGTCTGGTATTTTTTTTCTTTGCTTCCCTGTATCTCTTTGTCCCTCAATTTTTCCAGTTGTTACAATATATTCCAGTTGTTCTCTTCTCATTACATGGACAAAAATTATCAGTGTTTCTTCCTAACACACCTCAATCTAGATCCTAGAGAAACACACGAAGATATGATCCCTGGATGATGGAAGAGGGGAGAAAGTTGCAACACAGAGTAAAACTCCTCCGTATGCCAAACCATCCAGTCCACTCCAAAATTCGAGAAACAATCTCCACAAGATCAAAGAGAAAGAGCTTCAAGCATATCTCCAAACATCTGCACAAGCTTGAAGACGTCATCACTAGCTTCCCCGCCGCAGAGATAGAAATAGTGAAAAAGTATGAGGATGAGGAGGATTCACCAGAATGAATCAACACAACAACAGACATACAGGGCATCATTTAACATATATAGATGAATCAACACAACAACAGACATACAAGGCATCATTTAACATATATAGATGAATCAACACAACAACAGACATACAGGGCATCATTTAACATAGAAAGATGAATCAACACAACAGACATACAGGGCATCATTTAACATATATAGATGAATCAACACAACAACAGACATACAGGGCATCATTTAACATATATAGATGAATCAACACAACAACAGACATACAGGGCATCATTTAACATATATAGATGAATCAACACAACAATAGACATACAATGCATCATTTAACATATATAGTTGAATCAACACAACAACAGACATACAGGGCATCATTTAACATATATAGATGAATCAACACAACAACAGACATACAAGGCATTATTTAACATAGAAAGATGAATCAACACAACAACAGACATACAGGGCATCATTTAACATAGAAAGATGAATCAACACAACAACAGACATACAGGGCATCATTTAACATATAAAGATGAATCAACACAACAACAGACATACAGGGCATCATTTAACATATATAGATGAATCAACACAACAACAGACATACAGGGCATCATTTAACATATATAGATGAATCAACACAACAACAGACATACAGGGCATCATTTAACATATATAGATGAATCAACACAACAACAGACATACAGGGCATCATTTAACACATATAGATGAATCAACGCAACAATAGACGTACAATGCATCATTTAACATATATAGTTGAATCAACACAACCGACATACAGGGCATTATTTAACATATATAGATGAATCAACACAACAGACATACAGGGCATCATTTAACATGTACAGATGAATCAACACAACAGGCATACAGGGCATCATTTAACATATATAGATGAATCAACACAACAGACATACAGGGCATCATTTAACATATATAGATAAATCAACACAACAACAGACATACAGGGCATCATTTAGCATGTATAGATGAATCGACACAACAACAGACATACAGGTCATCATTTAACATATATAGATGAATCAACACAACAGACATACAGGGCATCATTTAACATGTATAGATGGATCAACACAACAACAGACATACAGGGCAGAATTTAACATGTATAGATGAATCAACACAACAGACGTACAGGGCATCCTTTAACATGTACAGATGAATCAACACAACAACAGACATACAGGGCATCCCTTTACATATATAGATGAATCAACACAACAACAGACATACAGGGCATCATTTAACATATATAGATGAATCAACACAACAACAGACACACAGGGCATCATTTAACATGTATAGATGAATCAACACAACAGACATACAGGGCATCCCTTAACATGTATAGATGAATCAACACTACAGACATGCAAGGCATCATTTAACATATATAGATGAATCAACACAACAACAGACATACAGGGCATCATTTAACATATAAAGATGAATCAACACAACAACAGAGATACAAGGCATCATTTAACATATATAGATGAATCAACACAACAACAGACATACAGGGCATCATTTAACATATATAGATGAATCAACACAACATACATACAGGGCATCACTTAACATATATAGATGAATCAACAGACATGCCAGGCATAATTTAACATACGAATCAATTAAGAGGAAGAGGTATGTTTCCAGCATTCGGAAAAATTTACAAATAATCAACAACAGAAAAAAATATGGACCAAAGCAGAATCGAACCCGTACTCAGTGGCACAGCGCCTTGCCACGAAAAGCCAAACGCTAGGGAACACTGTCACTCAGCTAACTTAAAAATTAGCTTCGTATGCAATGTCTTTCGCGCAGGTGTTCTCATGACTATAGTATAAGGCTGAGATCAAAGCTCGGAAATACATAGTGTATCTGTATTTTTTCCTGTTAAGACAAGTATCTCCCGGATAGGGTAGGGCTGAATACTTGCGTTGCAGACAAACATTTAGGACGAAACGGCGCTGTGCCACTGAGTACGGGTTCGATCCTGCTTTGGTCCATATTTTTTTCTGTTGTTGATTATTTGTCAATTTTTCCGAGTGCTGTAAACATACCTCTTCCTCTGAATTGATTCGCTGATTATCGCCTCGGAAGTTTCCCTCTATAATAATATTCATTTATTATTATTTGTCTCCAGTCTAAACCATTGATTAAATATAAATGATTAATAAGACTGAGTGTTGATTGTGTTGACTACACGTTGTTATATAAACAAGAGATATAACAAGGTAACTCTCTCCACTCGGGTACAGAAATAACATAATTCGAAACAGCAAATTAAAAACATAATACAAAGATATCACTCGGGACGTGAGTCGACATGTACAAGTTAAACGTTTAGTTCATATTTTACAATTTGTAGATTCGTTTCGGCCTTTTTAAAAATGTGTGCTGTCTCAGCTGAGATGCAGGAGTAGTTTGTGTTTGCAGGTCAGATAATTGGGCATCGTTGCGAGAGTAGTGGGGACTTTTGGGTTCACTCAATTTCTTGGCTCAAGATGCCAATAGCATGTGGACTAAAAGAGGTCAGCGACCTGACTGCGTAGGGTCAGTGAACCAGAAGTGATGAAGATCTTACTTTACATTCACATCGTTGAGTCTGATACAGACTAATCAGCCTCGTCATGTGAATAAGGACACGAAAGGAAACATGACCAGGTACCCATAATGCCATGCTAAAGTCGGATGTATTGATTCGAAAGTCCGATGTATTGATTCGAAAGTCGGATGTATTGATTCGAAAGTCGGATGTATTGATTCAAAAGTCCGATGTATTGATTCGAAAGTCGGATGTATTGATTCGAAAGTCGGATGTATTGATTCGAAAGTCCGATGTATTGATTCGAAAGTCGGATGTATTGATTCGAAAGTCGGATGTATTGATTCGAAAGTCCGATGTATTGATTCGAAAGTCGGATGTATTGATTCGAAAGTCCGATGTATTGATTCGAAAGTCGGATGTATTGATTCGAAAGTCGGATGTATTGATTCGAAAGTCCGATGTATTGATTCGAAAGGCGCAAATTTAGCTGCGTGCTGTAAACTGCGACGCAACAATGCTCATTTAGCGTTCTCTTAAGAGCGGACGACGAAGTTGAGTAGTCATTGAGTAAACATATCATGTAAAAAAAGGAAGTCTTTGGTATCTTTTATTCAATTGTCCTTCAGATCGCCATGCTCTCCTCTTTCTATGAACCAAATTATTATATTTTCAAGGTCACCATTGCCAAGATATGTTCATTTCTTTCGTTTTAATCCCGACTAGGCTTTACAAATTAATATTTCGCTTAAATAAAGTTCCAATTTGAGCAAATTCTGAAATAAGCTTCAAAATGGAGCAGATTGTTAAACACCGAAATGTAACTAATTCTTATGTTCACATTTGTTTGTGTGCGACACACCACATCAGCAACAATTTTCTAAGCCAATATTAAATTATTTTAAAATGTTTCTTTGTAATCAAAAAGAAAAAAAATGATAAATGCATTGTATGTGTACACATTATCCTATCAATGCCAGACATGAACAGTCCTTGAAATTCACAAGCGTCAAATCATATGTGAATTGAGATGTATAATAAATGCTGCAAAATAAAACAAGGAGTGGTACAGTTAAAGTATAAATCCCTGATAAATAACAACAGCTGGGACAATTTCAGTAAATAATTTTATTGAACATGAAATCATTAAATATTGTGAATATCTGGTCAGAATGGAATCCAAACAACCTGTAGCTCGTGCATTCAACATGAAAATATTAGGCTGCTGGTAAAAGTACGATCAAGTGAAGATTGGTAGACGGAATCAGAAAGTGAAAAAATAAATTGAAGATGGCAACTAGTTACACTACTGGTGATGCCCAGAAAGCTACAAACGCCATGAACATGTAACACTTCACGGCACCTGAATATGACAAGGGAAGAATAGTTAACCAGTTTTCGTTATAAATATATAAATAACACGAAATAACACCAGAGCTAAAGCAAAGAATAGCAAAATGTTACGTCTTCTCAATATTCATATATGGTGCAGAAACATGGACGTTAGACAAGAAAACAGAATAGAAAACTGAAGCATTTGAAATGTAGATATGTATAAGAATAGGTAGAGTTTGATGGCAAGAAAAGAAAACAAATGATAACGTTTTAAAACAATTAAAAATTAAAAGAGAACTACTAAACACAATTAGAACAAGACAAATGAGATTTTTGGGGCATGTTAAAAGCCTACTAAAAGTCATATTGGAAGCGAAAACACAAGGTAAAAGAGGCAGACCAAGACTAACTTGGACGAGTGACATCAAAAGATGGACAAATTAGCCCATGACAATCTCCACCATCAAAGCAAGAGATAGAGTGGAATGGCGCTCCATGGTAGCCAACCTTCGATGCGGAGACGGCACTCAACGATTATGAGTTCGTTATAATCTTTTCACCTTTTAACCTTGTTATATAGTCTTAAGTCAATGCAGTCGATCGTTGGTTCGTGCAGTGATTATTTGACCAATCAGCAAATAATTTCAGAGGAAGATGTATGTATACAACACTCGGGAAAAAATAAACAAAAAAATAAATACAACATAAAATAAAAACAAAGGACAATAGACAGCCCGAAGCAGGATGGGACCCGTACTCATCGATACAGCACCATGCCATGACAAACGTTGTGTCGAGAAGTACTGGTTAGATCCTGCTTCGAAATATCTGGCCAAGCTGTTTCTCTCATGAATGACTGTTATAGTCCGTTCAGAATCGTTTGCCGAGATGTTATGATTTATAATTCAAAAAGTTCTTGATGATTTCACATGATTTTTGGCATACGGTGTTAAAATGTCCATGTCACGAGAACATATGTGTTACTCGATGTCTAGCTATAACGGTTTTCTTAAAGCGGCGAATTCCTTTGATCTTTGCCCATGTAACTATTATTTTGACCCTAATCAAAATGTTTTACAGTAATCTAGTGCAACGATGACCCATAGGCGTGTCCATAAAATTTTACTGGGTGGCAAGTATACAAATTTTAAATTATATATAGAACTTTTGTTCGTAGAGTCAATTTGATATAGTTCCATGCTCTTGGTGTGAGTTTCCCAAATGTTGTCGCTGCCTTTCAAATACGTACATTTAGTTCCTCATCTAAGGAAAGTGTGGCTGTAATAGTGGATCCAAGATAGCTGAACTTCTGTACTGACTCAAGCAGGCTTCCATTCAAAGTAATGGTTGTTGGTTTGCTTATAACATATTTTTGATTGCTTGGGTGGTCTTGAACAATAAACTGTCATTTTGTCATTTTGTGCTAAACGGGAAATTTCATATGTAACATTTCTTTATAAAAATTTATAGTGGAAACATAACTATTTTAGGACGGTGCGCATTCAGCCGTGAAGGTCATGCCTATATGCTAAAGAATCAGCTGTGAGATGTAAGCATCTACATAATCCCGCCGGTGTTTATAATATCGATTAACTTTTTTTTTAATATAGGTTAAATAAGGCATCTTTGAAACTGGATCACATTTCTTTAATAAAAAAATATTTTTACAGCGACATTAGTATTCTAAACCTAACTTCAAAAGATCAATGCAAATGAACAATAAGTTTTTGAAAAAAATAAATTAATGTCTAGGCAAACTATTCTGAACGTTTTATAGATATAAATGTTGGTATTTAAAGTCAACAAATTGTCTACTGAGTCTTCACAAAATTAATAAAGATTCGCCTTCCCTTCGGTAATTAAACCCAAGGCCGTGGTGCGTCATGTCGTTCAATATTCAGTTTTGTGCACGGGATCTTACTGAAGTTAGTGTTCCTGCAATAGCCAAACTATTTTACGTGAACGACCGCAACAAATTAATGTATATATCCTAAAATGGTGTCAAATTCGAACAGGGTGAATTTAATATAGCCTAAAGAAGAAAACTTTTAAACTAGATCAAATTTCTCAGAGCAAAAAATATTTCTATAACGTCATCAATATTCTAAGATTACATGCAAATTTTGAAAAGAAAATAACAAACGGTTATCACGCAAAGCTAATTCAGGTGTGATTATGAATTTCTGAACGGACTATAATATTGTTGTAAGGCGCTCTCCTTTTATATCTTGAGACTTACTATATTTCTTAAACTTGCGTATTTTGTTTGCTTGTAAACTATTGATAGGCATAACTATAACTAAAAGGCATCAAACTCGCTCTTATTTTTCACACAAACAAAAAGTGATTACCCAAACCCATTCTTCTCTTGTATCAGTGTTCCCGGCGGGGCACGATAATAGCCGTATAGGGAAACATAAAGGTTAAACTCTCGCTTATTGATTACACTCGTGGGTGTGTGTAGCTGGCTTACGTAGCCTTGTTATAAACATCTTGTGTACTGCACTGTGTCGATAATCCGCTTCTATGAATAGTTTCCGATCGGTATATAGTGAACATGTTCTGTCATATGTGAGTGAATGCCCCTTTAAGATTGAATTACCGCGTGCGCAATGTGAGCAGAGTCAACAATTCGAATTGTGAATTCCAACATTGGATGTAGTAGAGCATCGTGAAACAACGATCTGTTGTCCCTGTTCGACTGGTAAGCTTCATTGTTACAGTTCTAGCTACACTCTCATGTGAGTTCAACTGTTAGCTGAGCTAACATACATACACTGTAGGAATACTCTAGGCTACGTAGACTTGAAGTGTTGTCTGTTCTTGTCTAAGTCCATCGTACTGGGTCGCGCCCAGGAGTTTTCCCACCATGGGTTACACAATTACATCAAACCGAAAAATGTGGCACTGCGCTCCGATTTCTGAATGCACTTTTGTATTACTTAGCTTTTGATTGTTTCAAGGTCCCCGTTACTGCAGAATATATATATATATATATATATATATATATATTTGTAAGGAAATTAGCTTTAAATGAATCCCGAGCTTACGAGATTGTCCTAATTGAGAGAAACAAAATTGATAATCACTAGGGACGGAGATCGCTGACACTAACAACACGGAACATGATGATAATGACGTTTTGACTAACAGTAGAACAATGAGATCTCTACAAGAGATGCACGTTCTCCTATGTTCACCACAAATTATTGGGACCAATTGTTTACACATATATTAAGCGGGTTGCTATGTAGCTTTGAGGTTTACGTTCCTGATATTAAGCGGGTTGCTATGTAGCTTTGAGGTTTATGTTCCTGATATTAAGCGGGTTGCTATGTAGCGTTGAGGTTTATGTTACTGATATTAAGCGGGTTGCTATGTAGCGTTGAGGTTTATGTTCCTGATATTAAGCGGGTTGCTATGTAGCGTTGAGGTTTACGTTCCTGATATTAAGCGGGTTGCTATGTAGCTTTGAGGTTTATGTTCCTGATATTAAGCGGGTTGCTATGTAGCTTTGAGGTTTATGTTCCTGATATTAAGCGGGTTGCTATGTAGCGTTGAGGTTTACGTTCCTGATATTAAGCGGGTTGCTATGTAGCGTTGAGGTTTACGTTCCTGATATTAAGCGGGTTGCTATGTAGCTTTGAGGTTTATGTTCCTGATATTAAGCGGGTTGCTATGTAGCGTTGAGGTTTATGTTCTTGCCCCAAATCTAAAGCGTTCTCTTCTATTCGAGTGTGAAGCAGCAGGTTTTGTTCCGGTAACTTTTTATTTTCGGAAAGGTGGGATAGAGTGCACCTCGTAACGGATGTTTTTTTGTTTAGGTCCCTTTGAGTACATGAAGGAACTCTTCGCAGCTGAAAGTAAAAAAGAATCAAAATAAAGAACAAGCCTGTCCCTGATAAAAAGTAAACAACTTAACAAATTCGAACCATTTTGTTTAAGTGACGTTAAACAACCAGGTTTGGCCACCTGGTCAGAATGAATCCTTACCAATCCCAATCAAGGGCGTTCTTCTTGAGAATGCATGGAAAAAGACCAAGAGGAAGACCCAGAAGAAGATGGATAGATGCAGTGACAGAGACATGTAACAACAAAGGGAAATCACTAATTCAGACAGTTCGAGCAGCGCAAGAACGGCAAATGATACAAAACCACGACACCTTTTAGGTATCAGTGAGAAAAAGAAAAGAAGAACCAACATTCTAGAATTGTCTTGGGGATCACTGCCGGTGTCAGGGAGTTTCGTGAACTGTGCTGGGATTATTTTGTGTGATGAGACATTGCGCCCAAGTACTAATAAACACTTGATAAAATGTCGCAAACAAACAAATATTTATCTTCGATAGTAACGAATAAACACAGTATTCCCTGTGAATAGTTTCTCTGTTAACTTCATCTTCTTCCTTCAACTCCTGTCTCTCAGCGTCGAGGGAAGTTTGCGGTCGCACTTTGGTCGACTTCTTCTGCGGTCATGTCTTCGAGTCTCTCTAGTATTCCTTCTGTCCATCTTTCGTTTTTACGAGAGTACCCACTCTGTTAGTTGTTTGTATCGGGTTTGTTGATAGCTGTTTGTATCGTGTTTGTTGCTAGCTGTTTGGATCGGGTTTGTTGCTAGCTGTTAGGATCGTGTTTGTTGATAGCTGTTTGGATCGGGTTTGTTAATAGCTGTTTGGATCGGGTTTGTTAATAGCTGTTTGGATCGTGTTTGTTGATAGCTGCTTGTATCGGGTTTGTTGATAGCTGTTTGGATCGGGTTTGTTAATAGCTGTTTGTATCGGGTTTGTTGATAGCTGTTTGTATCGGGTTTGTTGATAGCTGTTTGAATCGGGTTTGTTAATAGCTGTTTGTATCGGGTTTGTTGATAGCTGCTTGTATCGGGTTTGTTGATAGCTGTTTGTATCGGGTTTGTTGATAGCTGTTTGTATCGGGTTTGTTGATAGCTGTTTGGATCGGGTTTGTTAATAGCTGTTTGTATCGGGTTTGTTGATAGCTGCTTGTATCGGGTTTGTTGATAGCTGTTTGGATCGGGTTTGTTAATAGCTGTTTGGATCGTGTTTGTTGATAGCTGCTTGTATCGGGTTTGTTGATAGATGTTTGGATCGGGTTTGTTAATAGCTGTTTGTATCGGGTTTGTTGATAGCTGTTTGTATCGGGTTTGTTGATAGCTGTTTGGATCGGGTTTGTTAATAGCTGTTTGTATCGGGTTTGTTGATAGCTGCTTGTATCGGGTTTGTTGATAGCTGTTGTATCGGGTTTGTTGATAGCTGTTTGTATCGGGTTTGTTGATAGCTGTTTGTATCGGGTTTGTTGATAGCTGTTAGGATCGGGTTTGTTGATAGCTGCTTGTATCGGGTTTGTTGCTAGCTGTTAGGATCGGGTTTGTTGATAGCTGTTTGTATCGGGTTTGTTGATAGCTGTTTGTATCGGGTTTGTTGATAGCTGTTTGTATCGGGTTTGTTGATAGCTGTTTGGATCGTGTTTGTTGATAGCTGTTTGGATCGTGTTTGTTGATAGCTGTTTGTATCGGGTTTGTTGATAGCTGTTTGTATCGGGTTTGTTGATAGCTGTTTGGATCGGGTTTGTTAATAGCTGTTTGTATCGGGTTTGTTGATAGCTGCTTGTATCGGGTTTGTTGATAGCTGTTTGGATCGGGTTTGTTAATAGCTGTTTGGATCGTGTTTGTTGATAGCTGCTTGTATCGGGTTTGTTGATAGCTGTTTGGATCGGGTTTGTTAATAGCTGTTTGTATCGGGTTTGTTGATAGCTGTTTGTATCGGGTTTGTTGATAGCTGTTTGGATCGGGTTTGTTAATAGCTGTTTGTATCGGGTTTGTTGATAGCTGCTTGTATCGGGTTTGTTGATAGCTGTTTGTATCGGGTTTGTTGATAGCTGTTTGTATCGGGTTTGTTGATAGCTGTTTGTATCGGGTTTGTTGATAGCTGTTTGGATCGTGTTTGTTGATAGCTGCTTGTATCGGGTTTGTTGCTAGCTGTTAGGATCGGGTTAGTTGATAGCTGTTTGTATCGGGTTTGTTGATAGCTGTTTGTATCGGGTTTGTTGATAGCTGTTTGTATCGGGTTTGTTGATAGCTGTTTGTATCGGGTTTGTTGATAGCTGTTTGTATCGGGTTTGTTGATAGCTGTTTGGATCGTGTTTGTTGATAGCTGTTTGGATCGTGTTTGTTGATAGCTGTTTGTATCGGGTTTGTTGCTAGCTGTTAGGATCGGGTTTGTTGATAGCTGTTTGTATCGGGTTTGTTGATAGCTGTTTGTATCGGGTTTGTTGATAGCTGTTTGGATCGTGTTTGTTGATATCTGTTTGGATCGGTATAGTTGATAACCTTTGCCGAATGTTCGTGCTTTGTAATGGTAGAAGAGACTGATCAATATAAATTTATAGTATTGGGGTCTTACGTATTTTCTCCTTATTTTCTAACTTTTACCTAATGTTATTTTTGATTGCTGTTCTGTTATTTCTCATATTCAAGTACATTGATGCTGGTCCTACCTACCAAAGAACAGGAATATAATTTTGAATACCCTTTCTGAGTCAGGGTTGTATGTTTGCGACATTGATTACACCTATTGCCAGACAGCACAGGCAACAAAAATAGAAACCGAATCTAAACACGTTGGACAAGAATGTTAACGATGAAGGAGTGGTGAATTTCGTGATGTCGTTATTTTAGATAATGGAAATAATTATGGAGGACCGGAAAGTTATTACGCTTTCATGGGTTCAGTCACGATTTTGCTGACATACGTGACATGTGGTAAATTTAACCCTGATTTGGGGACAATGAATTTCCTTAATTATCAAACACTGCCAGATTGGCTGTTTAATCAACTGATATATATATATATATATATATATATATATATATATATATATATATATATATATATATATAAAGACAATTTTAGATGAAAGAAAACTAAGCAAATAAATAAATAAAACTAAAGCGCGTGTAAAAAAGTTAACAGCAGACGCTGACCAGGGGTGTAGGCTATTACACTGGATGGGCTTATCACACCGCGGGAGAGAAGAGGAGCAGGAAAAAATATTATGTTAACAAAGCAAAAAATAAAATAGGTGGAGGGGCGTCTAAATTAATGGCTGACTAATAGTGACGTAATACGTGAAAGCGTGTTAGTATCGTCATTTTGCATAGAGTCAAATGTAAAATAAAGGTTATAACATTAAATTAAAGGTTATAATAGTCTAATAACGATCATAACACTGAGGTAAAGGTTATAAAAGTCGAGTAATGGTCATAACATTGAAGTAAAGATTGTAATAGTCTAGTAAAGGGTCATAACATTGCAGTAAAAGTTATAATAGTCTAGTAAGGGTCATAAAATTGCAGTAAAAGTTATAATAGTCTAGTAATGGTAATACCATTGCTACTTTTGGAAAGTGATATGCAGGGGCTTTAATTCTTGGGTGCTCATCCTTTAATTGAGCTCGATCCAACGCTCTTTCCCTGGGTACCATTATTTCCCTGGCCAGAGGTCTGGTACCTAATTTTATTTCCATCTTTGTCGTCTTGAAGACGAGTGCTCCGTACCCTGATGGTGCACATGATGATGATTTTACTGTCATTATGGGCTTGATATGAGTCGGTGGCCCAGGGACCGAACGTGGTGATGCCTTGATGTCATAGGTTCGACGAGAGTCGCTGGTACTGCCATTAAACGTGGTGATGCCTTAATGTCATAGGTTCGACGAGAGTCGCTGGTCCTGCCATTGAACGTGGTGATGCTTTGATGTCATAGGTTCGACGCGAGTCACTGGTCCTGGCATTGAACGTGGCGATGCCTTAAGTTAATAAATGCCATAGGCTCGACACGAGTCGCTTGTCCTGGGACCGAGCGTGGTGATGCCTTAATGTCATAGGTTATCGCTGGTCCTGGGACCGAGCGTGGTGGTGCTTTAATGTCATAGGTTCGACGAGAGTCGCTGGTCCTGGGACCGAACGTGGTGATGCCTTAATGTCATAGGCTTGACGCGAGTCGCTGGTCCTGGGACCGAGCGTGGTGGTGCTTTAATGTCATAGGCTTGACGCGAGTCGCTGGTCCTGGCATTGAACGTGGTGATACCTTAATGTCATAGGTTCGACGCGAGTCGCTGGTCCTGGGACCGAACGTGGTGATGCCTTAATGTCATAGGTTCGACGAGAGTCGCTGGTCCTGGGACCGAACGTGGTGATGCCTTGATGTCATAGGCTCGACGCGAGTCGCTGGTCCTGGGACCGAACGTGGTGATGCCTTGATGTCATAGGCTTGACGCGAGTCGCTGGTACATGAGACCAAGTATGATGATGGACAGTTCTGCAATAGTTTTTGTGATTCCATTGGTCAGCTGGAGAAGTTGGATCAGGTCCTTTCTAGAGATACTGCCATGATTACAGATACTAGGTCTTCTACATCAACAGTCCCCACGCTGCAGGTAACAACTCGCCAGTTATCTTGCTCAACTTGCTGGTTGTCTTACTCAACTTGCTGGTTGTCTTGCTAAACTTCCTGGTTGTCTTCATCAACCTCCTGGTTATCTTGCTCAATTCGCCGGTTGTCTTGCTCAACTCGCTGGTTGTCTTGCTCAACTCGCCGGTTGTCTTGCTCAACTCGCTGGCTGTCTTGCTCAACTCGCTGGTTGTCTTGCTCAACTTCCTGGTTGTCTTGCTCAACCTCCTAGTTGTCTTGCTCAACTCGCTGGTTGTCTTGCTCAACTCGCTGGTTATCTTGCTCAACTCGCTGGTTGTCTTCCTCAACCTCCTGGTTGTCTTGCTCAACTCGCCGGTTGTCTTGCTCAACTCGCCGGTTGTCTTGCTCAACTCGCCGGTTGTCTTGCTCAACTCGCCGGTTGTCTTGCTCATTTCGCTGGCTATCTTTGCTCAGCTCGCTGATTATCTTGCTCAACTCGCCGGTTGTCTTGCTCAACTTGCCGGTTGTCTTCCTCAACCTCCTGGTTATCTTGCTCAACTCGCCGGTTGTCTTGCTCAACTTCCTGTTTTGTCTTCCTCAACCTCCTGGTTGTCTTGCTCAACTCGCTGGTTGTCTTGCTCAACCTCCTGGTTGTCTTCCTCAACTCGCTGGTTGTCTTGCTCAACCTCCTGGTTGTCTTCCACAACCTCCTGGTTGTCTTGCTCAACTCGCTGGTTGTCTTCCTCAACTCGCTGGTTGTCTTGCTCAACCTCCTGGTTGTCTTGCTCAACTCGCTGGTTGTCTTGCTCAACTCGCTGGTTGTCTTGCTCAACTCGCCGGTTGTCTTGCTCAACCTCCTGGTTGTCTTGCTCAACTCGCCGGTTGTCTTGCTCAACTCGCCGGTTGTCTTGCTCAACTCGCTGGTTGTCTTGCTCAACTCGCTGGTTGTCTTGCTCAACTCGCTGGTTGTCTTGCTCAACTCGCTGGTTGTCTTGCTCAACTCACCGGTTGTCTTGCTCAACTCGCTGGTTGTCTTGTTCAACCTCCTGGTTGTCTTCCTCAACTCGCTGGTTGTCTTGCTCAACCTCCTGGTTGTCTTCCACAACCTCCTGGTTGTCTTGCTCAACTCGCTGGTTGTCTTCCTCAACTCGCTGGTTGTCTTGCTCAACCTCCTGGTTGTCTTGCTCAACTCGCTGGTTGTCTTGCTCAACTCGCCGGTTGTCTTGCTCAACTCGCTGGTTGTCTTGCTCAACTCGCTGGTTGTCTTGCTCAACTCGCCGGTTGTCTTGCTCAACTCGCTGGTTGTCTTGCTCAACTCGCTGGTTGTCTTGCTCAACTCGCCGGTTGTCTTGCTCAACTCGCCGGTTGTCTTCCTCAACTCGCTGGTTGTCTTGCTCAACCTCCTGGTTGTCTTGCTCAACTCGCCGGTTGTCTTGCTCAACTCGCCGGTTGTCTTGCTCAGCCTCCTGGTTATATTGCTCAACTCGCCGGTTGTCTTCCTCAACCTCCTGGTTATCTTGCTCAACTAGCCGGTTGTCTTGCTCAACCTCCTGGTTGTCTTCCTCAACCTCCTGGTTATATCGCTCAACTCGCTGGTTGTCTTCCTCAACCTCCTGGTTGTCTTGCTCAACTCGCTGGTTGTCTTCCTCGACCTCCTGGTTGTCTTGCTCAACTCGCTGGTTATCTTGCTCAACCTCCTAGTTGTCTTGCTCAACTCGCTGGTTGTCTTGCTCAACTCGCTGGTTATCTTGCTCAACTCGCTGGTTGTCTTCCTCAACCTCCTGGTTGTCTTGCTCAACTCGCCGGTTGTCTTGCTCAACTCGCCGGTTGTCTTGCTCAACTCGCCGGTTGTCTTGCTCAACTCGCCGGTTGTCTTGCTCATTTCGCTGGCTATCTTTGCTCAGCTCGCTGATTATCTTGCTCAACTCGCCGGTTGTCTTGCTCAACTCGCTGGTTATCTTGCTCAACTCGCTGGTTGTCTTCCTCAACCTCCTGGTTGTCTTGCTCAACTCGCCGGTTGTCTTGCTCAACCCGCCGGTTGTCTTGCTCAACTCGCCGGTTGTCTTGCTCAACTCGCCGGTTGTCTTGCTCATTTCGCTGGCTATCTTTGCTCAGCTCGCTGATTATCTTGCTCAACTCGCCGGTTGTCTTGCTCAACTCGCCGGTTGTCTTGCTCAACTCGCTGGCTATCTTTGCTCAACTTGCCGGTTATCATGCTCAACTCGCCGGTTGTCTTGCTCAACATGCTGGTTATCTTGCTCAACTCGCTGATGGTCTTGCTCAACTCGCCGGTTATCTTGCTCAACTCGCCGGTTGTCTTGCTCAACTCGCCGGTTGTCTTGCTCAACTCGCTGGCTATCTTTGCTCAACTTGCCGGTTATCATGCTCAACTCGCCGGTTGTCTTGCTCAACATGCTGGTTATCTTGCTCAACTCGCTGATGGTCTTGCTCAACTCGCCGGTTATCTTGATCAACTCGTTGGTGTCTTGCTCCACTCGCCGGTTATCTTGCTCAACTCGCCGGTTATCTTGCTCAACTCGCTGGTTGTCTTGCTCAACTCGCCGGTTGTCTTGCTCATTTCGCTGGCTATCTTTGCTCAGCTCGCTGATTATCTTGCTCAACTCGCCGGTTGTCTTGCTCAACTCGCCGGTTGTCTTGCTCAACTCGCTGGCTATCTTTGCTCAACTTGCCGGTTATCATGCTCAACTCGCCGGTTGTCTTGCTCAACATGCTGGTTATCTTGCTCAACTCGCTGATGGTCTTGCTCAACTCTCTGGTTGTCTTGCACAGCTCGCTAATTGTCTTGCTGAACTCGCTGGTGTCTTGTTCAACTCGCTGGTTGTGTTGCTCAAATTCCTGGCTGTCTCGCTGAACTCGCTGGTTGTCTTGTTCAACTCGCTGGTTGTTTTGTTCAACTTGCTGGTTGTCTTGTTCAACTCGCTAACCGTCTTGCTCAACACCCTGGTTGTCTTGCTCAACTCCCTGGTTGTCTTGCTCAACTCGCTAATTGTCTTGCTCAACTCGCTAATTGACTTGCTCAACTCTCTGGTTGTCTTGCTCAACTCGCTAATTGTCTTGCTCAACTCGCTAATTGTCTTGCTCAACTCTCTGGTTGTCTTGCTCAACTCGCTAATTGTCTTGCTCAACACCTTTGTTGTCTTGCTCAACTCGCTAATTGTCTTGCTCAACTCTCTGGTTGTCTTGCACAGCTCGCTAATTGTCTTGCTGAACTCGCTGGTGTCTTGTTCAACTCGCTGGTTGTGTTGTTCAACTCTCTGAATGTCTTGTTTGAACTCACTAGTTATCTTGCTCAACTCGCTGGTGTCTTGCTCAACTCGCTGGTGTCTTTCTCAACTCGCTGGTTGTGTTGTTCAACTCGCTGGTTGTGTTGTTCAGATCTCTGAATGTCTTGTTCAACTCACTAGTTATCTTACTCAACTCGCTGTTGTCTTGCTCAACTCGCTGGTGTCTTTCTCAACTCGCTGGTTGTCTTGTTCAACTCGCTGGTTGTGTTGTTCAACTCTCTGAATGTCTTGTTCAACTCACTAGTTATCTTGCTCAACTCGCTGGTGTCTTGCTGAACTCGCTGGTTGTCTTGTTCAACTCGCTGGTTGTCTTGTTCAACTCGCTGGTTGTGTTGTTCAGCTCTCTGAATGTCTTGTTCAACTCACTAGTTATCTTGCTCAACTCGCTGGTGTCTTTCTCAACTCGCTGGTTGTCTTGTTCAACTCGCTGGTTGTGTTGTTCAACTCTCTGAATGTCTTGTTCAACTCACTAGTTATCTTGCTCAACTCGCTGGTGTCTTGCTCAACTCGCTGGTTGTGTTGTTCAACTGGCTAGTTGTCTTGTTCAACTCGCTGGTTATGTTGTTCAACTCTCTGAATGTCTTGTTCAACTCACTAGTTATCTTGCTCAACTCGCTGGTTATCTTGCTCAACTCGCTGGTTGTCTTCCTCAACCTCCTGGTTGTCTTGCTCAACTCGCCGGTTGTCTTGCTCAACTCGCCGGTTGTCTTGCTCAACTCGCCGGTTGTCTTGCTCAACTCGCCGGTTGTCTTGCTCATTTCGCTGGCTATCTTTGCTCAGCTCGCTGATTATCTTGCTCAACTCGCCGGTTGTCTTGCTCAACTCGCCGGTTGTCTTGCTCAACTCGCTGGCTATCTTTGCTCAACTTGCCGGTTATCATGCTCAACTCGCCGGTTGTCTTGCTCAACATGCTGGTTATCTTGCTCAACTCGCTGATGGTCTTGCTCAACTCGCCGGTTATCTTGCTCAACTCGCCGGTTGTCTTGCTCAACTCGCCGGTTGTCTTGCTCAACTCGCTGGCTATCTTTGCTCAACTTGCCGGTTATCATGCTCAACTCGCCGGTTGTCTTGCTCAACATGCTGGTTATCTTGCTCAACTCGCTGATGGTCTTGCTCAACTCGCCGGTTATCTTGATCAACTCGTTGGTGTCTTGCTCCACTCGCCGGTTATCTTGCTCAACTCGCCGGTTATCTTGCTCAACTCGCTGGTTGTCTTGCTCAACTCGCCGGTTGTCTTGCTCATTTCGCTGGCTATCTTTGCTCAGCTCGCTGATTATCTTGCTCAACTCGCCGGTTGTCTTGCTCAACTCGCCGGTTGTCTTGCTCAACTCGCTGGCTATCTTTGCTCAACTTGCCGGTTATCATGCTCAACTCGCCGGTTGTCTTGCTCAACATGCTGGTTATCTTGCTCAACTCGCTGATGGTCTTGCTCAACTCTCTGGTTGTCTTGCACAGCTCGCTAATTGTCTTGCTGAACTCGCTGGTGTCTTGTTCAACTCGCTGGTTGTGTTGCTCAAATTCCTGGCTGTCTCGCTGAACTCGCTGGTTGTCTTGTTCAACTCGCTGGTTGTTTTGTTCAACTTGCTGGTTGTCTTGTTCAACTCGCTAACCGTCTTGCTCAACACCCTGGTTGTCTTGCTCAACTCCCTGGTTGTCTTGCTCAACTCGCTAATTGTCTTGCTCAACTCGCTAATTGACTTGCTCAACTCTCTGGTTGTCTTGCTCAACTCGCTAATTGTCTTGCTCAACTCGCTAATTGTCTTGCTCAACTCTCTGGTTGTCTTGCTCAACTCGCTAATTGTCTTGCTCAACACCTTTGTTGTCTTGCTCAACTCGCTAATTGTCTTGCTCAACTCTCTGGTTGTCTTGCACAGCTCGCTAATTGTCTTGCTGAACTCGCTGGTGTCTTGTTCAACTCGCTGGTTGTGTTGTTCAACTCTCTGAATGTCTTGTTTGAACTCACTAGTTATCTTGCTCAACTCGCTGGTGTCTTGCTCAACTCGCTGGTGTCTTTCTCAACTCGCTGGTTGTGTTGTTCAACTCGCTGGTTGTGTTGTTCAGATCTCTGAATGTCTTGTTCAACTCACTAGTTATCTTACTCAACTCGCTGTTGTCTTGCTCAACTCGCTGGTGTCTTTCTCAACTCGCTGGTTGTCTTGTTCAACTCGCTGGTTGTGTTGTTCAACTCTCTGAATGTCTTGTTCAACTCACTAGTTATCTTGCTCAACTCGCTGGTGTCTTGCTGAACTCGCTGGTTGTCTTGTTCAACTCGCTGGTTGTCTTGTTCAACTCGCTGGTTGTGTTGTTCAGCTCTCTGAATGTCTTGTTCAACTCACTAGTTATCTTGCTCAACTCGCTGGTGTCTTTCTCAACTCGCTGGTTGTCTTGTTCAACTCGCTGGTTGTGTTGTTCAACTCTCTGAATGTCTTGTTCAACTCACTAGTTATCTTGCTCAACTCGCTGGTGTCTTGCTCAACTCGCTGGTTGTGTTGTTCAACTGGCTAGTTGTCTTGTTCAACTCGCTGGTTGTGTTGTTCAACTCTCTGAATGTCTTGTTCAACTCACTAGTTATC
Organism: Megaustenia siamemsis; assembly: GCA_032433765.1. Classification (NCBI taxonomy): domain Eukaryota; kingdom Metazoa; phylum Mollusca; class Gastropoda; order Stylommatophora; family Ariophantidae; genus Megaustenia; species Megaustenia siamemsis. Next base: position 35,717,165 of record JAVIAB010000024.1, read on the forward strand.
TTGCTCAACTCGCTGGTGTCTTGCTCAACTCGCTGGTTGTGTTGTTCAACTCGCTGGTTGTCATGTTCAACTCACTAGTTGTCTTGTTCAACTCACTAGTTGTCTTGTTCAACTCACTAGTTGTGTTGTTCAACTCACTAGTTGTCTTGATCAACTCACTAGTTGTCTTGTTCAACTCACTAGTTGTCTTGATCAACTCACTGGTGTTCGTCATTCAAATGTAATTCCCACCCATCCCCCGTTTCCCAACTCATTCATGATTTATTTAATCTGCACACCGTGACACAGAATGTTTTGCACAAGTACTCATTTGTATATTTAACGAGCTAGTTTAATAGAATGTTGGATACATGCGCACGCGTATATGTGTAAATGACTGATTTAATAGAATGTTGGATACATGCGCACGCGTATAGGTGTAAATGACTGATTTAATAGAATGTTGGATACATGCGCACGCGTATATGTGTAAATGACTGATTTAATAGAATGTTGGATACATGCGCACGCGTATATGTGTAAATGACTGATTTAATAGAATGTTGGATACATGCGCACGCGTATATGTGTAAATGACTGATTTAATAGAATGTTGGATACATGCGCACGCGTATATGTGTAAATGACTGATTTAATAGAATGTTGGATACATGCGCACGCGTATATGTGTAAATGACTGATTTAATAGAATGTTCACAATTCTGAATTTTAATAGTTTACGCACACATGTGCGTTTACAACACTAACAGTGCTTTTAAGAATAAATATGTATGTATGTATTTGTATGTTTATGTGTAATGTCTCTGTATTTCAATTAATGTGTTATATATAGCACATGCACGCACACATACATGCAGCGCACACTTACACCATACCGCTTATTGATTGCAAACATTTTTATATTGTTATTCAAATAAACCGATTTCCCATCACAACGAACCAGCCTATGTTACTCATTTCTCATTGGTTGCCGATACATTACATTGCGCTGCTTGCCGTGGATGGCTATTGTTGCTACGTCACTGATCACTGTACAATAAATCCTGACAGTGGCGTAAATAATAGATTAACATGTACTAACGATTTTTTTAAATAGAATACAATAATAAAGTATGGAGTTTCAGTATGAGAAATACGAGATAAACAAGTTATCAATGAGACGCAAACATAAAAGTGATATGCTCGTGTATGTGTCTATCATTTTTTAAATTTAGATTTGATTATCAGTGACGTAGAGTGAGAGGTGGGTCCTGAAAAGAGGTGGCTCTACACGCAAAATGTCAAAAAGCAAAACACGTTTAATAAAGACTGTCCCCAGTACACAGACGTGAGAAGTAAAGCGTGACCAACAGCTACAGCCTTGGAAGAGAAGCTGTTTTGTGGAACTGAAACTCTGAAACAGACAGCAGAATTCATCACAAAGTCTGAAATCCAAGTCTGAATGAGTGATCATTTTCTTCTTCTTCAGCGATAAACTATTGCTATGCGTTTAGACATTTAGATCAGTTTGGGTCACGAACGGTGCGTTTAAGGTCATCAAATGTTTGGCATAACTTGTCATGTAGTAATGTTTCTGCAGGCTATATTTGTGTTCTTTGGGCGTTGAGAGTGCTGCAGTCCTGTGGGATATGCTCTAGAGGTTGTCTGGTATTCCCGTAGTCGTGTGTTGCTAAGTTACTGAGTCCTATCTTGTTAGACCTGTTCTGAAGTTAGTGACCTGTTCTGAATCTAAATTGGTCTGCTCATGTCTGCTGAGTTTGATGTGTCACCAACACATTCTTCAAACACAGAGAGGTGCAAGTATACACGTGGTACAAATGGAATGACACAATTTGCAGAAGCCAGATAGATTTTATACTAACAAGAAAATAGAACCAGAAAAGTGTAAGCGACAGTAGAGCAATCCCTAATATTACAGATGGCACGGACCACAAGATGGTTATGATCAAACTTAGACAGCCAAAAACAAAGAGAATATAGGAAGACTAACAAAAGTAACAAAAAGAAGAGACAATGAAAATGAAACAATTAAAAGATCAAGATTTAAGGAAAATCCTAGAAGAAAAACTAATAGAGGAATTAAAGAAACTCCCTAACGAAGTAAGCACAGTAGAAGAAGAGTGGAAACAATTTAAGGAAACAGTAACCAGCATCTCTAAAACAGTACGTAGAATGTAGAACGAAGCTAAGGACAAAAGAAGGGAAAAAGAGCACACCGTGGTGGAACGAAACAATCAGTGGAGCAATTAAAGAAAAGAAGAAACTGTTTAAAAAATAGAGGGAGAATAAGAAACAAGAAAACTATGCCTTAGTTCGAAAAAGAGTTAAAGTTTTGATCAAAGAAGCTAAGCAAAAGAATTGGACAGAATTCGGACAAAATATGAGCAGGGACTTCAAGACAGCCACAAGAGATTTCTACAAAGCAGTAAAAGCCACAAGAGCGAGAGGAAAAAAAAACCATGATCTCACTGAACTCATAAAGGACAAAGACGGACATCCAATATCAAATAACCAACATATGCAACAGAGATAGAAAGAATATTTTGAAGACCTGTTAAACATGACAACAACTGCCAACAAGACAACAAACGCCACACAAGAACGCACAAATACTGAACCCAACATCATGAAAGAGGAATAGAAGACGTAATCAAATATGCAACAAGAAATAAAGCACCGGGGATAGATAACATACCAATAAAAATAATAGCAGCAGCAGGAGAAACAGGAGTGACATGGCTGCACAAAATATTTAATGTAGCATGCACCAACAAAAAGCCCCAGAAGACAGGCAATCATCGTACAATTATGGACAAAAAAGAAAGGCAGCAAAAGAGACTGCAGTCAGTATAGAGGTATATATAGAGGACTGCAGTCGTATATTTTCACAAAATCTTGGAAAAAAGGCTGAGACCAATAATAGAACTAGAGTTAAGCGATTCTATTCTCAAATGGGGTTCCGAAAAAAAAAAACCAGAGGATGTACTGACGCACTTTTCACATTAAAACAGCTTTCAGCAAAAACAACAGAACACAATCAAAATTTATACATAGCTTTCATTGACCAGGATAAAGCATTCGACAGAGTAAACAGAGAACAACTGTGGGAGATATTAACAACAAACGGAGTAAGCCAACATCTAACCAACCTAATTAAAAGTCTCTACATCAACAGTAGCTGCAGGGTCAGAACAGCAGCAGGCTGCACAGACCACTTCGAAGTTAGATTAGGTGTAAGACAGGGGTGCGTACTATCCCCCCTACTGTATATTACATACATGGACTATATATGCAAGTTAGTCAACCCTGCAGAGACAGAGGAGATCAACGAGCTTTTATTTGCAGACGATCAGGCACAAATACATGAAATATGGAAGACCTACAAGAACACTTAAATAAACTCAACAGCACAGGCACAAAATACATCAAAATCAACATTAAAAAAACTGAAGTCATGAATGTCGTCAAAAATAAACAGAATATCAACATATCTATAGAAGGCAGGCAACTAAAACAAGTAAAGGAATTCAAATACCTAGGCAATTTAGTTACAAACGATAATTCACAAACAGCAGAGATAGACTCACGATGCATCAAAGCTTGTCAAATCATTGGACAGTTATCCCCACTATTGTCCAACAAGAAAATAACTCTAGAGGCAAAACGGGCACTCTACAATACAATCTTCATCCCAACGTTGTGCTACCAATGCCAGTCCTGGACCCTATATGCAAGAACAATAAGAAAAATAACCTCTACTCAGATTAAATGTGTCAAACAAATGACAGAAAACAGTCTGAAAGATAAGATTAGAAATGAAGAACTGAGAAAAAAAAGCTAGGAATAACACCTGTCATATAATAAATCAAGAAACAACAGATAAAATGGCTTGGCCGCGTGACACGGCAGAAAGATCAAAACACAACGAGCCTTCAGCAAACGTTGTGAGAATACCAGATCGAATGGTCGACCACGAAAAATATGGATCGATGGAATACTAGAATCACTAGAGAACATAACAGCAGCAGAGGTGTACAGAAGAGCAAAAGACCGCAAATTATATCTCCCATCGACGTTGAAAGGCAAATGAGGAAAGAAAGAAGAAGAAAAAGAAGAAGAAAAAGGAGAAGAAAAAGTAGAAGACCTTGACCTTTGATTAGATGAGAGCCAATAGATAGCGTAGGCTCATGTTCAGTCCATCGGGCATTGACTACCAAGAAACATCTAATACAAAACATTGCCTGCCAAGATAAAGAAACATCTTATACAAAACATTGCCTGCCAAGATAAAGAAACATCGTATACAAAACATTGCCTACCAAGATAAAGAAACATCTTATACAAAACATTGTCTGACAAGATAAAGAAACATCTTATACAAAACATTGCCTACCAAGATAAAGAAACATCTTATACAAAACATTGTCTGACAAGCTAAAGAAACATCTTATACAAAACATTGCCTACCAAGATAAAGAAACATCTTATACAAAACATTGCCTACCAAGATAAGAAACATCTTATACAAAACATTATCTACCAAGATAAAGAAACATCTTATACAAAACATTGCCTACCAAGATAAAGAAACATCTTATACAAAACATTATCTACCAAGATAAAGAAACATCTTATACAAAACATGATCTACCAAGATAAAGAAACATCTTATACAAAACATTATCTACCAAGATAAAGAAACATCTTATACAAAACATTGTCTGCCAAGATAAAGAAACATCTTATACAATACATTGTCTGCCAAGATAAAGAAACATCTTATACAAAACATTGCCTACCAAGATAAAGAAACATCTTATACAAAACATTGCCTACCAAGATAAAGAAACATCTTATACAAAACATTATCTACCAAGATAAAGAAACATCTTATACAAAACATTGCCTACCAAGATAAAGAAACATCTTATACAAAACATTGCCTACCAAGATAAGGAAACATCTTATACAATACATTGTCTGCCAAGATAAAGAAACATCTTATACAAAACATTATCTACCAAGATAAAGAAACATCTTATACAAAACATTATCTACCAAGATAAAGAAACATCTTATACAAAACATTGCCAGCCAAGATAAAGAAGCATCTTATACAAAACATTTCATTTCTGCACTCTGCTACAAGTGGGAAGTGCAAGCTAGTCACAACAGAAGTTGATATTTTTAGAATTCTACTGGAACGACAAGGAATGATAACGTCAGAAATGGGACCCATAAGAGAAATATTTGGACTAGAATCAGTCTTGACCTTCGCTCAGAGACAAAACAATAACGAGTTTGTTTCCCCTGGTGAGAATGTTTTGTCACTCCAAACCATACATGGCGTGTATGAGATGAGAAGAAGAGTGAAAAGCTAAAAAAACAGATCCAAAGTAAAATGGACGGAAGACATCATGGAGATCCAAGCACTTCACTTGATGATGGCATTGCTAATGTACAGCTGGAGCTAGACCGTTAGTGTATGACCCCAGTGTAATTTCTAGTTAATTATTGTGAAGGGGAGAGGACCCCCAGGGTAATTTCTGGTTAAATATAGTGAAGGGGAGAGGACCCCCATGGTAATTTTTAGTTAATTATTATGAAGGGGGAGAGGACCCCATGGTAATTTCTAGTTAATTATTGTGAAAGGGGGAGAGGACCCCCATGGTAATTTCTAGTTAATTATTGTGAAGAGGGGAGGGGACCTCCAGGGTAATTTCTAGTTAATTATTGTGAAGAGGGGAGGGAACCTCCAGGGTAATTTCTAGTTAATTATTGTGAAGAGGGGAGGGGACCTCCAGGGTAATTTCTAGTTAATTATTGTGAAGAGGGGAGGGGACCTCCAGGGTAATTTCTAGTTAATTATTGTGAAGAGGGGAGGGGACCTCCAGGGTAATTTCTAGTTAATTATTGTGAAGAGGGGAGGGGACCTCCAGGGTAATTTCTAGTTAATTATTGTGACGAAGGGAGGGGACCTCCAGGGTAATTTCTAGTTAATTATTGTGAAGGGTGGTGGGAATTTTAACTTATTTTAAAATAATTGTATCCTGGACAGCTGGCACAATCTACTCTTTTAAATTATCAACTGCCGAGGAGATGTTCTACGTTTTCAGCTTAAACACTGAGCTTTATTTCATTGTTCGCTTCCGATAGGACTGGTTTCTCGATCTCATCTACCTTGACACATCTTCTTCTACATTTCAGCTCCCTGTGGAGCATAGGTCGTCAACAAACACTTTCCACGCCGTTCTGTTTCTTGCCATTTTTTTTTAGGATCGTCCCATGTCTTCCCCATCATCTTCATCTCTGCTTCTATCTGTCTTCTCCTAGAATTCCTTGGTCTTCCTCTTTGTCTGTTTCCCTGGGATTCCAAAAAAGAGCCTGTTGTGTAATACTCTCAGTTAGCTTCCACAGTCTGTGTCCTATCCAGCGCCATCGCCTTCGCGGTATCTCCTTATTCACAGGTATTTGACTGGTACATTTCCATAATTCTGTGTTAGCGATTTTGTCCTGCCATTTCCATCCTTTTATTCTGCGTAAGCATCCGTTAATGAAAGTCTGTATCTTCATGATTGTCATTTAAGGGTTACTTAAAAAAAGAATAAAAGAATCCGGTCGCTGAAAACGTCGCTCGAGCTGTGTTTTGCGTTTGCTTGGACTACGTTGACGTCGTGTTTCAAGAAAGAAAAAGTGAACGAAACAAACCCGTCACCATCTTGATTGTATCGTATAGGAAATATGATATCAGTCTCTATAGTTATTGTTTTTTTATCGGTACATTTTTTTAATAATCTGATCAGCACAGCGCCAGGCCGCATTTCTTTTCCATACAATACTGTTTGAAGTGTGAATGAACCTAGACGTTTCGATGGAATGTTTTTATTACATCAATTTACCAAACAGTAACTACCACAACTATTTTGAGCTGTGTAGCTTCCCTCAAACGGTTTTTTTTTCCGTTTCAGATGTTTTCTTGTCTAATTTGTGTATTTGTAGAACGCGTGCCCCGGCCTGACATTGTTTACGCTCTAGCTTACTGTTCGTCTGCTTCTACAGTTGAGTCATCCATGTTAACAGCCAGGTCGGCGCCTTTCTGAATCAACGTAATGTCTGTTTAAGGTAGGCGATACCAAAATGAAGGGGAGAAAGAGTTAAACATTTTAATAAATAAATAAAGTAATTAACTCTTCGAGCACCAAATTAAAAGGCAGACGATGGCGAATTAAATCAGTGACTGTTGTATTGTGTGGTAGTGAATTATTGGCATGAACAAAAGTGATCTCTTTGCCTTGGGGATTTGATTGTAGCTTGATACTTTCCCAATGAGCAGATCTGAAAATTAATAGGCACCTGACTCAATGAGCTGGTTAAGGTAGATAACAGCGAGAAAATGCATGACTTTTCACTTCCAAATAATGATGGAATGCATTTCAGCGATATTTAAGCTTAACTCTAGGGTGATGTTCAGATCTTAGCTATACGGCGATGTTCAAGTCTTAGCTCTACGGCGATATTTTAAGTCTTAACTCTACGGCATATATAGAAGAATAGGTAGAATTGGATGGAAGGAAAAGAAAACAAACGACGAAGTCTTAAAACAACTAAAAATGAAAAGAGAACTTCTGAACACAATTAGAACAAGACAAATGCGATTCTTAGGCCATGTTAAAAGACACAACAGCCTACTGAAAGTGATCCTGGAGGGGAAAATACAAGGTAAAAGAGGCAGAGGCAGACCAAGATTAACATGGACGAGTAACATCAAAAGATGGACAAATCAACCGATGACAACCTGCACCATCAAAGCAAGAGATAGAGCAAAACGGCGCTCCATGGTAGCCAACCTTCGTTGCGGAGACGGCACTCAATGATGATGATGATGAACTCTACGGCGATATTTTAAGTCTTAGCTCTACGGCGATGTTTTAAGTCTTAACGCTACGGCGATATTTTAAGTCTTAACTCTACGGCGATGTTTTAAGTCTTAACTCTACGGCGATGTTTTAAGTCTTAATTCTACGGCGATATTTTAAGTCTTAACTCTACGGCGATATTTTAAGTCTTAACTCTACGGCGATATTTTAAGTCTTAACTCTACGGCGATATTTTAAGTCCTCTGCACCAGACTTCGTCAACCTAGGGGTCGCTGGGGCACCACTGACAGATGTCATCACCTGGAGGACGTTGGAGCACCACTGACAGATGTCATCACCAGGGGTTCGCTGGGGCACCACTGACAGACTTCTTCAACCTAGAGGTCGCTGGAGCACCACTGACAGATGTCATCACCCGTGGGTCGCTGGGGCACCATTGACAGACTTCTTCAACCTAGGGGTCGCTGGAGTACCACTGACAGATGTCATCACCTGTGGGTCGCTGGGGCACCACTGACAGACTTCGTCAACATAGGGGTCGCTGGAGCACCACTGACAGATGTCATCACCTGTGGGTCGCTGGGGCACCACTGACAGACTTCTTCAACCTAGAGGTCGCTGGAGTACCACTGACAGATGTCATCACCTGTGGGTCGCTGGGGCACCACTGACAGACTTCTTCAACCTAGAGGTCGCTGGAGCACCACTGACAGATGTCATCACCTGTGGGTCGCTGGGGCACCACTGACAGACTTCTTCAACCTAGAGGTCGCTGGAGTACCACTGACAGATGTCATCACCTGTGGGTCGCTGGGGCACCACTGACAGACTTCTTCAACCTAGAGGTCGCTGGAGTACCACTGACAGATGTCATCACCTGTGGGTCGCTGGGGCACCACTGACAGACTTCTTCAACCTAGAGGTCGCTGGAGCACCACTGACAGATGTCATCACCTGTGGGTCGCTGGGGCACCACTGACAGACTTCTTCAACCTAGAGGTCGCTGGAGCACCACTGACAGATGTCATCACCTGTGGGTCGCTGGGGCACCACTGACAGACTTCTTCAACCTAGAGGTCGCTGGAGTACCACTGACAGATGTCATCACCTGTGGGTCGCTGGGGCACTACTGACAGATGTCATCATCCTGGAGGTCGTTGAAGCACCACTGACAGATGTCATCACCTGTGGGTCGCTGGGGCACCACTGACAGATGTCATCATCCTGGAGGTCGTTGAAGCACCACTGACAGATGTCATCACCTGTGGGTCGCTGGGGCACCACTGACAGATGTCATCACCTGGGATCGTTGGGGCACCACTGACAGATGTCATCACCTGGGATCGTTGGGGCACCACTGACAGATGTCATCACCTGGGATCGTTGGGGCACCACTGACAGATGTCATCACCTGGGATCGTTGGGGCACCACTGACAGATGTCATCACCTGGGATCGTTGGGGCACCACTGACAGATTTCATCAACATTCTCCATCGATCGCTATCTTCAATTATTCAATGGGACTTAGGTCGAAGTCTATTCATACTTTAATGTTACCTTTCTATCTCTTTCTCTATCTACCTCAATGTCCTCTTCCTTTCACCCTCTTAAAGAATGTACTAAGAACATATCACAAACACTGAACTCCCATAGTCATCGGTGCCATTCTAGAGAGTGTAGTAGATTATCTTCCACCCCCCCCCCCCAAACTCCCGCCATGTGTTCCTGTTCATTATCAGATCTACGGATGACCTCTTTTCATGTCAGGCTGTTAAGCTGTCTATATATATTATAGTATGTTATACTACTATACTCCTTTGTATTTACTTCTCTTCTGACTGAGCCTCGGTAGCCTAGCTGGGAAAACCACCCAACTGTGTTACCGACGTTTTCGGACAACCTGTGTTCGAGTCCCGCTGGAACTGTACGAATTGTACTCGTGGTTAGAAGAAAAAAAAAACCCGCGGTCGACCTTGCCGCTGGCAGAAATGGGTATCAAGATATCACTCTGGGAAGCTGAGGAATGCCGCCTCGCACCGTGAGTTTCGATGCTTGAAGCTACACTATCTAGAAGACTCCGAATACTTCTGGATAGGCGGCCGAGCATATATGGGTGATAACTCGTGTGATAAGACGCCGGTTCAAGTCTCGTACTTTACATTTACCTTTACCTTCTTCCTTTCTATTTTTCCAGATACTGCAACTTTAAAAATGCTCATTTCTTAAGATAAAACCAAACCAGGTAGGCTGCTTTTGTTTCAACGACTGCTCTTCAAAAGCTCTCTATGTTCTCGCTTCATTCAAACATCTTCATTAATCTTTTCTTCTCTCCATTGTGTTCTCAACATATATCTACTTAATAGCATCAATGTAACCTGCAATGTTCTCCTGCTTGTGAATTAATTATCCATAACTAACATTAAACTTAAATAGCTTTTTACAATTAATAAAATTCACACTGCACATACACAGTGCCAGAAATGTCACATACAAATTATATCTATTGTCCTTTCGAGCCGAAGACGGCACATAGGGCAGAACCACAATCTCAAAAACAGAAACCCTGCGTGCCAAAATGGCACATATTGCAGAGAACATAACAATTATACCTTTTTTAAGAATGTTCTCCAGGATCCCCAATTAAAATGCTAGTATTAGAAATATATTTAACATGTGGATGGCTAACAGTTATAATTAGTCTCTCCTGTGATCATCATGGCAGTGGGGACGCTATTTTTTTTTTCGTTTGGCAGCTTTTACCTCTGACGAAGTCCCAAGAGACTAGGAACTGAATTTTGCGTGTTAATCTATTTTTTTTCCTGGCAGCCGTGTGCACAGGGGTCCCTTTCCGCACAGGCAGATAACTCCGACTTCGGAGGTGTTCATATTTTTTCCGTCGATGAGTAATTGACGTTTCAAGCCGGGCCTCGCTGTTGAGACCAGGGGTGGTTGCCGCAGAGAGAAATCATAAATAAAAATCCCAATTGGTGCAGCCGGGATTTGAACCCATAACCTCTCTGTCTCGAGGCCGGGGGACGCCATTTATAGATGCACTCCACTTCCTCCTTTCCTATTTCTGACTGCTATTTATGTTGACCATGTCGTTCTATGGTGTTATCTCTTGTTTTCCTATGTGTTCCGCGCTTACTTCTCGCATGAACTAAAGGAGCTACTTAAGAGTTCAACTGTTGTTGACTTTGCTCTCAGAGAGACTTATATGGAAAAATGGATTACTATTTACCTCGAGGTTGTCATATTGGGATTTATACCCTGAATCACTATGTCTAGACTAGAACAATAACCGCAGCGCCACTGACGTTCAGCTATTTCTTTCAGAGAAGATTTAAAATATTGTGGTCTTATTTTGCTCTGTTTCTTATTGATTCCAATAGCCAGTGGTTGATCACCCATCTAAGCCAATAGCAATACTCGCAATACTGCTTATTTCCTGATAATTATCTCTCAACCCAGTTTTTTTTTCTTTTACAGAACGTTATACTCATCACAGCCCGTCTGAACGAATTTGCTTTCTTTAGCCGATCTGCCACTTCTTAGAATGTCAAGTTCAATGTATCTTTTATGTTTTATATCCCAGAGAATGTAAGAATGTAACAGTGTAGGGGACATGATCAAAACAGTAGGAAAAAACACAAGAGAACGTGCTCAAAGTAAAACAGCGTAACTCGACTTAATGATGGTTGGAAAGACAGGAAACACTTAGGACAGAATTCAAAACGTTCATGGGGAAATTGTGAAGTGTGAAGGGGTGAGTGAATGGCTGACGTAAAAGGGATTAGTTGTGGAGATTTTGATCGATTCCAGGTCCGAAGGTTGACAGAACGGGTTGTTTTTGGAGCTGTCGGCAGCTAGTTAAACATTTGAACGGACCGTTGATAATTCATAGATCAAAATTGCTAGAATTGATCAATTACTAGTTAGTGGATAGATGACTATGGTGTGTCAAGTAATATAGAAGTGATTTAGTCGGGAACTAAGTACTAACGTTACATGACCAGTGTGACTGTGGAGGAATCATGTAGCAATATCAATTCAAGCACATTATTGTGGATTTATATACTTAGTGAAGTACACGATCAGGTCAAGTATAATGTTCTGTAAGGGGCATTATATTAAAGTTGGCATTTTAAACTTTACAGAAAGAAAGGTGTTGTTTCTTTAAGAGCTACATTTAATTACAATTATTGACTAGAAGAAAGATGATGTTTGAGAAATTGGCTACGGTAGCTCACGAGTTACAGACTGTAACAGACCAGGAACCTGTGAAAGCATCCACTATTACGACGACAGATGCAAGTGATGTTTCAGTTGACCAACAATAACGCTGTTACGGTCGAACCTTGCTGCAATCTTCAGAAATAAAACCTGGATTCGGTCGTTCCTGACTAGGGCTAGAGGGAGTCAATCGACTTGTATGATGTCCATCTGGGGTGTTAGCACCAATTTATCAGCAGCTGTAGTCTATGGCCAGAGTCAGTGTTTTATAATGACGATGTAGTAGGCTATCCCTGATAATTGAGTCTATAATCTATATTAGTCTATTGAGTCTATAATCTATATTAGTCTATTGGGTCTATAATCTATATTAGTCTATTGAGTCTATAATCTATATTAGTCTATTGGGTCTATGATCTATATTAGTCTATTGGGTCTATAATCTATATTAGTCTATTGAGTCTATAATCTATATTAGTCTATTGGGTCTATAATCTATATTACAAGAAGTTAGCTATTCAGATTGCAGCAGTATCAAGTCAAGATGCAGAAAACAGAAGCAGATTCCAGATACAAGTTACCCTGGATTTATGTTATAGTTCGTTCACAAAATTGTACCCACAGAGTTGATCAATTATACCGGAAATTGTTTGATGAATTTCTGTAATTCTTGTTCATGAAATCTTATTTTTTTCACCGACCTTCAGATTTTATAACATTTAAGTACAAAGGTAGTCTGAATTTTGCACAAATCGTTTTTTGTTATATAATTTTCGTTTTTTTTGTTATATAATCTTAGGAAAAATCAAACCGCGTGCTCTAAACATTAGATCTTACTGTAAATTATGTTAACTTTCTAACAATGCAAGCCAAAGGCGTATCCGTATTACATTGAATAGTAATATAACCGACCCCTTTTAGATTCCTTGCAAAAGTGCATATACAATAACACAGATACTTTTTGCATAGTGATGAATTTACACTTTAAAATCTTCATGGTTTTAAAAATCAAGTAGTCATTTCACAACAGCTTACACATTATTACACAAACAGGAATATTCATTAATAGTAAATGTTTTGTCAAAATACGCCTCTGGACTAATTTAACAAGAAACCGGAAATGAAATTACCAAAATAAACCTTGGAGTGGCGACGTCTTACAAGTTAAGAATGCGAAACGGTGCTAAGATTGTGTGGTGTGCACGTGAAATTTGCCTTTTTAATTGGTGAGTTGATTACAACAAGTGTGGGTATTGTAAAATCCTAAAATTTAGGACAAGCAAGAAAATCATTTGATAATTTTGTTATGGAAGGCCCCGGTATCACTGCAAACGAATTAAAATTCATAATTGCTCAACCGCCCGTGCCAGCGTAATCATCCGAATTAATATCTCATCTCCCAAACGAAGAAAGGTAACTGACTGTAGTCCCCATCGTAGCAGTCTCAGCACACGCCAAAAGACATAAGGCGAAACCGTGTAGAAAGTGAACACAGCCAACTGTTCCCTGTCATACGATATCATCATTCATCGTAAACAATTGGAATATTGAAACATGATCAAAACGGATGAGACACACAGCTCACGGTGCGCACAGAGCACTTAACTCAGTAGCTCCTGCAACAAGCCGAACTTGGAATATGAGGAAACTGCAACAAGGAACACTTTTCATATTCTTATTTGAAAATCATATTTTTATATACCTCAAATAAGCACAATTTTTTCCTAAACAGTAGGGCAAAAAATAAGTCGGTGAAAAAATAAGATTTCACGAAAAAGAATTACAGAAATTCATCAAACAGTTTCCGAGATAATTAATAAACTCTGTGAACACAAATTTCTGAGCGAACTATAGTAGACAATAATTATATTATAAATATATATGACCATAGATGGTTATCTAAGTGTAATGCCTCATTAACAAACTATTCTTACTGGAACCACATTCCTCTTGGTCTGTCTCTATCTCATCTCCTCGGAACAGTTCCAATGTCAGTGAACGTCGAAGTTGCTTATGTTAAACAAAATGAGGAAGCTCGTTTATGAGTTTATGCTAGAAGTCTTAAATGCATAAACTCATCACAAGCAGCGGCACACTGCCTCTTTGTTTCGTTGTTCATCATCCATGTTTTCTTTTGTGTGTTCAATTTGAACACAGACCCACATTTATCGTTCCTGCCTGATATGATTGCACTAGATCTCACTTGCCCATAGATGAGATAATTCAAATGGCCGTTTGTTACACGTATAATTGAAACGTGTACTTTATTATACGCAAATCCTACAGCAGGTACTAAAAGTGACTTTCTTTTAATTTTAAAAATCATCATCATCATCAAGTACCGGGCCTATTGACGTAGGTGATCATGTCTCTCCACAATTTTCGTTCTCGGCAGCTATTTATCATTTCTGTTGTTGGCCTTCTGCCAAGCCATTCTCTTAAGCTGTCTGTTATTCTTTCTCTTTGCTTCCCTCTATATCTTCGTCCCTCGATTTTTCCAGTTGATACAAAATATTCCAGTTGTTCTCTTCTCATTACATGGCCAAAAAATGATGATTGTCTCTTCCTAATATTGGAAATTAGCTCTCATTTTGCTTTGACCTCTTTCAGAACGTTTTCATTACTCTTCTTAGCTGTCCATGGTATTCTCAACATTTTTCTGTAAAACCACATTTCTGCAGACTCCATTGATTTTCTTGTCTGTTGTCCTATTGTCCATGATTCGCATTCATATGTTAAGACTGGCTCTACATAACATTTAAGAACTTTTTTTCTTGTTTCTATTGTCAAAAATGGATTGCATAGTATCTTCCTCATTTTTTGGAAAGCTGCTTTTGTCTGAGCCATTCTGCATCTCACCTCTTTCGTACATCTTCCGTCTGAGGTTAACAAAGTTCCCAAATATTTAAATTCATTTACCTGTTTTAATATTGTTCCACTTGTCTTTATTTTAGACTCAGGTGATGTCTTTTTCTTTGTTGTTACA
Organism: Megaustenia siamemsis; assembly: GCA_032433765.1. Taxonomy (NCBI): domain Eukaryota; kingdom Metazoa; phylum Mollusca; class Gastropoda; order Stylommatophora; family Ariophantidae; genus Megaustenia; species Megaustenia siamemsis. Next base: position 35,732,262 of record JAVIAB010000024.1, read on the forward strand.
ATTACCTCTTTTGCTATTAAGGCTGAGTCCTTCATTGTTGCTTTCTTTCACTATAATGTCCAGCATTTCTTGTAACTCATTTTCACTCTTAGCGATTAAGACTGTATCATCAGCATACCTTAGATTATTTATATTATGACCTCCAATACGTACAATAGGTACCACCTGTGTGTTACCGGGGTCTCATTATGAGGGAAGTAAAGAATAGTGACACTGTGACCTTCCAGGCATGTCGTAAGAGGCGACTAAGGAGGTTGATCGATGGCTTGACAAGCTGTCATTGTAAAAAGTATTGTTATGGAAACAGAGCCATAGATTTTAGAAGCAGTGATCTCTGCAATATGTGCCACTTTGGCACGCAAGGTTTCTGTTTTTGAGATTGTGGTTCTGCCCTATGTGCCGTCTTCGGCTCGAAAGGACAATAGATAGAATACGTACTCTTAATTTTAAAAATAGATTTTGAGTCTCCTTGCTGGTAAAATACGCCTGGCGGCACACAGGTTGCAAAGTGGTCGGCTACTCATTTCTTGCTCCTTGTGTCAGGACCTGCTGCCAACTGCTAATCATGGTCCTGCTATACTCTACCTATCTGTAATGGCGGCCCGTGAACAGACGAATCAATTTGGTCAAGAGAGTATGAATTAAGAGGGAAGACAACCCGGTACCCAAAAGTGCAATGCTCAGTTCGGATGAGTTGAAGTGAAAGACCCAGACATCGCAACTTGGAGTAAACTACAACACGACAAAACTACGCTACTTAACTTTTTCTTAAGACGAGCAACGGAGATGCGCAATCACTAATCTAACTTAGAAGATAAAGTTTTGCCGTGACTATATCACGAAGTAAGTTCTGGCTAACGAGCTGCGGATTTTATATGGTTGCCCTACATAATGTTCATATCTTACTTATCTTATGAAAAAAACAAAAACAAATTGGCTTTATTTGTCTTTCCTACCAGAGTTAAACAGGATCACGGCTCGACAGGGAAAAAGCAAAGTCTAGTTAACAAAGAATTGTAGGAAAAACATTCACTTTCCGTCCCACGCGCACTTGGGCTGCTACAGGTCGGACCATGTAAAGGTAAAGTCTGTGGCCAGTCGTTTCTCCATCGCGTGCCAAGATTGGTCAGTTGCCGTGTTGCATGGGTGGTTGTGTGTCCAGACATTCCTTTACTGTCAACAAACAGAGTGATCTGAAATTTTCAAGGTAAATTATTTCTTCATTACATTGTTGACCTGACAGTTAATGTCGTTAGCGTTATTCATTTCATTATTATTATGATTATTATCATCATATGTAGCCATCATTATTATAGCCGACTGTAGCCATAATTATTATTTTCTCATGCGTTATTAATGCCTTCAATATTATTAATGTTGCCATCTAATTATTGTCGTCCTCAGTAATTTGTGTACTTCACCATCACCTTATTTTAGAGTGTTTGTTAATTACTTCAAAAACATAACGTTTTTTTTTTTCTAATGGAAGGTTTATTAATTATTTAGCCGATTCAAGCAGAATTGGGTTAAAGTCGAATTTAGTGTCCCAAATTATTTCTGCTAAACGAGTGATCTCCCCTAACTAACTGGGCATACTTGAATTATCAACTGCTTCTAGATTTTGTGCATTTAATTATATTTTTTTAAAACAAGGTTTAGGGTTAGGAGGTTTAGTTGTAGGCTATTCCAACAACCCCTAAACCTAACCCAAGGGTCGTCTAATGGGATTCAAGAGAAACCGAATAAAGTGCAAGGAGATGTTACTCCGAGCAGAAATAATTTAGACCTTTACACAGAACTGTTAGAAAACAATAAAATAATTGCAAATTACCGTCTAAATGAAAACAAAAAACAACAATTTAGTTCACTAATGCGTTTTGCTAAAAAAAAATGTGTTCATTTAATAAAAGAAAATATCAAAGGTATAAACTAAGCAACATCGGCAATGCCTGGCTATTTTATCCAGCAACTCTTTCTCTCTCTCTATCTTCATTTCTGATACCGCGTCGGGAAATACACAGTTCTAGTTCATGTACTTTTTGCATCTTCAGAAATTGTCAAATGACGTTGTTTTAGCGTCTCTTTGATGTTGTCAGTCCATCTTACTTTGGGTTTTCCACGGGCTTTTTTTTCCATCTCCTCTTTTAATATATATTTTGTATGACAAAGAATTTCTTGACATTCTTTCTTGGTGAGCAAACCATTTCATTTGTTGTGTTTGTAGTAGTTTAGAATTGATTCAGAGGTATCAGTTAATAGCTCACTATTCTCACACTTGAAATAAGATTGTTAAAGATCATTGTAAAGGGAGATAAAGATACAAATGAAAGTACATGTACGTTAATTTTGGTCTGAATGTTCCAGACGGACACGGCTTCTATCTATTTCTTTGTACATATTTATTTTCCAAGACATTAAGCTTCTTATCAACTGCCTATTGACTTCCAGCTCTCCACGTAACTATGTTGTGATTATCTTATTGAGTAATTTTAGGCAGATACTTTTTTTTTTTCAATTAAACTATAGATTACGAAACCGCAGTAAAATGTACCTCATGAAAACACAAATTCTTCAAAATTTTTCATTTTTCCGTATGTAAAAATTACCCCTCCTCCGTGTATATTCCCAAGTACCACTTGTGGCGACAGTGAGTGTTTAATTTGTTTTCATTGCTGTTGGAATTTTTTATTTATTTATTTATTTTTTTTGAGATCGTGGAGATACATTGTTTAATGCGAAAAAAGCCCCGTCAGTTTCCAAGAAATTGGCAGTTTCTTCTTTACTGTGACCAGGGAAATTTCCTGGCATCAAACAACCCTTCGTGACTCGGGAAGCGCACCGAGCTATGAGATAGCCGAATATATAGACAAACTTACTGCGACCTTACCGATAGACATTGTAACACTTCCGGTTTTTAAAGTGAAAGGGAAAATTGAAAAAAAAAATAGAAAAAAGGTATGGTAAAAGCTTTACGTGGTTAGCAGACGACACAGATTTGAACGACGTTTCGGCTCAATGGGCCTTCAGCAGGAACAGACAAACAACAACACACACAGATATGTATATAAATATAACTAATCCTACATAGCTAACTAGTAATGAAACATCCAAAACAAAATGATCGAAAAATATTAAAGAAAAGCAAAGCAAATGACTTCCCTGTGTCGTGGACGCTGGTCAGGGCGGGAAAAGGGCGCGTAACGCGGGTCTGGCTGTAATATACCCTATAGACAGGGGTGGAGGGTACTAAAAATACACGAGTGGGGGGAACGCTGTCTAGGTTACGCCGCCTAGCAACGACGCCGACAATGCCTGGAAGTATCTAAGGCTCGTAAATACAGGTATACACACACTCACAGATGCGCGTATCGATGCGCGTTTACATAAGTGCGCGTACAAGTAGACGTGCACATACTAATATGCATCAACACACATATATACATGCATACACAAACATAAATGTGCATACAAACAAGTACACACATACACAAGTACACATATACACACATACATATATATATATATATATATATATATATATATATATATATATATATATATATATATATATAAATATATATATACATATATATACATACCAATACCCGTACATATGAACAACTACATGCATGTGCACATCCATAAGGGGACAAACAAATGTGTAGAAATGTGCGCATAATGCACTACTGACCAGAGGAGTACACACCGGAGTAAGTGTGCAAGCTGGAAGGAGAAAGAATATAATAACAGGTCTTCAAAAGGCGGAAAGAGTAAGAACTTTGAGAGTAGAGTGCAGTAAAAACATATGAGTGGTACGTGGCCCAGAAAGAATGGAGTATATGGGAACACCGAAGTGTCTCAAAAGGGGACTAGTGGAGGAGAACTATGAGTAGCATGGCATAGTAGATAGACTAAAGAGCCAAAACATGGCCAGTAGAGAGGGCTATGTAAAAGGGAAGGAGTAGCCGAAAGGTAACTATGTGTACGAGTGTGGTACATTCATGCCTCTTGGGGTCAGCGAACCCAGTTAAGAACCTAGTTAAGTATGGTATTTGATTGTCCCCGTATGGATGTGCACATGCATGTAGTTGTTCATATGTACGGGTATTGGTATGTATATATATGTATATATATATATATATATGTATGTGTGTATATGTGTACTTGTGTATGTGTGTACTTGCTTGTATGCACATTTATGTTTGTGTATGCATGAATATATGTGTGTTGATGCATATTAGTAGGTGCACGTCTACTTGTACGTGCACTTATGTAAACGCACATCGATACGCGCATCTGTGAGTGTGTGTATACCTGTATTTGCGAGCCTTAGATACTTCCAGGCATTGTCGGCGTCGTTGCTAGGCGGCGTAACCTAGACAGCGTTCCCCCCACTCGTGTATTTTTAGTACCCTCCACCCCTGTCCAGAGGGTATATTACAGCCAGACCCGCGTTACGCGCCCTTTTCCCGCCCTGACCAGCGCCCACGACACAGGGAAGTCATTTGCTTTGCTTTTCTTTAACATTTTTCGATCATTTTGTTTTGGATATTTCATTACTAGTTAGCTATGTAGGATTAGTTATATTTATTTACATATCTGTGTGTGTTGTTGTTTGTCTGTTCCTGCAGAAGGCCTATTGAGCCGAAACGTCGTTCAAATCTGTGTCATCTACTAACCACGTAAAGCTTTTACCATACCTTTTTTCTATTTTTTTTTCCAATTTTCCCTCAAAATTCAGCTTTACTGCAGCTTCGCATTTTTATGCATTCATTTGCATTTTTTGCCTTAACCCCTTTTAAAGTGAAACCTAGATCATAAATCAACCTGAGCCAGGAATTTCGAGTCCCTGTATTTTGTCTAGTGTTAACTCACAGGACTGTGTCAAGAGTTCAGGGAAATTACTTTTTTTTATATACAGCACACACCGCCCCTCCCCTCACCTCTTTTTGTTACATTTAAGTGGTTGTACTTTTTACTACGGTATCGTAAATGAGAGAGTTACATATAGGTATCGTAATTAAAGATTTTATAAAGTGTAAGGATGCGCATTGTTTTTTATGAACCCGTGAAGCCAGCAAAGTTTATCATACGAAACCAAACTCCAGCATATCCACTCTGTGACCACTCACATGAAACACCATCGTTTGACTGTCCAAAGCTCACCGATATATAAGCTACCTTACTTTCACAACGTCCTGATAAATTGAATGCCTTGAACGGAACAACAAAGGAACTCAGAAATACCTACAGATACGGTGGCGTTGGTATGACAACATGGCATTGGGCCAAAGGACGTCAGCTCACGGGTAGCTGGATCCGTAACATCATCATCGTCATAATCTACATTATTATAATTACGTGATGTATCTATTTGCCATGAGGTACACACCATAACTGATATCTCAACGTGCCGCCGGACACTATCGCCAACTGTACTGTAGATTTTTTGCATACATTTCTATACACCCAAAGTTTTCTTTCTTTTGTTGTTACTATTATTTCAAAATGTAGTTTTTGTTTTTGTGTCTTAAGTATAATTTCAAAGTGTAGTTTTTGTTTTTGTGTTTTAAGTATAATTTCAAAGTGTAGTTTTTGTTTTTGTGTTTTAAGTGTAATTTCAAAGTGTAGTTTTTGTTTTTGTGTTTTAAGTATCATTTCAAAGTGTAGTTTTTGTTTTTGTGTTTTAAGTATCATTTCAAAGTGTAGTTTTTGTTTTTGTGTTTTAAGTATCATTTCAAAGTGTAGTTTTTGTTTTTTGTGTTTTAAGTATAATTTCAAAGTGTAGTTTTTGTATTTGTCTTTAAATATTATTTCAAAATGTAGTTTGTGTGTTTTAAGTAGCATTTCAAAATGTAGTTTTTGTGTTTTAAGTATCATTTCAAAGTTTGGTTTTTGTTTTTTTCTTCGAGTTTTCTTCTTCGTTAGATTTAATGCTGTGCACTCATGCCATCAAGGGAGCCGCGATAGCTCAGTGGTTAGTGAACTTGACTGCAAAGGACAAGAGATAGGGTTCGATCCCAACCGACGGCTCCGGGTTCACCCAGCCTTAAATGGGTACCGGATTTTTTTCTGGGAAAGTAGAGCGGTACGGGCGTAATACCGACCACATTACCCCAAAAATCATGCGCTGAAGGTCTATAAAAGTTATGGTCACTAACACCATATTCCCTCATCATGGTTTAGTCTTTAAAAGGCTGCATCATAATTGTGTTACACGTGCCTGAAGAGTTTAAGAAACATCATCAGCGTATCCAAGTATTTTATTGCCTTCAGTGGGCATTACTTTCAATAGTTGTTTCTTATTTTTCAAAAACATGGACACTTTCTTTTTGGTTTTCTTCTCAGTCCATCCAATTCTTTCACATTTCTTTGCAGGGCTTCAGTTTTCTTAACTGTTAGCTTCTCTTATGTCAATATCTTTAATATCAATATCTATGATATCAATGTTTTTTTTTAACATCAATATCTTTGATATCAATGTTTTTTTTAAACATCAATATCTTTGATATCAATGGTTTTTTTTTTTAACATCAATGTCGTTGATATAAATGTTTTTTCTAATATAAATATCTTTAATATCAATGCCCCGGGCGAAGGCGCGCCTACCAGCACCAGAGCTGGAAGTTGTCAACGAACCACAACTGATGGCTTGTACCAGGATCGGTGGACCAAAACCATCCAGACCCTGCTCCACCTCTCCGCGGTGCCTACAGTAACAGACTAACCTGTCTAGTCTGGCCAAGCGTGCAGGGATCGAAGAGGGAAGACAACCCGGTACTCAAAAATGTCATGCTGAAGTCGGATTTGTTGGGCCGAAAGGCGCAAATATAACAGTTATACTGCAAACCACAACACAACGCAGACACATCCACTACTTCCTTGTAAGGGCGGATGATGAAGAGGAATATTTTAGTCTACTACGATACTCTAGAATACTTTAGTCATCGGGCGAACGCAACCAACCAACTAACCATATCAATGCTCGTAATATCAATACCTAAAATGCCAATATATTTAATGTCAATGGCTTTAATATCAATACCTTTAATGTCAATATCTTTTGTGTCAATATCTTTAATATCAATGTCTTTAACATCAATGTCTTTAACATCAATGTTTCTTCTCCATATAAACCCGTTGAAGGGATATGTACACAACTCTGTTTCTGTTCTTAGTTTAGCGTTCAATATATTTGTTTGGATAAGAAAACGTGTCTCATGCAGTGAATAATTTTCCCCACTTTGCCACAACCATGAATATTTTTTTCCTGATATCATTGACATTACATGATATGTGAAACTAGGTTCTTGAACTGCCGATGAATCCTGACATATAACTTGAACTGCCGATGAATCCTGACATATAACTTGAGCTGCCGATGAATCCTGACATATAACTTGAACTGTTGTCGACCAGTTGCTGACAGCTGTTGTTATAGTCAGCAAATGAAATATGTCCATGACCCTTGACCCACTGTTACATGGTACAACATATCAATAGTCAACTTGACAAAAAGTATACTATCCTACATTAGTACATGTTCTTACTATCCTAGATAATTACATATTCTTACTATCCTAGATTATTACATGTTCTTACTATCCTAGATTATTACATGTTCATACTATCCTAGATTACTACATGTTCTTACTATCCTAGATAATTACATATTCTTACTATCCTAGATTATTAGATGTTCTTACTATCCTAGATTACTACATGTTCTTACTATCCTAGATTACTACATGTTCTTACTATCCTAGATTACTACATGTTCTTACTATCCTAGATTACTACATGTTCTTACTATCCTAGATTACTACATGTTCTTACTATCCTAGATTACTACATGTTCTTACTATCCTAGATTACTACATGTTCTTACTATCCTAGATTAGTACATGTTCTTACTATCCTAGATTACTACATGTTCTTACTATCCTAGATAATTACATTTTCTTACTATCCTAGATTATTACATGTTCTTACTATCCTAGATTATTACATGTTCTTACTATCCTAGATTATTACACGTTCTCACTATCCTAGATTACCACATGTTCTTACTACTTTAGATTACTACATGTTCTTACTATCCTAGATTACTACATGTTCTTACTTTCCTAGATAATTACATATTCTTACTATCCTAGATTATTACATGTTCTTACTATCCTAGATTACTACTAGATTACTATAGGCTGACGTCATGGGACGCACCAAAATGGACGCTTCTTGCGTCTCCAACGGTTTATCTAATTCTATTAGATAATTTCATGCTGTTACCACAGTGAGATGGCGGATTTTTTTGTTATGTAATCACGGGTTTGATAATAAATGTGTATACACAGTTCGTTAACCATCGCTGTAGATCAAGTCTTTATTCGCTGGCTTCGTTAGCAACCATGGAAGATAATGACCTTACTTGTGCCGACGGTTGGTTTGGGGCAAATTGTACGTTACAATGTCACTGCTATAATGGCTTAGTTTATGACAAAACTACAGGGACATGCCCAAACAATAACAGTTGTCAGCACAAAATTTTGGGACCCCATCAATTTTTGCCGTGCTCCTCTTCTCTTCTACCTTTTAGCTCCCAGTGGAGCATAGGTCTTCAACAAACACTTTCCAAGTCGTTCTGTTTTTTGCCATTCTTTTAAGATCATTCCATGTCTTCCCCATCATCTTCATCTCTGCTTCAATCTGTCTTCTCCAAGAATTCCTTGGTCTTCCTCTTTGTCTTTTCCCCTGGGGATTCCAAAAAAGGGCCTGTTGTGTAATACTCTCAGTTGGTTTCCGTAGTGTGTGTCCTATCCATCGCCATCGTCTTCGCTGTATTTCTTTATCCACTGGTATTTGACCGGTACATTTCCATAATTCCACGTTTGTGACTTTGTCCTGCCATTTCCATCCCTTTATTCTGCGCAAGCATCCATTAATGAAAGTCTGTACCTTCGTGATTGTCAATTTTGTTATTCTCCATGTTTCACAGCCATATAATAGAACCGACTTAACATTGGAGTTGAAAATTTGTATTTTTGTATTTAGCCTAATTTCTTTGGATTTCCATATGTTTCCCAGTGCAATGAAAGCTCCTCTTGCTTTTGATATCCTTATTTTGGTATCGTTTTCTGTTCCTCCCTCTTTATCTATATTACTGCCCAGATATATATAAGATTGTACGTCTAGTAGAGGTATTTCTCCTAGTTTTATTTGGTTATTGCCAACTGCATTAATTCTCATAATGTTGGTCTTATCTCTATTAATCTTTAGTCCTAGCTGTTGTGATCTCTCATCTAATATACTCATTTTATCTTGCATCTGTTGGTGGCTGTGTGATAGGAGAGCTATGTCATCAGCAAAGTCTAAATCATCAAGTTGTTTGGTCAGTGACCACTGGATCCCATTTCTGTTGTTTTGAGTTATTTTCATAATCCAATCTATGGCCAGTAGAAAGAGAAATGGAGACAGAAGGCAGCCGTGCTCCTGGTTTAGGATTTATGCGAATGACTTAAAATATCCGGACAGTTTCACGGTAAAACTGAATGGTTCTGCCTCATGTAACAATGTATCAAGGTTTTTAGTTAGTCCGCACGAGATTGATACTTTCTGCCCTGGGGCTGGTCTGATCAACAAGTTACGGATTGAAAGGGCGATAGTTGCAAATATCTGCTCCATCTACATTGGTGGGGGTCGGAAACTGGCTCTCAAACAGATCACAAACCAGACCAACAAATTTGTTGATTGTTATACAGGAGACGGATGTGGACCAGAGGCCACAGTTAATAGCAAGAGAAAGACCAATCTCTATGACAATGACTGCACACACACACAATGGAGAAGTGGAACCAATTCTGTTTACTGGTATCTGAACTTTGCAACGCCCCAGAAGACACACATCATTCGAATCTATCATCGAGCTAGCACTATGATTCGGGTAAAGAATGCCACTCCAAAGGCTTTCTCTGACAGTGGCGGAGTAGTGTTCCAGTATAATGATATATCATACCTAATTTATCTGTGAACACTATTGTAGTCAAAACAAAAACATCAATGGCACACATTAAGATTGAGTTCTCACCGACCATTTCGCAGGCCGACAGTGCACTGACGGTATGTGAGGTGCAAACATTTACAGATACCTATTGTCTGGACGAGCATTCTTGGTCGTTTTGTGCAGTGTGTAGTGGGTGTAGTGAAGGCTGCAATGTCATCATCGGTACTAGTCACGGCTACTGTTCACATGGAATCAATGGACACGACTGTTCCGGGTCTTGTCTCAGTGTCTGTCCTTTATTTGAGGAAAAATCTGGAAAATGCCTACAATGTAAACATCTTGGCTATACCTGTAATGACACTTGTCCCGATGGTAATTTTGGGCTACAGTGCGAACAGATGTGTTCTGATGGCTGTGACATCATATGTACTCTCAAATGTCCGGACAACTGTTTCAACGACACCTGTCAACAGTCGATCGGGAATCTGTACATGCAAGAGAACGTTCTATGGGTCAGACTGCACTCTCAAATCTCCGGACAACTGTTTAACGAAACCTGTGATTCCCACGTTCAGAAGAGTCTGCCGACTACAACAAGCCTAAGCATATGGACACTTTAATGTGTTTCTGTGCTAGACATGGTTCATTTTTTGGTGTTTTTTAGTGAAGCCATGGCTCATATCTTGCTGTGTTTCTGTCCTAGCCATAGCTCATATCTTAGCTTGTGTGTGCTGACCATGGCTCATATCTTGGTGTGTGTCATGTTAGTCATATCTCATATCTCGGTGTGTCCGTGTTAATCATGTCTCATATCTTTATGTGTGTCTGTGTTTAGTCATATCTCATATCTTAGTGTGTATCAGTGTTAGTCATATGTCATATCTTTGTGTGTGCATGTCTGGGTTAGTGATACCTCATATCTCTGTGTGCATGTTTATGTTAGTCATATCTCATATCTTTGTGTGTGCATGCCTGTGTTTGTCACATCTCATATCCTTGTGTGTGCATGGCTATGTTAGTCCCATCTCATATCTTTGTGTGCATGTCTATGTTAGGCATGTGTCATATATTTGTGTGTGCATGTCAATGTCAGTTATATCTCATATCTTTATGTGCATGTTTATGTTAGTCATGTGTCATATATCTTGATGTGTGTCAGTGTTAGTCATGCCTCGTAACGCATCTTTGTGTGTGTATGTCTGTGTTAGTCACATCTCACATCTTTGTGTGTCCGTGTCTGTGTTAGTCACATCTCACATCTTTGTGTATGCATGTCTGTGTTAGTCACCTCTAGTGACTCGGGCAGATGGTGCTCGTAAACCTGGGAGGGCCTACCATCTAAGGGCAGAATCCCCCTACAGAAAAGACAATCTGCTGCCTTGCAGGAAGATTGGGGACAATCAAAGGCTAGGGAAAGCAAACCCGAATAAAATGCTGGCTGAAATCGGATGCACTAGGCCACTGGCGCAGAACACAGTGCAGCGTATTAACGGGTGTTCAGTCAGAGTGGATCTGACAGACTCTAATTGTGATGTTCTGTCTGTGGGGGCGATCAACACACTTAGTCTGACAGCTGACTTCATATGAGAGTCTGGAATCCTTACTCTGATTGAGTCCTGAACGCAGAGAGAGAGAGAGAGAGAGAGAGAGAGAGAGAGAGAGATTACTACATGTTCTTACTATCCTAGATAATTACATATTCTTACTATCCTAGATTATTACATGTTCTTACTATCCTAGATAATTACATATTCTTACTGTCCTAGATAATGACATATTCTTACTATCCTAGATTATTACATGTTCCTACTATCCTAGATAATTACATATTCTTACTATCCTAGATAATTACATATTCTTACTATCCTAGATTATTACATATTCTTACTATCCTAGATAATTACATATTCTTACTATCCTAGATTATTACATGTTCTTACTATCCCAGATTATTACACGTTCTTACTATCCTAGATAATTACATATTCTTACTATCCTAGATAATTACATATTTTTACTATCCTAGATTATTACATGTTCTTACTATCCTAGATTACTACATGTTCTTACTATCCTAGATTACTACATGTTCTTACTATCCTAGATTAGTACACGTTCTCACTATCCTAGATTACTACATGTTCTTCCTATCCTAGATTACTACATGTTCTTATTATCCTAGATTACTACATATTCTTACTATCCTAGATTACTACATGTTCTTGCTATCCTAGATTACTACATGTTCTTACTATCCTAGATTAGTACACGTTCTCACTATCCTAGATTACTACATGTTCTTACTATCCTAGATTACTACAGGTTCTTACTATCCTAGATTACTACATGTTCTTACTATCCTAGATTACTACATGTTCTTACTATCCTAGATTACTACATGTTCTTACTATCCTAGATTACTACATATTCTTACTATCCTAGATTACTACATGTTCTTACTATCCTAGATTACTACATATTCTTACTATCCTAGATTACTACATGTTCTTACTATCCTAGATTACTAAATGTTCTTACTATCCTAGATTAGTACACGTTCTCACTATCCTAGATTACCACATGTTCTTACTACTTTAGATTACTACATATTCTTACTATCCTAGATTACTACATATTCTTACTATCCTAGATTACTACATGTTCTTACTATCCTAGATTAGTACACGTTCTCACTTTCCTAGATTACCACATGTTTTTACTACTTTAGATTACTACATGCTCTTACTATCCTAGATCACATTCCTGATCAACGGCTTCCAGGTTCACCCAGCCTTAAATGGGTACCTGATTCTTCTTTCTAGAAAGTAATGCGGCACGGGCGTAATACCGACCACATTACCCCTAAAATCATGTGCCGAAGGTCTGTAAAATGTATGGTCACTAACACCAAATTCCCTATACGCTACTTTGCGTAACGAGGTACTTTATTTTACTTTTTTTTTTAAATCACCTTCACATCAGCACACACATATTAATCTATGGATGAAATGAATGGTGCTCATCACCCGCGATGGACGAAGAACGCCTTATTTTATCTTGTTTTGTGTCGCTTTCTTTCTCTGAGGTGTTATTAAAATATTAGTGTTCCTGTACCAATTATGTAAGACATCAAACAAAACGCCTTTCTCTGGAGATAGACACGCATTTATGATATCATCCAATGCTATTGTAAAGCATGAAACGTAGACATTTAAATATGAAATTATTTTTAGCAGCTTTACTCAAATGAAGATAGTACAAAATTGTAAACGTTTCGGTAAAGAACTCTTTCGCATTATACGTAGGGAGGTCAAAAAGTAATGCACACCAATTTTTTTTCTCGGCTAATAATAAAGACAGGAATATGAAATTTTGCACACTTGGAATATGACATGTTCCAATTATGTGCACCAAATTGCACAGCATTCTGAAAAATATTACGCAATCTATGAACCGTTAAAATGGAGCTTGTCAACAATGTCCGTTACAAACAGCGAATTGTCATAGAATTTCTGGTTGCGGAGAAAGAAACTGTGGCAAACATTCATAAACGACTGTGTGCAGTGTACAAATGTTCTGCAGTCGATAGGAGCACAGTTAGTCGCTGGGTTCAGAGAATTAAAGCTGCAGAAAGTGTACGAGTGGAGCTGCATGATTTACCGCGTTCTGTACGTGTCGCCTCGGCTACCAGCACAGACATGTTAAACCGGGCTGATGCCATTATTCGTAAGGATAGGCGTATCACTAGTCAGCAATTGGCATTACAGCTTACAGTCAGCAAGGGAAGTGCAATCGCAATTTTTAAAACTCTCGGATATTCAAAGATTTGCGCTCGACGGGTTCCTCGGTGCCTAACAAATGATCACAGAGTTCAAAGGAAAACATTCTGTTCTGAATTGTTGGAGCGTTTCGGTGTTGAAGGAGAAATGTTTTTGTCAAAAATTGTTACCGGTGACGAAACGTGGGCACATTATTATGAGCCTGAAACAAAAATGCAGTCAATGGAATGGCATCATCCGCAGTCACCAAAAAGAAAAAAATTCAAAACATCTCCATCAGCCGGAAAGGTGATGATCACTGTCTTCTGGGACATTGATGGTGTGATTCTTGTTGATGTAATGACAAGAGGTGAGACAATCAACTCGACAGCTTACATCAATACACTGACAAAACTCAAAAATCGGTTCCACAGAGTTCGGCCTAATAAGCCATCTGCAGATGTGTTGCTTCAACATGACAATGCACGCCTTCACACAAGTCTGGTAACACGGGAAGCAATCAACAAATTTGGTTGGACTGTACTGCCCCATCCTCCTTACAGCCCTGATCTGGCTCCCTCAGATTTCCATCTGTTTGGACCACTCAAAAAATTCCTGCGTGGGAAACACTTTGACAATGATGAGGATGTGATCCGTGCAGTTAAAAAATGGCTACGCGAGCAGGACAAAACTTGGTACAAACGAGGCATTCATGACCTAGTTTTGCGTTGGCGTAAGGCAATACGCTTGGACGGAGATTATGTTGAAAAATAGGTAGTGTCAAGGGGATGTTCAGCTACAATCTGTGAAAATTTCACACATTTTGCCCGAATAGTTTCCGAGAAAAAAAGTGGTGTGCATTACTTTTTGACCTCCCTTCAGTATACGTGTATTATATCTCAGAGAGAGCGGGTGGCCAAGTGGATAAAAGCCATTGTGATTCTCCTGGTCAGGTTGATGTGGATTCGATTCACCGCAAGGTCTAGTAATCTTTTTGTTTCGGGTTGTATTAAAAAAAAAACTAATCTTTTTGTTTCGGGTTGTATAAAAAAAAAACTATAACACCTCATGGTGACTGCACTGGGCATGCGTTACTACAGCTCCCTCTACTTTCTCCCCGTGACCCCAGAAAGGATACATGACGTAATTAAATGATGGTATCTTTTCTTCATGCAGAATACGGATGTGTCAGTCCAAAGGGCACATATGCCCTGCCTTTGCCGTAGACTAGCCCGACACATGACAGCCACGCCCATCTTATGAGTGAACGCTAAGAAGAGGTCTTATATTTATGTTGATTGACAATTTATATGCATATATATATATGGCCCTTTTCGTCTTGTCAGACGGTCTAGTGGAGGCTATTGCGTATTTTTTTGAGGTATTGTTTTTGCCGAACAGCTTCTCTCGTGGCTAATTCTACCAATGTTTGACAAACACACGCGGTCACATAATGAACAGGTCAGGCACGCTGATCCACAGGGTTTACCATCCTTTTTCATGAGTCTCTTCTCTTCTAAGTCCTGTCTTAGCACAGTCTCAAATGTTGTTATACCGTTCCTTATACATGCTATCCATGATGTGCGATCACTTGCCAGATGTTGCCAGTCGTTTTCACAGATGGAGAAGTCTTTCAGAGATGATTTGCAGATATCTCTATATCGTAGTTTAGGTCAGCCGATTTGTCTTTTTCCGTGTTTTAGCTCACCATATAGTATTTGCCTAGGAATGCGTTTTTCTTCCATCCGTTGGACATGCCCCAGCCATCTTAGCCTTCGACTTCTGAGCATCGACATGATTGTTAGGGTCTTAGCACGTTGCAGGACAGTTAAGTTGGTTATTTTGTCTTGCCATTTGATGTGCATTATTTTGCGGAGACATCGCATGTGGAAGACATTTAGTCTTTTTTCCTGGTTTGAGTATGTTGTCCAGGTTTCGGATCCATATAGTAGTGTGCTAAGCACACATGTTTGATATATTAGGAGTTTAGTCTTTCGAGTTAGTTTCGTGTTGTTCCATGCCCTTTTTGTGAGTTTGCCGAAGGTCGTAGCTGCCTTACCAATTCGACAGTTTATTTCTTCATCAAGAGAGATGGTTTGCGTAACTGTGGATCCAAGATATGTAAATTTCTTACTGATTCTAGTGGGCAGTCTTTTAGAGTAATAGATAGAGGTTTGAAGTCACCTTGATTTAGTATTACTGTTTTCTGAACATTAATTGACAGTGAAAAAAGGTCGCATGCTTTATCCAGGTTGTTGATCAGCGACTGTAGGGTGGCCTCACTATGAGCGACTAGGGCTGCATCGTCAGCAAATAAAAATTCTTTAAAATTTATATTTATATGCACTAACTCGGTTTATTACCATCATTTTAGCCTTGTTATTCCCGTTCTTTACAGATAATTGAAGCCTTTGAAATGTGGATGTATAGAAGAATAGGTAGATTCTGATGGAAGGAAAAGAAAACAAACGATGAAGTTTTAAAACAACTAAAAATGAAAAGAGAACTACTAAACACAATTCAAACAAGACAAATACTATTTTTGGGCCATGTTAAAAGACACAACAGCCTACTAAAAGTAATCATGGAGGGGAAAATACAAGGTAAGAGAAGCAGAGGCAGACCAAGACTAACATGGACGAGTAATATCAAAAGATGGACAAACCAGCTTATGACAACCTGCACCATCAAAGCAAGAGACAGAGCAGAATGGCGCTCCATGGTATCCAACCTTCGTTGTGGAGATGGCACTCGATGATGATGATGATTCCCGTTTTTTAAGTCCGCAGTCTACAATAGTTCATTGTCTTGTTCAATATCTCTCCACAGCACCCAACCATTTTTGTTCAGCCAATCAGACGCCGAGAACGTTCTCAGGGAAGCAGATGCCAACGACTACCTCCTGTATAAGGATGACGACAGTGACAGAATCATTTTGTCTGTTAGGTAACTCTTAACAACAGTTAACGTTGTGTCCATGTTGAAAACACATCGTGAGTGTAGTCTGTAAAACAGATTAGGCTTTTCAATCATTTTTCTTGTGCAGTCCAAGTTTAAAACAAAACATAGGCCTAATCTCTGAATTAAAAAAAAAAGAAAATTATGAGCACATTTTCATTCACCATTTTCCTTTCGGACCAATGACGGTGCTTAGAGAGAAAGTCATAGTTCTCCACGATTAATGATTTGCTTATAGTTCTTGTAGGTCTAGGTTGTTTCTTAGTCACATAGTTGAGCTTTCCCTAGTAATTGTTCTGCATTGCGATTCTCATGATCTGCCTTGTTTTCTTCTACCAGATGGTTTCCACATGAATGTCTGATAGGGAAGTCTTTCTTTATTCATTCTCAGCACATGACCGATTTATTTCTTTATTCATTCTCAGCACATGACCGATTTATTTCTTTATTCATTCTCAGCACATGACCGATTTATTTCTTTATTCATTCTCAGCACATGACCGATTTATTTCTTTATTCATTCTCAGCACACGACCGATTTATTTCTTTATTCATTCTCAGCACACGACCGATGTATTTCTTTATTCATTCTCAGCACATGACCGATGTCTTTCTTTATTCATTCTCAGCACATAACCGATGTATTTATTTATTCATTCTCAGCACATAACCGATGTCTTTCTTTATTCATTCTCAGCACATAACCGATGTCTTTCTTTATTCATTCTCAGCACATAACCGATGTCTTTCTTTATTCATTCTCAGCACATAACCGATGTCTTTCTTTATTCATTCTCAGCACATAACCGATGTCTTTCTTTATTCATTCTCAGCACATGACCGATGTCTTTCTTTATTCATTCTCAGCACATGACCGATGTTTTTCTTTATTCATTCTCAGCACATAACCGATGTATTTTTTTATTCATTCTCAGCACATAACCGATGTCTTTCTTTATTCATTCTCAGCACATAACCGATGTCTTTCTTTATTCATTCTCAGCACATAACCGATGTCTTTCTTTATTCATTCTCAGCACATGACCGATGTCTTTCTTTATTCATTCTCAGCACATGACCGATGTCTTTCTTTATTCATTCTCAGCACATAACCGATGTATTTCTTTATTCATTCTCAGCACATAACCGATGTCTTTCTTTATTCATTCTCAGCACATAACCGATGTCTTTCTTTATTCATTCTCAGCACATAACCGATGTCTTTCTTTATTCATTCTCAGCACATAACCGATGTCTTTCTTTATTCATTCTCAGCACATGACCGATGTCTTTCTTTATTCATTCTCAGCACATAACCGATGTCTTTCTTTATTCATTCTCAGCACATAACCGATGTCTTTCTTTATTCATTCTCAGCACACGACCGTTGTATTTCTTTATTCATTCTCAGCACACGACCGTTGTATTTCCAACGCCTTCTTCTTATAACACTCCACGCGGATTCTTGTTTATATTAATCTCTTATCGGTTAGTTTCAAATGTATTCTTTCCAGCTTATTTTTGAGATTCTCATAGACATTTATTATCAAAAGCATTTCTCTCTCTCTCTCTCTCTCTCTCTCTCTCTCTCTCTCTCTGCGATCAGGACTCAATCAGAGTTAGGATTCCAGACTCTCACATGAAGTCAGCTGTCAGGCTAAGTGTGTTGATCGCCCCCACATACAGAACATCACAAGTAGAGTTTCCCAAGTCCACTCTGATTGAGCACCCGTTAAAACGTTGCACTGTGTTCTGCGCCAGTGGCCCAGTGCATCCGATTTCAGCCAGCATTTTATTCGGGTTTGCTTTCCCTAGCCTTTGATTGTCCCCAATCTTCCTGCAAGGCAGCAGATTGTCTTTTCTGTCGGGGGATTCAGCCCTTAGATGGTCGGCCCTCCCAGGTTTACGAGCACCATCTGCCCGAGTCACTAGAGGTGACTAACACAGACATGCACACACAAAGATGTCAGATGTGACTAACACAGACACGCACGCACAAAGATGTGAGATGTGACTAACACAGACATGCACACACAAAGATGTGAGATGTGATTAACACAGACTCGCACGCACAAAGATGTGAGATGTGACTAACACAGACATGCACACACAAAGATGTGAGATGTGACTAACACAGACATGCACGCACAAAGATGTGAGAAGTGACTAACACAGACATGCACACACAAAGATGTGAGATGTGACTAACACAGACATGCACGCACAACGATATGAGATGTGACTAACACAGACATGCACGCACAAAGATGTGAGATGTGACTAACACAGACATGCACGCACAAAGATGTGAGATGTGACTAACACAGACTCGCACGCACAAAGATGTGAGAAGTGACTAACACAGACATGCACGCACAAAGATGTGAGAAGTGACTAAAACAGACATGCACACAGCGATACGAGGCATGACTAACACTGACACACAAAATCATTTGATTTCATATCTATACTTTCACATCATATAATAATAGTTGATTTATTAAAATGAAATGTGTACTAATAGATACAAGGAATAGCACTTTTTTCGAATTTTCAAAGAAAAATGAGTGCTTTATATGAGTTATAACCTGGTAGGCATGTATGGCTTAGAAGAGTCTAACCATATAAATCATTGAACAAGAGCGTAATTTGCTAAATTCTCAGTCTATGGCTACGGGATTTACATTTACGTTTAAAAGTCACCTAAGTGTAAATATGTACTTGATTATCGGAATTAACTAGGAATGGAAGGGGGAGAGAATAACCATCTCCAAATACTAAGGTGCGGTAATTTGATGTTTTTTTTTTGTAATATGGTGGTAGTGGTTACCTGGTTGGCCTTTGGGCTTTTGCCTTCATGACGAGGCATGATCCGTTCAACAGAAGACCGTATCATTCCTCTCATGTTGGACCGTAATTCTATCTATTGTACTTTAAAGTCATAGAGTAATAGTGTGGCAGAAATGCTTGTCCTTTCTCTATTCACTATCAGACTTTGCTCAGAACCCACATTGTATCTAGCCATACGTCATGCTCTGGACGAGTTTCTCATATTCGGCAAAGGAGCTGATGCCTGCTGCTGATGCTTCTCGTTTCGGTGTTGTTATTAATGTTTCTTTAGGTCGTTCTCTTTCTCTGTTATCCTGTTTCCCATTTCAGGTCTTGCTTTGAGATCTCCTGTTTCCTCTGATCTCATGGCAAGCATAAGCCCACTTTCTAACCTTTGGTTACATGATATTGCTGGAAACAATGAATGGACAATTATAAGGCATAGAGTAAGAAACACTGACCTGAGGAAGAAACTCGAAATTGAACCAGCCATCGAATACATAAAGAAACAATATATAAATTGGTTCGGCCACATAGAAAGACAAAAAGAACTAACAATGACTTAAAGAGCCATAAACAAACGCTACGAAAACGTCAGATTAAGAGGAAGACCAAGAAAGAGATAGTTAAAGGGAATACTAGAGTCACTAGGAGGGATAACACCAGAAGAGGCCAACAGAAAAGTAAAGAATCGCAAACTGTATCTCCCCTCGACGCCAATGTCAATGAAGGAAGGATCATCATCATCATCATCAAGTACCGGGCCTGCTGGCGAAGGTGATCATGTCTCTCCACAACTTTCGATCTCGGCAGCTATTTATCATTTCTGTTGTTGACCTTCTGCCAAGCCATTCTCTTAAGCTGTCTGTTATTTTTTCTCTTTGTTTCCCTCTATCTCTTCGTCCCTCAATTTTTCCAGTTGTTACAATGTATTCCAGTTGTTCTCTTCTCACTACATGGCCAAAAAATGATGATTGTTTCTTCCTGATATTGGAAATTAGCTCTCTTTTTGCTTTGACCTCTCTCAGAACATCTCCATTACTCTTCTTAGCTGTCCATGGTACTCTCAACATTCTTCTGTAAAACCACATTTCTACAGACTCCAGTGATTTCCTTGTCTGTTGTCCTATTGTCCATGATTTGCACCCATATGTTAAGACTGGCTCTACGTAACATTTAAGAACTCCTTTTCTTGTTTCTATTGTCAAAAATGGATTGCATGGTATCTTCCTCATTTTTTGGAAAGCTGCTTTTGCCTGAGCCATTCTGCATCTCACCTCTTTTGTACATCTTCTGTTTGTGGTTAACAAAGTTCCCAAATATTTAAATTAATTTACCTGTTTTAATATTGTAGGGAACAGGCAAACAATTGCAATGCTGCGGTAAAGCTGGTAGCAAGGAGCCAGTGTTTAGCACACCCCACCACTGGCTACCTATTTTAATATTGTTCCACTTGTCTTTATTCTGCACTGTTAACGGAGGAAGGATAGATGAAGAAGAAAAAAAGAAGAAGATTGACAATTATCTTATTCCTGTACTAGTCTTGACAGCAGCTGACACTAAATTCTAGTGAAAACTACATTGTTAAAGCGGGAGGAGACGGTGTGTGATGCAGTTTGCAGCAATCCCCGCTATCTGCCTGTTTGTCTCAACACATTCTCAACACGTTTTACCTTCCATCTCGATCCTTGATTGCTTGGCCAGATTGATTAGTTTATTAGTTTAGCTCCACCGGGAAAGTGTTTTGTATCTTGACAAAAAATTAATGAAATAAAAGTCTAATCAATCAGCACATATCTTCTATCTACAGCTTAAAATTAAAAAAAAAAAAACTATGATACAGTTGACCAGTTCTGTTTCATTAATCTTAAAATAAGAAATGGGGGACTGGTTGGCCTCGAGACAGAGAGGTGGTTTAAAATCCCGTCTGCACCGGTTGGGATTTTTATTTTCTCTCTGCGGCAATCACTCTTGGTCTCAGCAGCGAGGCCAGACTTGAAACGCCAACTCGCTGTGATAACAGATAGCTTGATGTTCAAAGTCAACATTGTATACACTCAAAAGGCTTTCTCTGTAGGTGGCGGTGTAGTGTTCCAGTATAATGATATATCATACCCAAACATTTCTATGGATACTATTGTAGTCACCACACAAGCGACAATGGCACACATTAAGATTGAGTTCTCATCGACCATTTCGCAGGCCGACAGTGCACTGACGGTGAGTGAGGAGCAAACATTTACAGACACCTATTGTCTGAACGGGCATTCTTGGTCGTTTTGTGCAGTGTGTAGTGGGTGCTGCAAAGGCTACAACGTCATCATCGGTACGTGTCACGGCAACTGTTCACATGGGACACGACTGCTCCGGGTCTTGTCTTAGTGTCTGTCCTTTATGTGAGGGAAAATACGGAAAATGCCTGCAATGTAAACGTCCTGGCTACACCTGTAGTGACACTTGTCCCGATGGTAATTTTGGGCTACAGTGCAAACAGACGTGTTCTGATGGCTGTGACATCGTATGTGACCCGGAAAGTACAGACTGTATGTGCAAGGAAACGTACTATGGATCAGACTGCACTCTCAAATGTCCGGACAACTGTTTCAACGACACCTGTGAACAGTCAACCGGGAACTGTACATGCAAGGGAACGTTCTACGGGTCAGACTGCACTCTCGAATCTCCGGACAACTGTTTGAACGAAACCTGTGAACAGTTAATCGGGGCCTGCGTCTCGTATGTCGATGATTCCCACGTTAAGAAGTGTCTGCCGACTACAACAAACCCAAGCATATGGATACCTTAATGTGTTTCTGTGCCGGACATAGTTCATTTCTTGGTGTTTTTCCGTAAAGCCATGGCTCATATCTTGATGTGTTTTTGTGCTAGCCATGGCTCATATCTTGATGTGTTTCTGTGCTAGCCATGTTTCATATCTTTAGCTTGTGTGTGTGTGTGTGTGTGTGTGTGTGTGTGTGTGTGTGTGTGTGTGTGTGTGTGTGTGTGTGTGTGTGTGTGTGTGTGCTGGCCATGGCTCATATCATGGTGTGTGTCATGTTAGTCCTATCTCATATCTTGGTGTGTCCATGTTAATCATGTCTCATATCTTTATGTGTGTATGTGTTTAGTCATATCTTAGGGTATATCTGTGTTAGTCATGTGTCATATCTTTGTGTGTGCATGTTTGGGTTAGTGATATCTCATATCTTTGTGTGCATGTTTATGTTGGTCATATCTCATATCTTTGTGTGTGCATGTCGGTGTATGTCACATCTCATATCCTTGTGTGTGAATGGCTATGTTAGCCACATCTCATATCTTAGTGTGTGCATGTCTATGTTCGTCATATCTCATATCTTTGTGTGCATGTCTATGTTAGGCAAGTGTCATATCTTTGTGTGTGCATGTATATGTCAGTCATATCTCATATCTTTATGTGCATGTTTATGTTAGTCATGTGTCATATATCTTGATGTGTGTTAGTGTTAATCATGCCTCGTATCGCTGTGTGCATGTCGTGTTGGTCACATCTCATATCTTTGTGTGTGCATGTCTGTGTTAGTCACATCTAGTGACTCGGGCAGATGGTGCTCGTAAACCTGGGAGGGCAGACCATCTAAGGGCAGAATCCCCCTACAGAAAAGATCATCTGCTGCCTTGCTGGAAGATTGGGGACAATCAAAGGCTAAGGAATGCAAACCTGAATAAAATGCTGGCTGAAATCGGATGCACTGGGCCACTGGCGCAGAATACAGTGCAACTTTTTAACGGGTGTTCAATTATTAGAGTGGATCTGGCAGACTCTAATTGTGATGTTCTGTCTGTGGGGGCGATCAACACACTTGACCTGACAGCTGACTTCATGTGAGAGTCTGGAATCCTACTCTAATTGAGTCCTGATCTCAGAGAGAGGGAGAGAGAAACGCCAATTACTCATCGACGGCAAAAATATGAGTACCTCCGAAGGCGGAGTTATCTGCCTGTGCGGCGAGGGACCCCTGTGCACACGGCTGCAGGGAAAAATGGATTAACACGCAAATTTCAATCCATAGTCTCTAGGGACTTCGTCAGAGCTCATAGCTGGCGAACGAAAAAAAAAAAAGAATTAAGTTATGAGCTCTGACCACTTCCGTCACAGGGGCTTCTAAAGTATTCCCTCTCTCTCTTGTTTTTCCCTTCTTCATTTGCCTTTCGGCGTCGAGGGGAGATATGGTTAGCAATTTCTTACTCTTCTATTGGCCTATTCTGCTTTTATAATTACGAGTGTTTATATTGTTCTGTTTATCTACATTTTCCTTGGTCGGTCTCTTGATTTGGTGTTCTCGTGTCGTTTGTTGATACTTCGTTGCATTAGATTTAGTTCTTGATGTCTTATAACATGTCCGAACCAGTTGGTCTGTTGTCGCTTTATGTATTCAATAGCCGATTCCGTTTCTAGTCTTTTTAGTAACTCTTCGTTACATAAATGCTCTCTCAGGCAATTGTCTGTCATGCGCCTGACACACTTCAATCCTGGGTGGTTATTTTTCTAATTATTCTTGGGTCTAAGGTCCATGTCTGGCACTGGTAACAACGTTGGGATAAAGATAGTCTTATAAATAGCTCGCTTTGCTTCTAACGTTACTTCTTCATTTGACAGTAGTGGTGAGATCTGTCCAATAACTTGACAGGCTTTGCTACATCTTGTGTCTATTTCTGTTGCTTGCTGAAGTCTAAAGGTTTAATATAGGTAATATTAGATTATAAACCTGCCTACCTACATAGATTGTCTCCTTAGGAACTAATTTGATATTACTCACGATATTTTTTTCTTTAGTCCCCTTGGGAACTATTTGGACGCTGTTCGCGATGTTTATCCATTAGTTCCTTTGAAAAGTATAGAACGTTGTTCACAATATTTCTCCTTAGTTCCTTTGGAAACTATAGAACGTTGTTCACGCAATTTCTCCATTAGTCCCCATGGGAACTATGTGTACACTGTTCACAATATTTCTTCATTAGTTCCCATGGGAACTAGTTGGACTATGTTGACAATATTTCTCCATTAATCCCCATGGGAATTTTTTGGACGCTGTTAACAACATATTTTTCCACTAGTTCCCTTGGGAACTATTTGGATGCTGTTGACAATATTTCTCCATGTGTTCCCTTGGAAACTATACATGAGCTTTTGACAATATGTGTCCATTAGTTCCTTTGTAAACTATTTGGACACTAGACAATATTTTTTCATTAGTTCCCTTGCTAACTATATGAACATTTTACAATATTTCCCCATTAGTCCCATGAGGACTTTTTGGACGCTGCTCACAATATTTCTCCATTAGTTCCATTGGGAATTATTTGGAACCTATCTACACAATATTTCTTCCTAGCCCCCTTGGGCAATAATGGAATGATGTTCACAATATTTCTCCCTAGCCCCCTTGGGTAATAATGGAATGCTGTTCACAATATTTCTCCCTAGCCCCCTTGGGTAATAATGGAATGCTGTTCACAATATTTCTCCCTAGCCCCCTTGGGTAATAATGGAATGCTGTTCACAATATTTCTCCCTAGCCCCCTTGGGCAATAATGGAATGCTGCTCACAATATTTCTCCCTAGCCCCCTTGGGTAATAATGGAATGCTGTTCACAATATTTCTCCCTAGCCCCCTTGGGCAATAATGGAATGCTGCTCACAATATTTCTCCCTAGCCCCCTTGGGTAATAATGGAATGCTGTTCACAATATTTCTCCCTAGCCCCCTTGGGCAATAATGGAATGCTGCTCACAATATTTCTCCCTAGCCCCCTTGGGTAATAATGGAATGCTGTTCACAATATTTCTCCCTAGCCCCCTTGGGCAATAATGGAATGCTGCTCACAATATTTATCGATTATTCCCTTTGCGACGTTGTCCACGATATTTCTCAATCTTCACTTTTGTGTGGCCATTTCTTTGTCTGTCCCCTTAGTTTTCCTACGACTAGTATTTTCATGTCATCAGTCCAGTTGTTTGAGATTCTTGGAGAAGGCAGATGGAGGCAGAGATGAAGATAGTGGGGAAGACATGGAATGATCTTTAAAAAATGGCAAGAAACAGAACGGCTTGGAAAGTGTTTGTTGAAGACCTATGCTCCACAGGGAGCTGAAAGGTAGAAAAAGAAGAAGAATCCAGTTGTTTCTCTTTATCTAAATCAACGACTTCCACCATTTACTTTTGCCTGTACTGGGATGAGTTTTGCCATACCATATGATTTGGCTAGCTCAGAATATTAACATGTGGGGCATGATACACTGTGGGCCGTGTGCAAAGTCTGATGAACAGCAAAGAAAAAAAATCACATATTAGAAGTTTTTCTTTCTGCATTATGCGTCGTTTAAAAGACAGAAGGTAGATTCAATTTAGTGCTGTATACACTTACCAATAGTTGCCTTTTCTACCGATGTAAGAAGTTTTCGTGTGGATCTACGCTACGTTGTTAGTGACGATTTTATGAACTTTCTCGTTTAAGGTCTTATTTCTACCTATAGGATCTTCTGCAACACGTCATTTCCATCGCTGATATTTAATCTAATTCTGCGTTTTAGGATCCTTGCTTCGCAGGAGGAAAAAAAACAAAAACACTGTCATGCCCCCATGGTATTTAGGACATAACGTATGGTGTTAGGTTTTTATGATCATCGACATACTAAGTGTTATATCAGTGTCAACTTTCTTTCCCAGAAAAATCTGGTACACATTTAAGAGTAGCCGAACCCTGAAGTTATCGATCGGATCGAAACTGACTTGTCCTCAATTCACTGCGTTTTGCAAACAAATGAGAATATTGATATTCCCAATGTACGCGGTAGTTTAATCTTGTATTTTAAATTGATTGCTTGCTTACGTTCGCCCGATGACAAAATTGAAATCCTTGTGCTAGAGTATTCGTAGACTGTAGAATTCCTCTTGTCAACCGTCCTTAAAAGGACGTTAAGTGGACGTGTCTGCGTTGTGTTGTGGCTTGCAGTATAACTGTTATATTTGCACCTTTTGGCCCAACACATCCGACTTCAGCACGACATTTTTAAGTACCGGGTTATCTTCCCTCTTCGATCCCTGCTCGCTTGGCCAGACTAGACAGGTTAGTCTGTTACTAGAGACATCGCGGAGAGGTGGAGCAGTGTCTGGATGATTTTGGTTCACAGATCCTGGCGCAAGCCATCAGCTGTGGGTCGCTGACAACTTCCAGCTCTGGTGCTGGAAGACGCGCCTCCGCCTCCAATATATCCAAAATTGATTGATTTCTTGTGTCAGAATTCATAATACAAATATTAAAAAGAAAATATCTGGGATGCAACAGTTTTACCAAAGAAAGCACGAACATCACTTTTCAGATTTATTTTGACGTGACGGGAACTGGGTGGTCTTGAGGTAAGTCTTCGGCCTCTGGACAGTCTCTGGTTCAAATCCCACCAGATGCGGTGATCATTTGTCAAATTCGAAACTGTGATTTCTTTGTGGCTTTTCTTTAACTCTCTTGCTGAGATTCAATGTCTAGCTCCCTTGAAAAAAAAGCGAAAAAAAAAAAAAAACAGGAGGTCCCGTGTACATTCAAGCACGTTAAAAAAAACCATCGGCAGTTTAAAGTCGAAAAGAGTAGGCCAAAAATGGCCGCTGCCTGGGCAAACAATAGTTAAACAAATCATCCATTACGAAGATGGGTGTACCGGGTCCAAAAGCGCAAACATCGTATATTACCGGCAAAACGCACCCACGTCCACTTAACAGGTGAACTCTAAGAAAAGATGATACTGAAATGACGATAGCTGCAAGAGATAGGGAGCTGTTGAGAGAAACGTTCGGCTAACTTCAGCACCAGTGTTCAAATGACTAACTATTATTGACAGTATGTTCATTCTTCTTGGAAAAGCATGGTTCTCCATCAAATTATGTCTTCTAGGTTAGGAGTTCTTAAATAGTTTATTATCATGGACCCCCTTTAACATCGGTAGGGCCCTGGTTTTGAGCTCCAACTATCCTGCCGTAGGGGTATTTGTTTGTGAATTGCTGTTGTTTTGTTCTATACAGAGTAAGTAGACTGCTCCATCTCTTTCGTCTCAGAAGAGAAAGTTTGTTTTTAACATCATCAAGTAAGGTAAAGTGCCCCGTCGTGTCATCATATAGGGATTATGATGTCAGTGACCATAATTTTTATAGACCTTCGGCACATGATTTTTGGAGTAATACATCATCAAACGCCGGACATGAAAAAAATGTTGACCAGCAACAGTTTCACATATGTGTACAGATATTTAGAGTATGTTTATTTTATTAAGCCCAAGTGACTTTATTTTTAGGCAGTGGCATATTCTCTATGCTACCGCCAGTAGCCTGAACATATTAACGAAATACAAAAGGAAATGATAATTTATTATATTTTTAAAAATAATTATATTAAAAATTTCCTAATATTCTATTACACATTTCGTAGGCAAATATGATTTACTTGCTTTGATTTGCATTTATTAAAACAAGGTTTTACTCTGGCCACTATAACGTTTGTGAATGAAACTGAAACTATTCTACATTGAAACCTCCATTAGCCAGCGGTACATTTTTCATCTATCCGGACCTTGTATTAGCGACCTTGACATTCAAAAATTCCCATCTAAATAACACGGCAAAACTAAATAGGGAATACGGTGTTAGTGACCATAAATTTTACAGACCTTCGGCACATGATTTTTGGGGTAATGTGGTCGGTATTACGCCCGTGCCGCTTCACTTTCCCAGAAAAAAAATCCGGTGCCCATTAAAGGCAGGGTGAACCCGGAAGCCGTCGGTTGGGATCGAACCCTACCCCTTGTCCTTTGTAGTCCAGTTCACTAACCACTGAGCTATCCGGCTCCCAAAATGGATATAATTAACATAAATAAGTTAGTAATTTAAAATGTAGTGATGCCATTAGAAAATATTACTTCATGTTAGCCTACTGAATATAATGTATGTTTTTATTTATTATGTCAGCAGTAGCCCAGACCCCAAAACCAGTATACACCACTGTTTTTAGGATGTATGTTTTGTGTAGAGTCAGAAAATAGTTTTCAAATCCTTTTTTAGGAATTGATATTGTCTTTAGGTTGTAAATAAATATATCTATTTATTTATATTAAAATTGTAATTATATTTCCAACCAATCTATGATGAATTAAAATGATTTACTTTTGCTTCTATAAATTTGTACAGACTACCAAGCTACATAAGACACTATCGGATAACAGAACTGAACAACCTTTATTATCTGAATGGGCAACCATATGCTTACCTGGACTCCATCATTTTGTATCACAGGAAGCACAAACTTAATGGCTTCAAGCTCAACAAGCAGGTAATTAAATAATCAAGATCTGTTCATCGGCCAATCTCCTATCTAATGTTTATACTTTTTAAACACATCAACAAATCTCCTATCTAAATGTTCATACTTTTTACACACAATAACAAATCTCCTATCTAATGTTTATACTTTTTAAACACATCAACAAATCTCCTATCTAATGTTTATAATTCTTAAGCACATCAACAAATCTCCTATCTAATGTTTATAATTCTTAAGCACATCAACAAATCTCCTATCTAATGTTTATAATTCTTAAGTACATCAACAAATCTCCTATCTAATGTTTATAATTCTTAAGCACATCAACAAATCTCCTATCCAATGTGTAAAACTCTTCAAGAAATTTCTTAGATACTTTGGCAAAAGTTTCATCTAATGTTAATTATCCATAAACACTTTAACAAATATCCTATCTATCTATCTATTGACCTTTTGAGCCGTAGCCGGCCCATAGGGCATAGACCAAGATACTCCTTCTCTTATCTGAATTTTTGTTCTAGCAGTTTTTAATTCTTTTAAAGATATTTTATCAAATCTTGCCATTTGTCTCTGTTCTGTGCAAGCAGCTCTATCTTATTGAGGGAGCCAATTCCTGCTGCTCTTGCCTCTCTTATCAATATTCTTCTCAGTGTCTCTCAGGGTCTTCCTCTTTTTCTCTTACCTGTTGTTTCCCACATAAGGGCTTGCTTTGCTATTCGTTTATTATCTTTTCTCATCACATGTCCAACATATGACCATCGTCTTTTATTTATTACTGAAGATATTAGTGGTTGATTGGCGATTTCTCTAATTTCCTCGTTTGTTTTGAATTCGTTCCATGCTATACCAAGTATTTTCCTTAGATATTTATTTTCAAATGCGTTAAACTATGTTTCTATGTCTCTTGTTGTTTTCCAGCTTTAACATGCATACGTAAGGGTTGATAGTACATTTGATTTGAATAGTCTAAGTTTTGTGTTTGTGCTGATGAGTTTTGATTTCCACAACTTTTCAAGGCTTCTGAAAGACATTGCTGCTTTAGCTATTCTGATTCTAATTTCTTTGCTTGTATCCCCTTCTCGATCAATGTGACTTCCAAGATAGATAAAGTGATTGATCTCTTCCACTGGTTTGTTTTCCATGTATATTTTGTCGTCTGTTGGAATTAAGCTTTTCATGACTTTAGTCTTTTCATGATTGATCTCAAGCCCAATTTTGCTGGCTATTGATGATAGATCATTTGTGTTTTCCTGCATCATTTTTATCTGACAGCTGATGAGAACTATGTCATCAGCAAAGTCGAAGTCCTCCAAATGGTCTCCTTGTATCCATTTGATGCCTTTATTACCAGTGCAGCATTTCTTCATTATGAAGTCCATAACAACACCATATAACAAGGGCGATAAAATACATCCTTGTTTAACCCCAGTTTCTATTGGGAAACATTCACTCAGTCCTTCCTCTGTTCGAACTGCACATGTGTAACCATCATACATGTTTTTAATAATATTTATGATTTTTGATGGTAAGTCATATTGCTTCAGAATTTTCCACAAAGAATCTCTATGAATACTGTCAAATGCTTTTTTGAAGTCGATGAAGTTAAGTACAAAAGGTTTTTCATTTTCAATGTGTTCCTCCAATATAAGTCGTAGAGTGAAAATGTGGTCAAGGCAGCTTCTCCCTTTTCTAGACCCAGCCTGTTCTTCACTCATTACTGTATCTATTGAATCCTTTATTCTATTTAGGATGATTTTGCAGAATAATTTTGAGGCAACTGACAAAAGTGTCACACCTCTCCAGTTGTTACAATCTCTAAGATTGCCCTTTTTTGGAATCTTAACAATGATTCCTTTTTTCCATTTATGATGCGTCTTCTCTGCTTTCCAAATGATGTTGAACATTTTTTGGAGATGTATTAAATTATGGCTATCAATTGCTTTGAGGATCTCAGCTGTTAACTTATCCTCTCCAGCAGCCTTGTTGTTGGCCATACACTTTAAGGTAGTTTCTATTTCACTCAAGGTGAAGTCTTCTAAATTTACATCTAATTCTGCTACTGGTGTTTCAGCTTCAAAATCGATTAAACTGTGGGGTATTGAACGGTTAAGAATTTCTTTGAAGTGTTCCGCCCAACGGGCTTTTATGTCTGCGCTTGTTGTTAGCATTAATCCAGATTTGTCTAGAATTGGTGTTCCACTGGATGTATAGGTGTTTGTCAGCATCTTTTGTACAGTATAGAGAGTTCTGCTGTCTCCTGTAATTGCAGCTGTCTCTGCTTTCTCGCTCATATTGTCTATATAAGCTCTTGTATCTCTTCTTGCTGAACTTTTTACTTTGTTGTCTAATTCTTTGTATGTTGCTTTTGCCAGGACCTTTCCAAGATCTGTCTTTACGTTAGTCATGGCTCTCTTCGCTTCTCTTCTTTCTTTGATGTATTTCCATGTAGTGTCTGAAATCCAAGCTCATTTTTCCATTTTCTTCAGTCTGGCACTTGCTTCTGCTGCTGTCATTAGTATTTTGCTCTGTGATTTACAAATCAAATATCCTGTTTCATGTTAATTATACTTAAACATTGTAACAAATATCCTGTCTCATATTAATGCTCTTTAAACTCTAACTAAATTTCTTTTCCATATTTTTACTCTTTACCCACTTTAACAAATGTTCTTCTTTTTCTACCTTTCAGCTCCCTGTGAAGAATAGGTCTTCAACAAACACTTTCCAAGCCGTTCTGTTTCTTGCCATTCTTTTAAGACCATTTCATGTCTTCCCCAGCATCTTTATGTCTGCTTTCATCTGTCATCTCTAAGATTATTTTGGTCTTCCTCTTTGTCTTTTTCCTTGCAGATTCCAAAAAAGGGCCTGCTATGCTCTCAGTTGGCTTCAGCACTGTGTGTCCTATCCAGTGCCATTGCCTTTGCTGTATCTCTTTATCCACTGGTATTTGACTGGTACTTTTCCATAATTCTATGTTAGTGATTTTGTCCTGCCATTTCCATCCTTTTATTCTGTGCAAGCATCCATTAATTAAACAACAAAATGCAAGACAAGAAGAGACCACACATGAAGTCATGAAATACCTATTACACAAAGAGAGCTAGAGCTGGCAATATCCAAATTAAAAATGAAAAAGTCACCAGGCAGTGATGGAGTGTCCAATGAAATGATTAAGAACTTGGGAACTGCAGCTAAAGCAAACTACTGCAGATCTACAACATTTGCTGGATAACAGGTAGAGTGCCACAGGCATGGAGAGAAGCAATTATGATACCATTAATAAAGCCAGGAAAAGATGGTTCAACGACATCCAGCTATAGACCAATCTGCCTTACAAGCTGTTTGTGTAAAACAATGGAACGTATAATCAATCTCAGACTGCAGTGGTACCTGGAAAGTGAAAATCTCCTTGTCCCACAACAAGCAGGCTTTAGACAGTGTTACTCTACCGAAGATCAAGCAACCTATCTTTCCCAGGAAATTGAAGATGCGTTTCATGAAAAGAAACTGGTACTAGCAGCATGGATAGACCTAAAGAAAGCATTTGATAAGGTATGAAAGGAAGGGCTTTTGAAGAAACTGAGAAATTATGGAGTAAATGGCAGGATGTACAAATGGGTCAAAGCATACCTGCATAACAGGAGAGCCAGAGTGCAACTGGATGGTCTTAAGAGTAAGAAGGTCTTACTGCGCCAGGGCGTTCCACAGGGAGGGGTACTATCTCCAACACTTTTTCTGATCTACATCAATGACCTAGTTACTGAACTACCACATGGCATCAAAGTGGCAATGTATGCAGATGACTTGGTAATGTGGTGCACAGAGGAGTATGCAACAGTGGCCTCCAAATTGCTACAAAGAGCTATGAATGCACTGAATTCATGGACAAATAGATGGTGTATCAGCGTCAATACAGACAAATGCAGTACTACACTTTTCACACTCTCCCCAAAACAAAAAGCAGGAGCCATCTACATAAACAATGAGCCTGTGAAAGAAGACATACAAGCTACATATCTCGGAGTTACATTTGATAACAAACTATCTTAGAAATAGCAGATAAATAAGGCAACCCAAAAAGCAAGGAGGTAATTGGCTATTCTAAGAAAGCAGTGTGGAACCACATGGAGTGCGAGTGGGAAAATACTCAGTAAAGTTTCCCAACAGAGTATACGCCCACATTTAGAATATGGATCATCCGCATGGTGCTCAGCATCAAACACCACATTGCAAGAACTGGATAAAGTACAAAACCAGTCACTTAGGGTCATCACAGGAGCAATGAAATCAACACCAATATTGGAGATGGAGAAATTGTGGAGGATACCAGCACTGAGAGAACGGAGAGACACAAAGGTGCTGATACAGGCAGAAAAATTTGCATGCATGCCAAGACATCCAATGAAGGACCGATTCCAAAATCTTGCATTGGGACGACTTAAAAGAAGCAGTTTTATCCACCAAGCCAAGCGTATTAGTAGACAAACACCAGACATGCCAAGAGTTGTTAACCCCCTACTGCCCATACCAGAACATACTCCCTGGACAGAGGAATCAGGATTATCAATACAAATACAGACAGAAGTGAAAGGAATAGTTGACAAAGAAGAACAGAATAGTCTACAGCGAAAAACAATAACTCTCAGTTTCCTGGATGAAGAATACCCACAAGACCTATGGATTCGTGTGTACACAGATGGATCAGCACAGAATGCAATAAGGAATGGGGGAGCAGGTGCATATATAGAGTACCCAAATAACACTAGGGATATGAATAAAATAGCAACAGGAAAATATTGTCACAATTATGATGCAGAAATACAAGCAATAAAGTTGGCAATAGAAAAACTGCTGAACACTAATCTTAGACCACAGCCTGTAGTGTTTTTGACAGATGCAAGATCAGTACTCCAGGCACTACAATCCAGAAAATTACCACATCTGCAGACCTTATTGACTGAACTCTGCAAGCACCACAGGGTTGCCCTGCAGTGGATCCCGTCTCACTGTGGAATACCAGGAAATGAGAAAGCAGATCAGTTGGCAAAGGAAGGTTCAACAGGCACACAACTAGATACACCGGTTACATACCATCATAAGAAACAGATAATCAAATCAATCAGAGGCCCACAAGCCCAAATCAGGATGCCTTTCATAATATGAATAGATATGAACAAGTTATCATTATACGCCTCAGAACAGGACACAATCGACTCCATAGTCACATGTATACAAAATTCAAGATCGGCACATCAACTACTTGTACATGTGGACAGGCGCCCCAGACTGCTGAACACATACTTCAAGACTGCACTGAATATAGTAGACTGAGGAAAATCCATTGGCCCATAGATACAACACTACAGACAAAACTATATGGGCCACTGCAAGAATTACAAAAGACAGTAAAATTCATACAGGAAACGACATTGCTGATATAGACAATAGTTCAGGCGAACGAAAGATAGATAGATAGATGTCACTTCCTCTGCCTCTTTAGCTAGTTCATCTATATATTTCATCTTATCCCTTTTAATGCATATTCTTATTTCTTTGTTCATCTCTGTGTAAGTTTCCTGTGTCTTGGCATTAGTACTTTTTGTCCTTTTATTTATGTCTGCTTTCGTATTACTTCTTTCTTTAATTTTCTCCAGGTTCTCTGCTGTCATCCATGCCTTATTCTGGTGTTCTCGTTTCCCCAGGGTTTCTTCACATGTCTCTTTCCTTATATCCTTTACTCTTTTCCAATGATCTTCTATATTTATTGCATTTTCTAGTTGTTGGAGGACTTAGGTAATTGTTTGAAATACTGTCTACCCTTAAGTTTTGTAGTATATCTTTTCAGTTTAAGTTTGGCTAGCAGAAGATGATGATTTGAAGCCACATCTGCTCCTCTATATACTTTTATGTAATGTAAGGATGACTTAAATTTTTTATTAATACATATGTAGTTAATTTCATTCTCTATTCTATAACCTGGTGAGACCCATGTAGCTTTATGTATTCTTTTATATTGGAATATTGTTCCTCCTAGGCTCATTTGATTAAAAGCACAGAAGTTCACGAATATCTCTCCATTCTCATTTATCTCACCAAGTCTATGTATTCCCATAATCTCTTTGAAGCTTTTGTTTTCTGATCCTACTCTTGCACTTAGATCTCCCATCAAGATTACAATATGGGGAACAGGCAAATAATTGCAATGCTGCAGTAAAGCTGGTAGCAAGGAGCCAGTAGTGGGGTGTGACATACAAGATTACAATATCTTTGGCTCATCTTCCATCCATCCACAGGTGCAATATCAGATGGATGAAAAATAAATGTTCTATCTCATGATAATACTCCTTACTCACTTTAATAAATGTTCTATCTCATGATAATACTCCTTACTCACTTTAATAAATGTTCTATCTCATGTTAATGCTCTTGAAATACTTTAACAAATCATCTATCCCAGAAAATTCTCTTTAAACACTTTAACAAATATGTGATTCCATCATGTTATACTCCATCATACTATTCCATCTTATTATTTTGTTGACCTGACATTTTTCTGTTTCTTTAATTGTAGGCCCACTTAAGTGCCAGGGTTGTACGGGCATTTGCTCATCGACTAGCAAACTCAAATGGCAACCTTCATCTGTATGCAAACAAAAACATTACTCACAGAGATTCTCTATCCATTCCATCCAATGATAGATCTGAAACAACAAATAAACATTCACGGAACAGCTCTGATGCATCATTGCTCACATCTTCTTCTCATTCAACAGGCAGAAGACATCGATTGTGATTATGAACCTATGTCAGATTGTATGGTGTGAAAGCTAACAATATGATAATAGAGTTTCAGAAGCCGTGTTGATGTTGGAACCTATTTAAGTTTCAAGTCTACAAGTGTACATAGAGAAGAAAGATAATGAGAGAAAAATTACAATGAATTTGATATGTAATACAATAAACTCTGAATATAGTGACATCTGTTGGAAATTGTAAGTGCTACCATTTCAACACTATTAGTGTGTATAAAAGAGCTTCCTTTCTGGATTAAAGTGTTTAAAAATTGTTAACACGTGAAGTAAATAAAATGGCCCTAATAATGGCCCTATGATAAAGTAGCTAAAAGTAAAGGTACCCTTGGTCATTTTCCCACTGTAGATATTTGTGCAGTATTGATGCCAGTCTTCTAAAATCCCACCACACTTAAACAAATACAAAGATGGTGTTCAATATAATCTACTTTATTATCTTGGGACTTACTTAATTTGTTGGGACAATGATGCTTAGAGAACACCTACTGATCTTGAAGTCTACACCATTTTGAGCTGTGCGTCATTTATACAGTTGAATGTGGCACATTCAATATAACAGTTTTTATGAACTTAAAAATGCATAATTTTACAGAACTCAACACGTTCAATAGAACAGTATGGATGATTGGGATGAACATTTTGTTGGTTGCAGGAATGGGTGCTGAGCAGATATGTGAATGCCCTGCCTGCAGTGAAGCCATTCCATTATAAGGTCTACTACATTATCATCTTCAGAACTGCTCAGTTGATCTCTATCAGGAGTATTTTATCTCAAAAAAGCATATTTCTTTGCTCATCAAAACAAAAATAAAAATGATTTAAAAGTTTAACAATAGCAATGTGCACTAACATGAAGCAACATCAAGTTAGATATGATGTTTCTTTTATTCTTCAGAAATATGAGTATACACACACATATATTTATGTATATATACATTCTTTAATTTAATGTATAATATAACAGACTTTAGTTTAAATAAAACTCTTAAGAAGTAGGAACTTAAAAATAATAAGTTAGATCCTGTTTCCAAGGATAATAATTTCTCAACAGGTTAGTGCTGTTGTACTTCACTCTCTCTCCCCTTTTCCACTCTCTCTCTCTTTTACTCTCCCCTCCCCTCCTTTTCTGTCCTCTTGTGCATCTTGGCATTATAAATGAGGTGTTCTTGACTCAGCTCTGCAATTTGTGTGGTATTTGATGTTCTGATAATCCAGCTCTTGAGTTGTCTTCCACGTACTTTAGGAAAGTACACACAAACAAAAAGAAATCTGTTATACTCTCTTACCTTTAAGTTCTCAATGGTTTCCACCACTGCACTGTTTTCGCAGCCCTTCATTGGTGCTGTAGTTTCAAGGTTTAACATGACCAGTATAGAAAGTTGAGTATGTTCTCATTTGTAGGTTCTTTACTACTTCCAATGAAGAAAAAAAATGTAATACTTTCATGTATTTAATAAGGCCTCCTGTTATTGAAATATAGAGAGGAAAGAGATTTAACATATACAAAGGATTATTTGTGAATCATTATGACCGATATATTTATTTTATTTTGTTGAAAAGAATTACCATGCTGTTAAATCCAAAGTTTATTGAACCTCTGTGGTAGACTTGAGAAACATCATTAATAGAAGTGGAAGAAATTCTGGCTTCATTTATATAAAAAAAGCTTTGATTTAATTTACTTATCAATTAAGTCCAAATGTGTTATTTTATTTTCATGTTAAATATTGTATGCGTTTGAACATTTTGTTAATTTTTTTATGTTTTCGCAATAACGTTACAAACAGGTACAAGATATGAACTCATTAAGAATTTGTAGTAGCAATATTTCTCCATGTCTTATTTCTGTTAAAACTGCAATTAAAGCATGAGAAGAAGCCTGGTTTTTCATTGATTTGATCATGTCATCCCAGCTCAGATAATTTCCTCTACCTTCCCTGAATTTTATGTTGTTCAATGTACTGAGCTAGAAGATATGTCATGTTGTTCTTGTAGATAAATGTTTTAATATTTTGTTTTTGTCCTTTTTTTCTAATTAATATTGTTTTCTTGCCATATTTATTTATTTGATTTCTTATTTGTTTACGGTTTGCACAGAATGTTTAGGAAAAACAGCTTTGTTGCTTTTGAGCATAACTGTCTGTTATACATGATTTACATCCATAAAGCAATATGGGTTATATAGAGTGTTGCAGTAATCAGTAATTTTTGTTTCTAGGTTCCAAAATCATTGCTTCAGTAAACAGCAATTTTTCAAATTTGAGACTGTTGAGTTATAACTCTGAATGGAGACAAATAATAATAAATAAATATTATTATATAGGGAAACTTCCGAGGTGATAATAGGGAATCATAGAAGGAAGAGAGTGTGTTAGCAATCAGAAAAAATGACAAATAAACAACAACAGAAAAAACACAGAACAATATATGGTACGAAGCAGGATCGAACCCGTACTCCATGGCACTGTGCCTTGCCATGAGAAGCCGAACGCTTGGTACACTGCCACTCAGCTAATTAAAAAATTTGCTATTGTGAGCATTGTCTTACACGAAGGCGTTCTCATGACTATAGCATAGGGCTACGATCACAGATCGGAAATAAATTGTATTTCTGTACTTTCCTATTAAGGCAAGTATCTCACAGTAGGGCTGAATACTTGTGTGTAGAGACAAACATTTATTGGACGAAACTGCACGAAAAGTAGTTTCCAGTGGTACAAACCGGAGACAAATAATAATAAATAAATATTATTATATAGGGAAACTTCCGAGGCGATAATAGGAAATCATAGAAGGAAGAGGTATGTGTTAGCACTCAGAAAAAAATGACAAATAAACAACAACAGAAAAAAACAAAGAACAATATATGGTCCGAAGCAGGATCGAACCCGCAAGCGTTCGGCTTCTCGTGGCAAGGCGCAGTGCCATGAAGTACGGGTTCGATCCTGCTTCGGCCCATATATTGTTCTTTGTTTTTTTCTGTTGTTGTTTGTTTGTCATTTTTTCTGAGTATAACACATACCTCTTCCTTCTATGATTCCCTATAACTCTGGATGGCAGAGCCTGGATCATGTGGAATTAGTTCTCAGCTCTTTCTTTGACACCTTTTTCCCACCTTTATCATGGTCTTATTTGGTAAATGAATCTCCTCTCCTAATTTTATAAGTGCAAACAACAACACCATTTCCATAAATGACATCATCCTCTTGAATTACACTTTGACCTTTCACAACCCCAGTCTCCGTTATTCATTTTCCCTTTTTGGAGGTGACAGAATTTCGGATATGTTTTATGCATGAAGAACTACCTTTTTGTCTTTCTCACATATTGTTTAAAGATTACGGCAATAGAAATGTAATGTTAATTTTTGTTATTTTGCACTCTATTATTTCCCAGCTCAAAGAGAACCTTTGGGATGCTGAAACCACTCATTGTTCATAATCTTTCTCCACATTTACCTAGTGTGTACCAATATTTGGGTTTGTTTCAATTTCCTTCATTTCCAGTATTTTATATTATTCCATTTCCACTTGTGTCAATCTTTCCGTCTCTTTGATGCACAATTTTAATGACCAGAATGTTAGATCATGTTAGACCTCTTACCAGCATATCATCTTTTTGCTTTATGATGTAAAAAGTTCTTCAGGTAAACATGGGCTATTTATGACGATTTTTATAAGATTTCTTATTCGCAATGTAGTCTCTGTTAGAGGTTCCAAGGTTCTAAGTTACACCTAATTTCCATAACTTTTATTTGACATCAAATCCACCTCTTGGTCAATGTTTTTTAAGAATTTATTATTATGTGAGTGTGATAATCTTATTTATTTTTAATTGTTCAATAATTGTACCAGATTTATAACACTCTTATCAAGTATAGCATGTACAACATTTTAAAAAATGTAATTTTTAATATTTTAGTTTTGTATATGTTGTTGATTGTTTTTGTCATGTTGACATATGAAAAAAATGGGTTTGAAACGTTTACTTTTGTGGTAATTGTTTAAGTTATTACACTCTACTGAATTTACAGACAAAATTGTGTTTTAATTAACATACAAAGTTGCAACATTTCAAATTCATGAATTAACATAGATACATATGATTATGTTGTACATAATTCTACATAATAATGTAGATCTCTCGGGATTATAAAACGCAATGAGCTGGCTGCAGTTCTAGTGCAAATGTTTCATAAATACTAAAGAGTGTTGATCCAGTGTACACCTTCACATTGCAATATTAAGGGGGGAAAAATGCAGGGAAAGAAGTGACAGAATGAGCTAACTTACCACTGTCTAGTAACCCATGAAGAATACAAATGAAAGAGTTTTTGTTTGTCTTATTATTTTATGAATTGTTGGGACATCACTAACAGATGAACGTTGTTGCTTTGGATGGCCTAGACTCACGTGCACTTGCTCAGTCGCACGGCCTAGAACCCGTTCCACGTTTAAAACTGGCCAACTCCAGTAACTTGCTCAGCAGCACGCGGAAACACTGATAAAGCATCAGTTTCCTAATAAAGCATCAGTTTCATGGTTCTCCCTTAACAATCATATCGTTAATACGACCACACCGGTAGTACGAATGGGAGCTGATGAGGTGACCAGGGACAAGTTGATGACATACCTCGGAGTTAAGTTTGATCGCAGCCTGTGTTTTCGGGACCACGTCGACCATGTGATAACAAAATCCCGCAAAGGATTAGCCGCCTTGAAGGTCATGGCAGCTGCCAACATCGAGCAGAGGCTACTTACTCTTCTGTTCCAGGGATTAGTCCTCGCACCAATCGAGTATGCCCTGGCCATTCTTACTGTTAGTACGACTCAAATTGATAGGCTGGAGAAAATACAAAATGAAGCCATGCGCATTATCCTGGGATGTACGAGGGACACTCCCTGTGTGGCAATGAGGTATCTTCTTGACTTTCCAACCATGGATGACAGAATCAAGATCTGGAGAGCACGAGCATACCTGAAGATTAGTACAGATACAGAGCATCCATTGCACCACGTGCTCAACACAGAGAAAGGCACCAGGCTAAAAAGAGGCAAATCATGGGTGGGCCGAGCAGAAGATGTCATCAAACAGGTCTGTGGGCTACCAATCTCAGCGTTGGTGAGGAGTGGATACCGGTGCCTACGACATTCAAGGGGACTTTCTCATGTATTGTCACACTCGACAGGAAAAGTAGGGAACAGAACCCGGTCGTGGTTAATGCTGAGGTCAACGGTCTCATCTGCGATAACACCGATGAGAAAGATGCAGTCATCTATACAGACGGATCTGTAAGACGACACGAAAGAAGTGCATGGGCATTTACAGCACGTTCGGCAGGCAGAATGGCCAAGGAAGACAGTGGTGCATACGCCATGACCACGAGTAGCATGACAATGGAGGTGATGGCAGTGACCAAGGCATTCAAATGGTTAGAGTCACAAGACTACATCCACGCATGTATACTGAGTGATTCGATGAGCATGATAAAAAAAGTGGAGGCGGGCTTTGTACGCATGCAATGGGTAGAGTCGTTGCAGAAATCCAAAATACGTAAGGTCACCTTTGTCTATGTCCCTGGACATGCGGGAGTGCGGGGAAATGAGAGAGCGGACAGGTTGGCTAGCTGCGCTGTCGTTGAGGACGGGCAACCGATGGATCGGGCGGACATCATCAATGCACTCCGAGATGTGGGAAGAGCACGGGACTTCGACAAACACAGATCAACGTCGCTTCTTCGGATGATGGAAATGGGAGTTAAGATGGGCACAGCCAGAAATGAGAAACTTGGTGGCCGTGTAAGAAGACTTATCAACCAACATAGAACTGGAGTCGTCAGTCGCTGGACACTGAGGGAATTGCTGAGGAGGGATCTGAGCACCTATGGACATGTTCGGAGTGCAATGATGATGACCCGCATATAACTCAATAACTCAATAACTCAATAACAGATGAAACTATTGTCTTTCAGTTTTCTGTGCCTCTCACTGATGCCTTGAGTTGATGAAGTCAAGATGCATCCATTCGATCAATCTCTTTCTCTGTCCGACCTTTCTGTGGATGATTTATATCTGAAGAGTGCGTTATATGACCATATCATCTCAGATTATGTTTCTATATATTAGTGAGAGGATCATAATGCTGACAATTTCTTTTCAAATTCTGGTTTGGATTTCTGTTATTTGTGATGTAGTCTCAAAATGAGATATCAAGAATGTTACAGTAACTGCCCATCTTAATTACTTGTATTGTTACATTGTAGTTTAGCCATTAAGGTCCATGTTTGTATTGCTATGTTATAGTCTAGCTGTGAAGGTCCATGTTTTCGCAAGCGTCAAGGAAGATGGGCATAATGATGGAGAATTTCAGTCTTTTAGATCTGATCATAACGTTCTTATCTCTTCAGACTGTTTTTGTTTCGCATGTACTACTGATGTTTATACTATTTTTCAAATATCTCAGACCTGGAACTGTGATCAGATAGAATCAAATTCAGATATCAATGGGGACAGAGGTACAAAATGGAAGAACAGTATCAATGTGCTCAAACCAATGTGAAGGACTGATATTAATTGTTCAGAAAAAGACTAGATATTCTTACTCCGCCTCCAGACTAGCCGCGATAGCTCAGTGGTTAGTGAACTGGACTACAAAGGACAAGTGTTAGGGTTCGATCCCAATCGACAGCTCTGGTTCACCCAGCCTTTAATGGGTACCTGATTTTTTTCTGGGAAAGTAAAACGGCATGGGGGTAAAACTGACCACATTACCCCATAAATCATGTGCCGAAGGTCTGTAAAATATATGGTCACTAACACCATATTCCCTATATGCCACTTGGCGTGACGGGGGTGCTTTACTTTTTTTTTTTTACTTAACTCCAGACTGATCACAATAAAATGACATCACTTATATTCCAATTCCAAATTTAAATTCCAATTCCACCTGACTGTTTCACTACAGTCTAGCAAATATAACAACAGAACATTCTTAATAAGATTGTAACCAGCGTTCAGACTTTAGAACTTCTTAATAAGATTGTCTACAGCATTCAGACTTTAGAACTTCTTAATAAGACTGTCTCCAGCATTCAGACTTTAGAACTTCTTAATAAGACTGATTCTTAATAAGATTGTCTCCAGCATTCAGACTTTAGAACTTCTTAATAAGATTGTCTCCAGCATTCAGACTTTAGAACTTCTTAATAAGATTGTCTCCAGCATTCAGACTTTAGAACTTCTTAATAAGATTGTCTCCAGCATTCAGACTTTAGAATTTCTTAATAAGATTGTCTCCAGCATTCAGACTTTAGAATTTCTTAATAAGATTGTCTCCAGCATGCAGACTTTAGAACTTCTTAATAAGACTGTCTCCAGCATTCAGACTTTAGAATTTCTTAATAAGATTGTCTCCAGCATGCAGACTTTAGAACTTCTTAATAAGACTGTCTCCAGCATGCAGACTTTAGAACTTCTTAATAAGACTGTCTCCAGCATGCAGACTTTAGAACTTCTTAATAAGACTGTCTCCAGCATGCAGACTTTAGAACTTCTTAATAAGACTGTCTCCAGCATTCAGACTTTAGAACAATGTTGCGTGTATTTACCACTTGAGAAGTGAAATGAAATATTGAAACTGAAATTCTCAAA
Organism: Megaustenia siamemsis; assembly: GCA_032433765.1. Lineage (NCBI taxonomy): Eukaryota > Metazoa > Mollusca > Gastropoda > Stylommatophora > Ariophantidae > Megaustenia > Megaustenia siamemsis. The sequence goes on from JAVIAB010000024.1 coordinate 35,775,614, forward strand.
CATAAAACAGACTTCATCAGAGATTTTAAAATCCTAATTTGAACAAGTGATGATTGCAGACGATGAATTTGTTAAAGTGAACCTTATGTCATTAATCAATTTAATCAATTCTTTTTAACATTGTATATACTATAAATTAAGTACAATCTCTGCATTAAACTCAGCTGCATTTGATTTCCATAGCAAATATTTGTTATCACTGAAATGAGACGTTAAAGAATGAAACTGGACTGACGAGAAAAAAACAAAATTATAACTGAGATTGCAAATGAAAGAACTGACATAGAATCATCAATTTTGAAGTACATACAAAGACAATAAATAAAATCGTTTGCCCATCTGGAGAGAAAGTCTGGTGATACCATGGCATATATCTATCTATCTATTGACCTTTCGAGCCATAGCCGGACCATAGGGCATAGACCCAGATACTCTTTCTCTTATCTAAATTTTTATTCTAGTAATTTTCAATCCTTGAAAAAGATCTTTTATCAAATCTCGCCATTTGTCTCTGTTCTGTGCAAGCAACTCTATCTCATTGAGGGACCCGATTCCTGCTGCTCTTGCCTCTCTGAACATTGTTCTTCTCAGTGTCTCTCTGAGTTGGCCTCTTTTCCTCTTACCTGTTGTTTCTCACATGAGGGCTTGCTTTGTTATTCAGTTATTATCTCTCCTCATCACATGTCAAACATATGACCATCGTCTTTTCTTAATTGCTCAAGATATTAGTGGTTGATTGGCGACTTCTCTAATTTCTTCATTCGTTTCACGCTATACCAAGTATTTTCCTTAGACATTTATTTTTGAATGCGTTCAACTTTGTTTCTATGCCTCTTGTTGTTTTCCAGCTCTCACGTGCATACATAAGGGTTGATACTATGTTTGATTTGAATAGTCTCAACTTTTCAAGGCTTCTGAAAGACATTGCTGCTAAGTTATTCTGATTCAAATTTCTTTACTTGTATCCCCTCCCCAATCAATGTGACCTCCAAGATAGGTAAAGTAATCGATCTCTTCCACTGGTTTGTTTTCCATGTATATTTTGTCATCTGTTGGAATTAAGCTTTTCATGACTCTAGACTTTTCATGATTGATCTCAAGCCCAATTTTGCTGGCTATTGATGATAGTTCATTTGTGTTTTCCTGCATTGTTTTTATCTGACTGCTGATAAGGACTATGTCTTCAGCAAAGTCAAGGTCCTCCAAATGGTCTCCTTGTATCCATTCAATGCCTTTGTTATCAGTGCAGCATTTATACATTATGAAATCCATAACAACTCCAAATAACAAGGGCGATAAAATACATACTTGTTTAACCCAATTTCTATTGGAAAACATTTGCTCAGTCCTTCCTCTGTTCGAACTGGACAAGTGTAGCCATCATGCATGTCTGATAATATTTATGATTTTTGATGGTAAGCCATATTGCCTCAGAATTTTCCATAAGAACCTCTATGAATGATGTCGAATGCTTTTTTGAAGTCAATGAAGTTAAGTACAAAAGATATCATGGCATTTAAGGCATACATAAAAAGAGGATGCAAAAGATCAAATCAGAATCAGACTATGTTGGAGTAACAACAAGAGAGAAACTCAACAACAGCATCAAATGTCAGTAACTGAGGCTGCCAGATGAACATAAACCACACTGTTGTATTTCCCTCAATATCTGAAGCAGTTAAAGGAGGAGAACAAGAAGAAAAGAATGTATGTTTATACATAATAGTAGAAATTATAAACAGTAAAAATGATTTGCATATAATAAATTGGGTGTCCGGTTAGCGCAATCGATAGGCGGTTGGCTTACCACGGCAACAGCCGGGGTTCGTACCCTGGCGAGGACACCTGGGTTTTACTAATTCCCTAAAAAATTAGTAGGAGCCGCGATAGCTCAGTGGTTAGTGAACTGGACTACTACGGACAAGGGGTAGGGTTCGATCCCAACCGACGGCTCCGGGTTCACCCAGCCTTAAATGGGTACCGGATTTTTTCTGGGAAAGTAAAAGCAACACGGGCGTAATACCGACCACATTACCCCAAAAATCATGTGCTGAAGGTCTGTAAAATATAGGGTCACTAACACCATATTTCCCTATACGCCACTTGGCGTGACGGGGGGTACTTTACTTTACTACTTTTATATAATAAATTGTTACTGAAATGTGATGTTTTAGAGGAAAACAGAACTGGAATTGTCAGTCACTGGATGCTGAGAGAGGATAACTGAGCATCTATGGACGTGATCAGAGTGCAAGATAATCCACAAATAACTTAATTCAGTGCAAATGAAATGAGACAAAATGACACAAAAAATTATCAAATTAGAAAAAGAGCTGATGTAGCATAACTTCTGAACTAAATCATTTTTAAAAAGGCAAGTTGTTGAATGGTTTGGATTAAATGATCACAAGCAGAGAGTAATAGTTTTAACAACTAGGTACAAAAACAGGAGCACAGGGAGTATCTTTTTTTATTTGGATTAATGAAATATCAAATATCGCACAAACAACTATCACACAAACGATTATCATACAAGCAATTATCACACAAACAACTATTACACAAATAATTATCACACAAACAATTATCACAAACAACTATCACATAAACAACTATCACACAAACAACTATCACACAAACAACAACTATCAAACAAACAACTATCATACAAAACTATTAATATATTTAATGAAGGAATAAATTGCAGAACACTGTCAAGAACACTTTACCCTCTACATTGTGAGGTACAAAGGACAGAAGTGAAGAGAGAGAGAGAGAGAGATGACCATCCGATAAAATCTATACTCTATTACCTTTCCTCTACTGGTTGTTCAATATTTTCTGTTATTAGTATCTATCTATCTATCTATCTATCTATCTATCTATCTATCTATCTATCTATCTATTGTCCTTTCAAGCTGAAGATGGCACATAGGGCAGAACCACAATCTCAAAAACAGAAACCTTGCGTGCCAAAATGGCACATATTGCAGAGATCGCTGCTCTAAAATATATGGCTCTGTTTCCATAACAATACTTTTTACAATGACATCTTACTATTAGAATAGTCTGTGGGTTTTTTTTCAATTTAGGTTTACAAGAATTTACCCATCTCATTCTACAAAATGAGAAGATCGATTGTAATACATAAAAGTCTCTCATGCTCTGGTGTAGTTATTACACTTGTATTATTATTGTCAACAACCATAGTCATTCCAGTTTTCAATTATTTGTCAAATTTTTCATGTGTATGTTTGGACTATTAAAGTCATGTTAGTTTAATGGAATGCAGTATGGTTGAAAAAAAAAATGCCTTAAACAGATTCAGTCTTAAGCTTAAAGCATGGCTATAAAGGCCATTGCATTAAAATCATATATAGGTGTGTGTATGTATGTAATATAGCATATATTATGCGTGGCAGTGGTGGATATTCAGAGGAGGCTTGGAGGCCACGACTCCTCTTTTATTTTATCAGATTACATAATACAATCACATTCCAGCTCAATGAGTGATTGTATCACGACAGACTGTATTCCAAGTCTGTCGTGATAAAGTACAAATAATTTGAGCCGTTACTAGTAGATGGGCATTAATGTCTATGGAGATCAAACCTAATGCATGCGCACAACGACATCTGTTGACCTTGCAATGTATATGAGAACTAAATAGGCTATTTCAACAATAACCTCCCTGGTTACAAAGACAATAATGGTTCAACTAATAAGATGGTTTTCGTTCTCATTATTGTAACATAAATTTATGCAGGACAGGCCAGAAATCTAGTATTCCCTTAAATCATTGTTATATATCTTTATTATATCTCTATATATATATACTTGAAAAATACTGTAGGAGATGTTAATTAACAGTAAAATTATGTTTTTTTATAACATAAAAAAGTAAAGTACCCCCTTCACGCCAAGTGGCGTATAGGGAAATATGGTGTTAGTGACCCTATATTTTACAGACCTTCAGCACATGATTTTTGGGGTAATGTGGTCGGTATTACGTTCGTGCTGCTTTACTTTCCCAGAAAAAAATCCGATACCCATTTAAGGCTGGGTGAAACCGGAAGCCGTTCACTAACCACTGAGCTATCGTGGCTCCCTTTTTTTTTTTAAAAACATATAAAACAAATAAATAATATACTATGATGTAATTGAGCCGCGATAGCTCAGTGGTTAGTGAACTGGGCTACAAAGGACAAGAGGTAGGGTTCGATCCCAACCGACGGCTTCTGGGTTCACCCAGCCTTTAATGGGTACCTGATTTTTTCTAGGAAAGTAAAGCAGCATGGGCGTAATACTGACCACATTACCCCAAAAAATCATGTGCCGAAGGTCTGTAAAATATATGGTCACTAACACCATATTCCTTATATGCCACTTGGTGTGATGTGTGTACTTTACTATGATGTAATTATATGATGATATTTGATAATTTAGGACAGTAACTGAAGTTACTATTTTACATACCATAAATTACCATAATCTTTTTACCACAAATTATCAGGTTCAAGGTCAACCTAAAAGTTTAGAAGCAAACAGCGTATCATGATGTGAGTGATGATTCCAGATGACATTGTTGTTTTTTACTGGATATTCCCTTTTTACAATGAAATGACATTGAGAGAATAATTATTTTGCAACAAGGTAGACCTACTCCAAAATTTTCACGTCAAAAATAAAAAAGGTTGGAGTAGAACATTTTCGTGTTTGAGTCTAGTAAATTTTTTGTGTGGAAACTATATGACTCAAGAATTTCTCTCAGCACTTGCTTATACTAAGTCAGTTGAAAAGGGGATCTTCAAAAAACTTCTCAAAGTAAATCCACATGGCATGATGATCTTAGGGACATATTAGCAAAGAAAAAAGATTGACAAGTGAATTTGCTGTATAATTAATAGCTTGATGTAAGTGTATGAGTAGCCAATGTATTTTTTTAAATACACGCATAATGTATGTAATGGACCTCTCATCATGTCCTGGCCTCCTCAAATTTCGAACTAACCGTCCGCCACTGATGTATGGTATACTACACATGCATGAATGTTTGGTTGTATGTCTATGTTAAGAGAGGGAGTATCTTGGTCTCCGCCCTATGGGCCAGCTATGGCTACACAGGTCAATAGATAGATAGATGTCTATGTTTATTTCTGCATATTATATTTGTATGTGTATGTTCTGTAAGTGGGAAGTGAATGTATGTGTGTGTATATTCAGGTCACTCGTGTGTAACTGGGATGAATTCATAGCAATTTCTTTGTTTGGATAAGACAAGAGTCTGATGTGGTGGGGAGGTTGAACTGCTGTGTCTCACTTACACAGTAATGCCCCTACCCATAAACCTCCCTCCCTCAACCCCAACCCACATTTATCTGCTTAACCTTTGTCCTTAATAGAGGGTAGGCTGAATAATTTCCCCCCCCCTTTTTTTTTCTTATGTTCTTGTCTCTCGACTGGTGGTAACTCTTTGTCACGCGTCTCGCATTTATACATTGAGAACTTTGGACCCCATGTGCAGCTGTTTTTTTTTTCTAATTGTTTTCTTCCTATTTTTGCTAGTTTTAGCTACTTCTTATAAAGTAGTTAGGTTACATTTCTTTTGCATGTCCATGGGTCTGTTTTTTTTGTTGTTTTCTAAGGGAAACGTATGTAGGCTGAAACGTCATAGTTTTGCATTATTCTGTCTGTCACAAAACATGTTCAACTCATTCTCAGGTTATTGTACTCATTGCTAATGGCAAAATTATAAAGTGAATCACTCTTCTTGTTGTTTTTAACTGTTCTAATTTGGTTCTTTCGCATTTTGATCTTCCTTTTTCTTTGCTAATTATCAGTGGGATCTGTTGATACATAAGTAGAAGACTCAGTGTTACAGTACATCTAAGGATAAATCCAACTTCTCCAGCAAATAAAGACACCACAGTCCATCAACTTACATTTCTGCATCTAAGAGCTAACCACTTGTATTGACCAAGTGACATTTTACTAACCTCATGTAGACCTTTCAACATTGGAACAGACAAATAACTATTGTAATAGGCTCTATGTACAGTTGTCTCAAGACACTGTGTTCAACTCATTTCCTATTATCAATATTCCTTCTTTATTTGCCTTACTCAGTGTTAAAGAGAAAGATAATTTGTGGTCTGATTGGTCTCTTCTTCTATTGTCATGTTTCTGAGGCATTCAACATCCTATCTTCTTTAAGAAGGCTCTCTGTTGTCATGTTTATTTGATTAACTGCGAGTGTGTTGATCATGTTAAGTTTTGGTGACCGAGTGGTTAGTCTTCTTGCCACTGACCTGAAGATTCTGGGTTAAATTCCAAGATGCTAATTTTTTTTTAAACCGACACAGCATGAGTATCCAATCAGTCTCTAAAAATTGAACTAGAGATTTTTTCTGCGAAAGTAAGGCAGCCTGACATGATACCAACCATATCACTTATAAAATGTGCTGTTGGCCATTGAAATATATAAGCACTAATACCATATTCCCTATATGTAATTTTTTTTTAAATGCGAAAGATGTTTAGTTTTGTCTATCTTGTGACATGGCCAAACAATTTATTTTATTGCTTCTTTATACACTACTGCTACTGCTACCGTCACCACCACTGCCACCACTACCACTACAACTACTACTAATACTACTACTACTACTACTACTAATACTACTACTACTACTACTACTACTACTACTACTATAACTACTACTACTACTACTACTACTACTACTACTACTACCACCTTGTGGCTCCATCTTCTAGTTCTTTACTTCTAAGTTTGACTTTCAAGCTGATTTCATTATGTATCTAACACATTTCATTCTGGCTGTATTTATCTGACTGATTAATCTAGAATCTAGTGCCCAATTCTCACACAAATAGTATAAGACTGAGATAAAAAGTATTTTAGTCTTTTATTTAGTCTCTATTGTGATTTGGTTGGTACCTCCACTAAAGTTTAAGATGTCAACTTTTTATTTACAAACTAAAATTGTTTTGTCATAAATTCTTACATGAGTATTATTAAATGTCTTATTGAATGAGCGAGGTTCACTTTAAATAGCTTGCTTGTTATTTTGTTATAAAAATAACTTCACAGAAGGAGTAGTTTATAAGTTTAAGAGCTTTGTTTGTTTCCATGAGGCAGTTTCTTCTTATTTCTTTTCCCATTTGTCTCTCAGCATCGAGGGGAGATATAATTTGTGATCTTTTGCTCTTTTGTTCACCTCTGCTGGTGTTATGCTTCCTAGTGTTTCTAATATTCTGTCAATCTATCTTTTTTTGTGGCCGGCCCTTGGGTCTGGTGTTCTAGCAATGTTTATTGAAGGCTTGTTGTGTTATGTTTTGATCTTTTTGCTTTATCACATGGCCAAACCTTTTTATGTGTTGTTTCTTTATATATTCCATGACAGGGATAATTCCTAGCTTTTTTCTCAGTTCTTCATTTCTAATCTTATCTCTCAGGCTGCTTCCTGTTATTCGTCTAACACATTTCACCTTGGTAAAGGTTATTTTTCTTATTGTTCTTGATCTAGTATCCAGAACTGGCAGTGTCAGTATTACAGAATGACTGAAATGTTAATCTATATAAACTATCTATCTATCTATATATTGACCTTTCGAGCCGTAGCCAACCCATAGGGCGTAGACCAAGATACTCCCTCTCTTATCTGAATTTTTGTTTTAGCAGTTTTCAATTCTTTTAAAGATATTTTATCAAATCTCGCTATTTGTCTCTGTTCTGTGCAAGCAGCTCTATCTCATTGAGGGAGCCGATTCCTGCTGCTCTTGCCTTTCTCATCAATGTTATTCTCAGTGTCTCTCTGGGTCTTCCTCTTTTTTTCTTACCTGTTGTTTCCCACATGAGGGCTTGCTTTGCTATTCGGTTATTATCTCTTCTCATCACATGTCCAACATATGACCATCGTCTTTTCTTTATTACTGAAGATATTAGTGGTTGATTGGATATAAACTATAACACATATAATTATTTAAGTGAAGTGAGAAATAATGTTATAAACCACACAATTTATTATCAAGTCAATGAGCTGATAATCTATCATCTTCAGAATGCACATCTCTAGTGGCAAGATGCTGCACCAAAGTGTACAGGTTTTAATTCCGATCCCATCTGCCTTTTGATTTCCATATTTTATTTTATTTGTGAATTTTTCTAAGTGTTGTTGAAATGTGTTCTTTCATAATTTATATTTGTTGTCTTAAAGTTTTCCCCAATAATAAATATTTTGTAATTAGAAATATTTTTATTTTAATGTCCTGCTTAAGAACAGATTTTTTCAGTGCTGATGTGTGACCACTTTGTGGCAAGTTGAAGAATGAATAAATATAGTTCAGTCTTATTCCAGCAAAACTTTAGCCATCTCACTAAAATAAAAATGTATTGCTTTTTGTATGGTATTAATTTATTGTATGGCCAGATGTATTGTAATGTATAAGAATTGTTCATTCTCTATATTTATTATCTTTAATATTATTACAGAAACATTGACTGACTCATATCAAGTATATGTTAATTATATAATAAGTGCATTTTCCAATGTATTTAAATCTTATGCCCTAAATTAAACACTATATTTGAAAAACAAAACAAATGAAGTATTCAACAAATTATTATCGCCCTTGTTATTTGGAATTGTTATGGACTTCATAATGAAGAAATGCTGCACTGGTAATAAAGGCATCGAATGGATACAAGGAGACCATTTGGAGGACCTGGACTTTGCTGATGACATAGTTCTCATCAGCAATCAGATAAAAACGATGCAGGAAAACACAAATGAACTATCATCAATAGCCAGCAAAATTGGGCTTGAGGTCAATCATGAAAAGACTAAAGTCATGAAAAGTTTAATTCCAACAAGTGACAAAATATACATGGAAAACAAACCAGTAGAAGAGATCGATCACTTCATCTATCTTGGAAGTCACATTGATCGAGAAGGGGATACGAGCAAAGAAATTAGAATCAGACTGGCTAAAGCAGCAATGTCTTTCAGAAGCCTTGAAAAGTTGTGGAAATCAAAACTCATTAGCACAAACACAAAACTTAGGCTATTCAAATCAAATGTACTATCAACCCTTACGTATGCGTGTGAGAGCTGGAAAACAACAAGAGTTATAGAAGCAAGGTTGAACGCATTCGAAAATAAATGTCTAAGGAAAATACTTGGTATAGAATGGAACGAATTCAAAACAAACGAGGAAATTAGAGAAATCGCCAATCAACCACTAATATCTTCAGTAATAAAGAAAAGACGATGGTCATACGTTGGACATGTGATGAGAAGAGATAATAATCGAATAGCAAAGCAAGCCCTCATATGGGAAACAACAGGTAAAAGAAAAAGAGGAAGACCCAGGGAGACACTGAGAAGAACATTGATGAGAGAGGCAAGAGCAGCAGGAATCGGCTCCCTCAATGAGATAGAACTGCTTGCACAGAACAGAGACAGATGGCGAGATTTGATAAAATATCTTTAAAAGAAAACTGCTAGAACAAAAATTCATATAAGAGAAGGTGTATCTTGGTCTACGCCCTATGGGCCGGTTACGGCTCGAAAGGTCAATAGATAGATAGATTCAACAAATTTATGAGAGAATATTAATAAATTTGATGAGCATGAAAAAGGAAAAACAAAGGCTTGAAGTAAGACAAATGAATGGTCAATATAACAGATATGGGAAAGTAACTAAAAAAAATTGACAATATGCATGAAGAAGGCTGCTGACAAGTTAAATACAAAAGAAAATAAAAAAAGCTGTTTTTAGTTCTCAATTATCAGGATAATTGTGAGAGAAAATAGTGGGCGACTTAGTCCATTTTTATAACAAATTCATTACTGATGATTTAATCCTTAGTGGAGTTCATATATAAAAATTCAAAGTATTTAGGGATATATGTGCTTTCACAACGGTTGGTCAGGCACTTGTTTACTTCAGAAGTACTTATAAGGATAATAAGAACAGTAAAGCTAGACAAGGAGAAGTGTTAATTTTTCTTGATGACCATGTTGCATTGGGTGAGATTGTGACGCTGACATGAAGCAGTTCTGAGATAAAATATGTGGCAAGTTACAAAGTGAATGACATGAAGCAGTTCTGAGATCAAATATTTGGCAAGTTACTAAGTGACTATGGAGCCACAATAGCTCAGTGGTTAGTGAACTGGACTACAAAGGACAAGAGGTAGGGTTCAAACCCAACCGATGGCTTCCGGTTCACCAAGCCTTTAATGGGTACCGGATTTTTTTCTGGGAAAGTAAAGCGGCATGGGCGTAATACCGACCACATTACCCCAAAAATCATGTGCCGAAGGTCTGTAAAATTTATGGTCACTAACACCAGGTCACTAACACCATATTCCCTATATGCCACTTGGCATGACGGGAGTACTGTACTTTTTACTTACAAAGTGACTGACATGAAGCAGTTCTGAGATAAAATATTTGGCAACTTACAAAGAGACATACATGAACCAGTTCTGAGATAAAATATTTGGCAAGTTACAAAGTGACTGACATGAACCAGTTGTGAGATAAAATATTTGGCAACTTACAAAGTGACTTACATGAACCAGTTCTGAGATAAAATATTTGGCAACTTACAAAGTGACTGACATGAACCAGTTCTGAGATAAAATATTTAGCAACTTACAAAGTGACTGACATGAACCAGTTCTGAGATAAAATATTTGGCAACTTACAAAGTGACTGACATGAACCAGTTCTGAGATAAAATATTTGGCAACTTACAAAGTGACTGACATGAAGCAGTTCTGAGATAAAATATATGACAGGTGATTAGGAGAACAAATCAGCAGTGTAGGTTAGTTATTTTGTTATCGGATTATCCTTGCTGCACATCAAACAACTAGGGAGCCACAATAGCTCAGTGGTTAGTGAACTGGACTACCACGGACAAAGGGTAGGGTTCGATCCCAACCGACGGCTTCCGGGTTCACCCAGCCTTAAATGGGTACTGGATTTTTTTCTGAGAGAGTAAAGCAGCACGGGCGTAATACTGACCACATTACCCCAAAAATCATTTGCTGAAGGTCTGTAAAATATAGGGTCACTAACACCATATTTCCCTATACGCCACTTGGCGTGACGGGGGTACTTTACTTTTTTACATCAAACAACTGTCCATAAGGAAGTGTAGGTAGCCATCAGGAACCATCAAAATGCAGATTCTTTACAATTTCATAAAAGATATTTAGCTGCTATGGAATGCAGTGATGTGATTTTTTCATCCAGTAAACCTATACAAAAAGAGGAAGACCCAGGGAGACACTGAGAAGAACATTGATGAGAGAGGCAAGAGCAGCAGGAATCGGCTCCCTCAATGAGATAGAACTGGTTGCACAGAACAGAGACAGATGGCGAGATTTGATAAAATATCTTTAAAAGAAAACTGCTAGAACAAAAAAAAATTCATATAGGAGAAGGTGTATCTTGGTCTACGCCCTATGGGCCGGTTACGGCTCGAAAGGTCAATAGATAGAAACCTATACAAATAAAATGCTAAAACATAATTTATTTGTTATTTGTACCTTTCCAACAAATATCATTAGCATCAGTGTCTTGTTATTCAGAAAATATAGATTAAGAATAAAAAGTATTCCTTGCATTCAAATAACAAAGAGCATGTTTTAAAATGTCATTCTTATGTTACTATTAAATACACCACAATATTTGCATGTGATTACCTCTCTCTTTTGATGTGGTTAATTGCCTTCTCAACCATGATTAATTTAATCACTCGTGGTATTTAACTCCATCATTTTGCTGTGATTAATTACCTCCTTTGTTATAATTTACATTATTTTTTCCATCCTTTGCTGTGATCAGCTCTATTCTTTGTTGTAATTAACTCAGTTTTTTGCTGTGATTTTTTACTCAACCCTTTGTTAAGATTTACATGATACTTTGATGTGATTAACTCAATTCTTTGTTGTGATTAACTCCATATTTTGTCATGTTTGTTGTTCAAATATTTAAACATTTGTGTGATATGTCACAAAAATAGAGATAATAAAAGATCATCAACCTTTCTATGTTTAACCTGTTCATGTTTTATGCTTGGCATTCACCATTAATAGCCAATTTTTTTCCACAACCAAGTCTTCTACCTCAAACCTTCCAATACACTCCATAAAATAAGTTCATTTTACCCAAGAAGATAACAGAAATATTTGAAAATAACTGTTTTATTGAAAAAAATTTAACATTTCACAACTAATCACACATTGATTTGGTTCCATTTGTAATGAAAATACAATTTTAAAAAAATTATATATATATATATATATATATATATATATATATATATCAATATATATATAAGGTTTTATGTGTTTATGCATAAACACTCATGTTTAAATAATAACATCTTGAACAAAATTATGAAGACATTTGTTCATACAAAGAGTTGTGATTTCTTGAATAAAAGTATTAAAACCAATTAACTCTGAAAGGCAAGACATCTTCTGGATTACATTCAACTTTAATGAAAATTCAATTATTTTTAGCAGAATCAATAAGAGAATAAAAAAGGATATACTGTAACATCTGACATCATTGAAGAGTGAAGTATTAAACTTGACTAGACTAGTCCACAGCTTTGAAGATTAGGAGCTAAATCTTCTCATTGCTGTTATTACCTTTCCCAACTCATGGAGCCAGACTTGACTTAAAATCTTTTCAATAGGGGCATCAGTAGCCTTGTTGGGAAAACCACCTGACTAGTCTACAGATGCTTGGACAGCCTGTGTTCTATTCTCGCTGAAAGCTGAAAACTTGGGTGCTTAGGCACTGATTTCAGGAAATTTCTAAGATGATAAAATAAAAGCCTTCCTAAAAGAAATATAAATGTAACCTTTCTTGACATATAGAGACATAACATGGTACAAGAGATACCACATTTTCGAACTGCTTATCTATGATTCATCAAGAAAGTTTTCTCTGACATTCTACATGCTCGTTAAAAACTCATAGAAGAGAACAAGACAGCAAGCGAAACAAATGTATGTTAAAGGTAGTGAAGAGAATTAGTCATACTTTTATGGAAGCAGGATTTTTTTCTGGGAAAGTAAAGTGGCATGGACGTAATACTGACCACATTAACTCAAAAATCATGTGCCAAAGGTCTGTAAAATTGATGGTGACTAACACCATATTCCCTATATGCCACTTGGCGTGACGGGGGTACTTTACTTTTTTTTTTTACTTTTATGGAAGCTGCAAAAAGAAAAGTAAAGAAAGAAATGAAAATAAAAGTAGTTCAGAAATACACTCTGCCTGTCACAAACTAAATACTAAGCCACAGCATTTGGATATGAGAAGGCCATTTCTTTTCCTTGCAATATTATTACCCCTAACTCTGTGAGCCAGGTAGCCACTTTTTTTCAGCTAATGGATAGAATTATGTAGCATTGGAACTGTCATTCACAAAGACAAATTGTACTGTCAAACCAGTGCATTATGACTACAACTTTTTTGCTTCCACAAAAGAACAACCAGGTATTATGTTCATATAGATATGTAATCATTAATTTGTGGCTCAACTATTGGTCAATCTTTTCTTATGTTTCTTATGTAACTTATCTGGTTGTAAGTGATGAATATAACAGGCTTTAGTTGTGCAGTTACCTCTTGTATGTAGGAAGGTAATTGTAGCATCCAATTCTGGCATAGCGTCCCCTGTCACATGTTGGTCATGAATAACTAAAGGTGGTAGAATGGTGTTGATCATTCTGTTCTTCTGACAGTAAGTTTTCTTCACACAGCTGTTCGTTTGCATTCCATATTTTAGTTATCATCTTGGATAATTGTGCTGCATTTATGGATTCAGATTTCCTGAGCTTAGTACATTCTAAATTTGTTAAAATCTGTATTTTCTGGAAGTGGTTTCCATTTGTGACATCATACACAAAACATCACAATTTTAGTTAAAGTCAATATTTATGTATGAATGATATTTTATAAGTTAATGCTCATAACAAAAAGATCACAGATTGGCAAATCTGAGGGTTTTAGGGGGAGACAATATGAAATTGTTAAACCTCAAAAATGGTTCAATTTTAAGATATAGCTTCTTCTAATCACTTTGAATGTATAATAGAAGAAACAGATCTTCATGGAAAGACACAAATGATCAAATCAACTAAAGTATTATAGACGAACAACAAGGCACAGTCAATTGATTTGGCAGTTATAGTTTTCAAGAACAGTGATTTGTGGCATGTCAATAGTTTTAAATTTCAAGTCTTCAAACTTTCTCAATTCTATGTCAATAGAAGTAAGAAAGAGAGTATATTGGTGATATATAGAACCAATTCTGACCTATGGAAGTGAATCATGGACAGTAGACAAACAAATGAAAAGACGATTAGAGGCCACAGAAATGGGATTTCTCAGAAGAATGTTGAGAGTTTCCTGGACAGCTAAAAAGACCAATGAGGAAATCCTCAAAGAGCCCAACACAAAAAGGGAGCTATTAAAAAACATCAGAAAGAAACAATCAACATTTTTCGGGCACATTATGAGAAGAGGAAAGTTGGAATACTTGGATACAGCTGGCAAAATAAAAAGAAAGAGAGATTGGCGACTTCAAAGAAAGAAAATACTGAATAGCTTGGTGTCAGAACTGGACTATAAAGGACAAGGGGTAGGGTTCGATCCCAACCGACGGCTTCTGGTTCACCCAGCCTTAAAATGGGTACCGGATTTTTTTCTGGAAAAGTAAAGCAGCACAGGCGTAATACCGACCACATTACCCCAAAAATCATGTGCTGAAGGTCTGTCAAATATAGGGTCTTCTTCTACCTTTTAGCTCCCAGTGGAGCATAGGTCTTCAACAAACACTTTCCAAGTCGTTCTGTTTTTTACCATTCTTTTAAGATCATTCCATGTCTTCCCCATCATCTTCATCCCTGCTTCGATCTGTCTTCTCCAAGAATTCCTTGGTCTTCCTCTTTGTCTTTTCCCCTGGGGATTCCAAAAAAGGGCCTGTTGTGTAATACTCTCAGTTGGCTTCCGTAGTGTGTGTCCTATCCATCGCCATCGTCTTAGCTGTATCTCTTTATCCACTGGTATTTGACTGGTACATTTCCATAATTCTACGTTAGTGACTTTGTCCTGCCATTTCCATCCCTTTATTCTGTGCAAGCATCCATTAATGAAAGTCTGTACCTTCGTGATTGTCAATTTTGTTATTCTCCATGTTTCACAGCCATATAATAGGACCAACTTAACATTTGAGTTGAAAATTTGTATTTTGTATTTAGCCTAATTTCTTTGGATTTCCATATGTTTCCCAGTGCAATGAAAGCTCCTCTTGCTTTTGATATCCTTATTTTGGTATCATTTTCTGTTCCTCCCTCTTTATCTATATTACTGCCCAGATATATGTAAGATTGTACGTCTAGTAGAGGTATTTCTGCTAGTTTTATTTGGTTATTGCCAACTGCATTAATTCTCATAATGTTGGTCTTATCTCTATTAATCTTTAGTCCTAGCTGTTGTGATCTCTCATCTAATATACTCATTTTATCCTGCATCTGTTGATGGCTGTGTGATAGGAGAGCTATGTCATCAGCAAAGTCTAAATCATCAAGTTGTTTGGTCAGTGACCACTGGATCCCATTTCTGTTGTTTTGAGTTATTTTCATAATCCAATCTATGGCCAGTAGAAAGAGAAATGGAGACAGAAGGCATCCTTGCTCTCCTGAGTGTGAACTCCTGTTCTTATTTCAAATGCTTCTGTAAGCTGTCCTTCATGCACCACACTACATTTTGTTCCTTCGTACATTGTTTTTATCAGGTTAATAAACTTTATGGGGATTCCGTAATGACTCAGCAACTTCCAAAGCATTCTTCTGTCTAAACTATCAAATGCCTTTTCGTAATCTATGAATCCAATATAAAGTGGGGATTTTAGTTCTAAACTTTGTTCAACTATTATACGTAGAGTAGTTATTTGATCAGCACATGATCTGTTCTTCTTAAAACCTGCTTGTTCATCTCTCAAATGTTTCTCTATAGCCTCTTTTAGTCTCTCCAGAATGATTCTGCCTAATATTTTTCCTGGCACTGATAGTAGCATAATTCCCCTATAATTTGTGCACTCCTGTAAACTTCCTTTCTTTGGTAGTTTGATCATATAACCTTCTCTCCAGTCTTTAGGTGTTTCTTCCCTCTCCCAAATTTTATCCAATAGATTATGTAACATCTTGGTAGAGTTGTTAATATCTGCTTTGATGGCTTCCGAAAGAATTTCATCTGGTCCTGTGGCTTTACCATCTTTTAATAGTTTGATGGCTTTCATTATTTCTTCTTTGCTTGGTTTTCCGCAGTTAACGTGTAACTCTTCTTCTGCTGGTAGTATATCTGGAGGATTATTTGAGCCGGGTCTGTTCAAAAGTTCTTCAAAGTGCTCTTTCCATCTCTCCATTTGTTCCCTTATATTACTAAGCAGATTTCCTTTCTTATCTTTGATAAAGGCGTTGATCTGTTTGTATTTTCCACCTAATTTCTTTGTGCTGTTGTACAGTTCTTTCATATTCCCTTTATTTGCTGCTTCTTCTGCCTCTTTAGCTAATTCATCTATATATTTCCTCTTATCCCTTTTAATGCATCTTCTCACTTCTTTGTTCACCTCTGTGTAAGCTTCCTGTGTTTTGGCTTTATTACTTCTTGTTTTGCTTTTATTTATGTCTGTTTTCTTGTTCTTTCTTTCTTTAATTTTATCCAGGGTCTCTGATGTCATCCATGCCTTATTCTGGCGTTCTCTTTTCCCCAGTGTTTCTTCGCATGTCTCTTTCCATATATTTTTTACCTGTTTCCAATGATCTTCTATATTTATTGTATTTTCTAGCTGTTGGAGGACTGCGAATTTATCTTTAATTCCTTGTTCTTTAAGAAACCCTACATTGAAATACTTTCTACCCTTATTCGTTGTAGCATACCTTTTTAATTTAATTTTAAGTTTGGCTAACAGAAGATGATGATCAGAAGCTACATCTGCCCCTCTATATACTTTTACATCCTGTAAGGATGACTTAAACTTATTATTAATACATATGTGATCAATTTGATTTTCCGTTCTATGATCTGGTGACACCCATGTAGCTTTGTGTATTCTTTTATGTTGGAATATTGTTCCTCCTAGGCTCATTTGATTAAGGGCGCAGAAATTCACAAATATCTCTCCATTCTCGTTTATATCTCCAAGTCCATGTTTTCCCATAATCTCTTCGAAGCCTCTGTTGTCTGATCCTACCTTAGCATTTAGGTCTCCCATCAAGATTATAATATCCTTGGCTCGTCTTGCATCCATCTGACATTGTAGCTGTTTATAGAAATCATCTTTAACTGAGTCATCCTTATCGTTGGTTGATGCATAGCATTGTATAATGTGTAATTTTATTTGTTTTTGGTTGTTTTAAATGTTGCTCTCACCAGTCTTGGTCCCACTGCCTCCCATTCTATTAGTGTCTTCTGTGCATTCTTTGATAGCATTATAGCTACTCCTTCACTATGTTGTGCTCCTGGTTACTGGTGTCCTGATGATAAAATCATCTCCCTTGTATTCAGTTTTATTCTCTCCGCTCCCAGCCATCTTGTTTCACACATTCCCAGAATATCTATCTTGTAGTTAGTCATTTCTGCTGCCACTTGTGCAGCTTTTCCTTTTTCGTTAAGGGTACGAACATTCCAGGTGCCAATTCTGGAGGATTTCCTGGTAGACAAAGGGTGAGTCGGCAACCCGGACTCCTTATGGCTTTCTCCGGATTGCGTCATACGTATCTGTCTCTTAGACAGAGAGCCCTTCTCTTTCCTGGTTGACGGATTAACTTTATCTTTCTTTGCCTTGTTCATGTTTGTGAAGTTTTTTTGGCTTTTTTTTTTACAGTATGGAATAGCCAGTCCCATGCCTAACCCTCCTTTCTCGCCTCTTACGAACATGCCTGGTAGGGTACAGCGCCGCTATTCTTTACTTCCCTTTCGGGCCCCGGCAGCGCAAGGGCGAAAATATAGGGTCACTAACACCATATTTCCCTATATGCCACTTGGTGTGACGGGGGTACTTTACTTTACTTACTGTAGATAGAACATTGTGGAAGGACATGATCGCCTATGCCAACCGGTATGGCACATGATGATGATGTGTGGCAAGATACAACACAGGTCTCACATTTAATATCAAAAGATCATCAGACATGCAGAGCCTGAAATTTCTGCCTTATGTGATGTCATCAACTGAAAAGGACCATACATAGACAGATATGATTAAAAATAATCTATGATTCATTGATTTGGTAATTATAATTATATATGATCAGATAAAAATCATCTGCAAAATCATCATAATCCTCAAACACAAACATCCTCATCTTTCTTTAACTATTGTGCAAAGCAAAGTCACTGGGGTGCAGGTTATGGTTATGGAAGGCCCTGGTATCACTGCAAACAAATTAAAATCCATAATTGCTCAACTGCCCATGCCAGTGGAATCATTAAAATTAATTTCTCATCTCCCAAACAAAGAAAGGTAGCTGCAGACCCCATCATAGCAGTCTCAGCAAACACCAAAAGACATAAGGTGAAATGCACAGAAAGTGAATACTGTTCCCTGTCATACGATATCATTCATCGTAAGCTATAGAAATATCAAAACATTATCAAAATGGATGAAACACACAGCTCAAGGTGTGCATAGAGCACTTAACTCAGTAGCTCCAGCAGCAAGCCGAACTTGGAAAATGAGGAAAGTGCAACAAGGAATACTTTTCAGACACAACCTTTAACAGTTCCTGCTATCTATCTGGCATTTTTTACCAGAAGTTCACATCATCCTGAGATTGTTGATCATAATATTTTTTTTAATGTATAGTGCTTGATGATGTTAGGACATTATTTTTATCTCTGAACATATGAAACACAGTTATTCATCAGATTATCCTCATCGCACATCGAACAACAGTCCATATAAACACTCATATCTCCCCTGCAATGTGAATTTGTGAAATGATAAACCAGTTCACAAGTCTACCCTTAATCTCATAGTAGCCCTCTTGAATCTTAGACCTGATCCCTCCTGACTAACATGAAACTCTGGGAGTCACACCAAAGCTGCAAAGTCTTGAACAAAACTCCTTCATTTCGCCCTTCATTATAAGCAAATGGCCATTATTGTTTCAGAGTTTAAATGCTAAATTGAAGAAAATTTTTATCCAGTGTTTGAACAATGCTTCTGAGATAGAAGATAGAAATTAAAGAACTGAGAACAAATCTAGGAATAATTTATGTATTAAATGTAACATTTTCACCAATGCTTCATTTTCCTGTCAGTCACATAACATTGTCATTTCTTTTGCTGCTATATTTCCTAGTATTTCTAATATTCCACCCATCCATGTTTTTCATGGTCAGCCCTTGAGTCTGGTGTTCTTACAACATTTATTGAAGGCTCTTTGTGTTGTGTTTAGATCTTTCTGTCTTATCACATGGCCAAACCATTTTATCTGTTGTGTTGTTCCTTTATGAATTCAATGGCAGGAATTATTCCTAGATTTTGTCTCAGTTCTTCAATTTCTATCTTCTATCTCAGAAGCACTGTTCAAGCACTGCATACAAATTCTCTTCAATTTAGCAACTAAACTCTGAAACAATAGCTTAATTTTCTGTATTAAATTAACATTTTCACCAATATTTCTTTTTCAGCTTTCTGTCAGTCACACAATGTCATTTCTTGTCATAAATTGTAGAAATTACCCGTAGCTCATAAATTATTCCTAATTTAGATGGCAGTCTACAGTTTAATCAACTCTGCCACCTCCAGGTACTGTTGGATTCCATCTTTTTGGAAGATTGCTCTATGTTTTTTGTAGCTAAAAAAATATTCTATATATCATTATCCTTTCGAGCCGAAGACGGTACATAGGGTAGAACCACAATGTCAAAAACAGAAACCTTGTGTGCCAAAATGGCACATATTGCAGAGATCACTGCTCTAAAATCTATGGCGCTGTTTCCATAAAAATACTTTTTACAAAGACAGCTTGTTAAGCCATCGATCAACCTCATTAGTCGCCTCTTATGACATGCCTGGAAGGTCACAGTGTCACTATTCTTTATCTCCCTCATAATGAGGCCCCAGTAGCATACAGGATAAAAATAAAAAAAATTAAAAAATATTGCTAGTAACAAATTTATCTACAAAGAAGACAAAGCAACACAAACACTTGTTTAATTTAAAGATGCAAGATTTATTTTTTTTGCTATATTTCCCCATTGCATCTCTCATCATCCAAATACTAAAATGATGTCATTAGTAATTCTGCAGTGATAATTTATTATGAGTATGGATACAAATTCAAAATAAATGTTTCTTAAATTACAAAGTTACATACGTAATCTTATCAAAAGTGCACACTCGGGTTTGCTAAAAAAAAATCATTTATAATGCTGATTTTTAAAAGAAATGAGGACACAGAACCAAGGATTCATCATTTAATTTTCTTTGTTATAGTCACTTAAACTGATCTGAAACAATCTTCAAGTACAGTCAAAAGGTGATCTAATGAAAATGAGTTTTTAAAAAAATTTAATGGAATGAAAAGTCTAGCAAATCAGCAATATAATTATTATACAAAACATAAGTATTAACAACCAATAACAGAATAATGAAATCTGCAACAAATGTTGACTATATCATTAATAGACATTTGTGCAGATAATTGAAATCATACTTCTATCATTTGTGATGGTGGACATGGAATGAAACAAAATATAATCAGTTTATTTTATGCTAGATTACAGTTTCTAATAGTCATGCAAATGCATGCATGAACTTTGCTTGAATATGCACACATTAGATGCTTGTATCTACAGCAACAAGACTCAAAATATGTAAATGCTGAACAAATCACCACAGTAATATTAAAAATGATACTCTATATTATTAAAAATAAAATGATGATGCATTTAAAAGAGAAATGAAATGAGGTAAGATGCATATGGTCTGTTTCATCAAGAAGACTGTGTTGAGAATGTAACTACATATAAACAAAATAGTGAAACATCCATAAACTGAAAAGTTCTAAAATCATAGGGAAATAAAACATTGATTGACTACATCATGACAATGTTAGATGAAAATGTTTTTTTTTTAATTTCAGATTGATGGAATGATGGAGTCTTGGAATGTTTTAATTATGGTTATATACATTGTGTGTGGTATCATTATTAATAATACGACAATTTACTTATTACAAGTTATATATTGTGCCAAATGTACAAACAAATAATCACTGAGCATGAAGTTTAACAAAGATCAATGATTTGAAAAATAAAAAAATATGTATAAGCAACGAGCTAGTGAAAATATAATACAGTGGTGTTTCATACTTCAGACTTAATTTATTCCGGAGGAAGTTCAAACTCTGAATTGTTCTAAATTTGAATAATCTTTTTTCCGTTAGAAATAATGGAAAGTGAATTAATATGTTTCCAGACCTTAAACAATACCTACTTTAGTAAACTTAAACAGCAAAGAAACATAATTTAAGGTAAAGACAACACAATCAAATGCCCTAAATAATAAATAAAAACATGGAAACTATAAATACAATACATAAATACTACAAAATATTAAAACTGCATTTACTGTAACTTAGTGAGGAGTGGTGAGCCCCATGCAGGTTAGTGGAGAGAAAGTTAAAGGTTTGTTTGAAAGAGAAGTCCCCTTTCATAAACACATCAAATAATTGTATTTGGTGTTCTCTTTCTCTTTCTATCTCTCTGCTGTTTCTTAGCACATACGACTGAGGGTTCTGGTTTGTTTTCCCTCTTTTCTAGATTTGTCACATGTGTACTACTTTTATTTTTCACTTCAGTTGTTGATATAGCAACATTCTTCTTAGGCTTTGTTGCTTCCACTATCTTTTTTTTTATTTGGATAATTCATAAATAGTAATTATACATAACCATACACGCACAAAATAAACTGAAAAAAGCACTGAAAACACATGGACAAGCTATAACTTGGGTACACAATAGAGTCAACCAATGCATTTCAGATGGCATTTTTTTTACTGTACCTGCAAATGCACAGTTCGAACACAGAAGCATTGTTTAAACACTGGATCAATATTCTTTCATGTTTAGCTTTCAAACGCTGGAACGTTCAAAGTTAGGGCCATTCGAAGTACAAGGCTCCACTATAGCATGATTAAAAAATGTTTGTACATAAATTTATAATATAAATTTGATATATTTATCCACAGTTCTGATGTAGAGTGTTCAAATGTCTGAGTGTTTAATCAATATAAAGAACACCACTAATGTAGGATTAATGGATGCTTATTCAGGATAAAAGGATGGAAATGGCAGGACAAAATCACTAAAATAGAATTATGGAAATGTACCAGTCAAATACCAGTGGATAAAGAAATACAGCGAAGATGATGGCGCTGGATAGGACCCACACTGTGGAGGCTAACTGAGAGTATTACATAACAGGCCCTTTTTTGGAATCCCCAGGGAAAAAGACAAAAAGAAAGACCAAGGAATTCTTGGAGAAGACAAATAGAAGCAGAGATGAAGATGATGGGGAATACATGGAACAATCTTAAAAGAATTGCAAGAAACAGAACGGCTTGGAAAGTGTTTGTTGAAGCCCTATGCTCCACAGGGAGCTGAAAGATAGAAGAATGTATTGATCCTGTAAATTTTTTTAGCCTTGTTTATTTAAGCATATGTTTTATTCAAATGTGTTAATAAATTGTACCTGTAATCTTAAACTGTTAAAATAATTAAACCAACAAAATCAGAATCAAATTCAATGTAACAGACCAAGAATTTAAAAGATAAATAATAATAAATGAAATGTGAAATCACAAATGAAAGTGAGTAAAATTGCAATATAAAAATGTATCAATTTAAATATAGCGCAAAGAAGTAAAACTCTAAACTCTTTCATGCATACACCTTATAAGGTATGAAAATCATGATATTTTCCTCTGTGAGCTATTTAAGTAATCCAGCTTGTAAATAGTTTAAATGGATTTAATCTCAACTGTGAGCTTTCTAAGCATAATATTGTATACACAGATTCATGCTCATTCTCATAGAGAACATTTACAAAAGCATTAATCCCTACAGAAGATTACATTCACCATTTTGTTAATGTCTATTCTTTTCTATTCTACCCATAGAACCAGTTTCATTGCAGTCAAGAATTCCCCATATCTCCTCCATTACTTGTCACAGAATTTTCCAAAGTCATTCTACCTCTAATATTTCAAAATAACCACAAATTATGAGTGAATCCTTCTTTTTGTTTGTTTCATACCTTCTAAGTTTTGTTTAAGGAAACCTGTACACTAGATAAAAAAAAAAGCTTATAAATGGGGAAAAAATGTCCACCCGACCAAACCCCCGCCCCCACCCCCCACCCAAATCTAGGTAGCTTTGCTTGTTATATTGGGTTCTGTGTCTTATTCTGGTAAGGCACAATCCATTAAACCTCTGACTATGCCTTCTAGGGTATATTAAACAACAATTGCTAAAAATGTTAATTTAAATTACATTTTTATTTGCTTATGTGTACTGTGTGTTGGTCTTGATATATCTACTCTTTGTTTTAGATGTAGAATTCAGAACAAATCATCATCTTCATCATTTAGTGCTGTCTCCGCATCGAAGGTTGGCTACCATGGAGCACCATTCCACTCTGTCTCTTGCTTTGATGGTGCAGATTGTCATAGGTTGACTTATCCATCTTTTGATGTTACTCGTTCATGTTAGTCTTGGTCTGCCTTTGAAACTTTTACCTTGTATTTTCCCTTCCAATATTACTTTTATTACGCTGTTGTGTCATTTAACATGCCCCAAAAATGTCATTTGTCTTGTTCTAATTGTGTTTAGTAGTTCTCATTTCATTTTTAGTTGTTTTAAAATTTCATCGTTTGTTTTCTTTTCTTTCCATCCAATTCTACCTATTCTTCTATAAATCCACATTTCAAAGGCTTCAATTTTCTGTCCTGTTTTCTTGTCTAATGTCCATGTTTCTGCTCCATACAGGAATATTGAGAAGATGTAACATTTTGCTATTCTTAGTTTTAGTTAGCCTTGATGTTATTTGTTTTGATGTTAAAGATGTAACTTTTTTGCATACCTATTATTTTATTTATTTCAGATATACATTTTCCATCACTGGTTATAGTATGTCCCAGGTTGTTGTAGTTTTGAACTGTCTCCAGATGTATTCCTTCAACTTTGATATTTATTTGTAGGTCTTGAGAATTTTCTTTGTTTATGATCATAGTTTTAGTAGTCTTTTTGATATTCATATCTAGTCCATATTTTTTGCTTGTCATGTTTATTACATTAAGTAATTGTTGTAGATAATAATTCCAGTTGATAACTTCTAAGTTCACCCAGTATTAAATTGCATTTTTTTTTCAGGGAAAAAAGATAGAACTGTTTATTTCTGACCACATTACCCCTCAAAATTTGCTGATGATACAAAATATTCCCTGTAGACCACACAATATAAAGAGGTTTCTCTCTCTCTCCCTCCCCCCCCTTTCTCTCTCTTTCTTTCTTTCTTTCTTTCTTCCTTTCTTTCTTTCTTTCTCTCTCTCTCTTCTTTCTTTCTTTCTTCTACCTGGAACCACATGCAAAGCAAAACTTTCCTGGACCATTTTCTAATATATCAGATCACAGCAAAACTTTTCTGGACCATTATCTAATATATCAGATCACAGCAAAACTTTCCTGGACCATTATCTAATATATCAGATCACAGCAAAACTTTCCTGGACCATTATCTAATATATCAGATCACAGCAAAACTTTCCTGGACTATTTTCTAATAAATTGGATCAGATAGGTGCTGTTTAATTTTTGTTTCATGAAGCAGCAATTTCAGTTTTATATTAACCAGTGCTTGACTGCATTAATTATTAAGTCTAAGAGGTGTGCGTGGCCGTGTGGCTAAAACCACTGTTCCGCTGCCTGAAAAAGCTGACGTACGGTGTTCGAAACCCATGTGGGACAGAAAGAATTTTTTCTATCGGGGGGAAATAAAAATCCTGAGTCGCACACGTCATGGCAACTGCTTGACCAAGCGGCCTTTATCCCTCTGGTTCTATTGTTGTGCCCCCCCCCAACATACACCAGCAATGGTACTATGTGTCATAAAGATAGTTTTTTTTTTTATAGTTTAATTAGTAATTCTGATCAATACTGAATGTGGTTTGTATTTTCCACATAGTTTAGATCAACATTGATTTGCCTACAACTTATATTTGTTTTGATTGTGAAGTCCCTGACAAAAATGTCGAAAAAAAAATTTTTTTTTTTGGTTACATTGATATAAAAACACCAAATTAATTGTATTTTTATTTAGGATATTTTTGTGTAAAATTTCAAGATCAATGGGTAGCAACATTTCTAACCAGTGATTAAGCGAATTACAATATTTTAAAGTGAAAATGATCTACCCATGAACATTTTTTTTTCTTTCTATAATATACTAATTCTATTAAATATCAGTAACTAGCTGTAGTTTTTACTTTCTGTATCTATTTTCCTATTGAGTAATATATAACATGCATTATATCATCTTATATTATAGTGTAAAGAGGCAATGAAAAAGCATGCGATGATATTTTTTTTCAACTAAAAATTTATTTGATCCTAACCAAAAGAAAAACAAAAAAATCTGGAAAGAATTGAAAACTTTAAAAATACCATACCTTTAGTTGCAGATCTTGGGTCTACACTCCTGCATGTGACCCATTTTCATTTATCCACACACTGCCTACAGGCCATATAAATCTTGCACTCCTTAATGTACAAATGGCAGCAGTTAAATGCCATTATTTGTTTAGTATTAAGGAACATCGTTAAACCCAGGCTCCACCATTTGATAATAACTTTTAATGCCAAAATTAAAAAATTGTTTAGAAAAGATTTAAAATAACAAACCAATAGCACTGTTAATATTCAGATTACGCTGTATCTATATTTGTTATGTCTGCAGGTGAAAATAAAAATAGTACCAACAAATTAGAAACTAGGAAACAGTAATCAATTTTACATTTATATGTGAGTATTAAAAGTGAACAATTATAATATTTATATATATATATATATATATATATATATATATATATATATATATATATATATATATATATATATACTTTAAAAGCATAAATGCAAAGCTTTATTGCATAAAAGCAGTTTTATGTTTATCTTGAGTATAATAGTAAATTTATTTTACTGCTTCTTTTTTTACCATTTATTGGTTGTAGAAAAATATCTTTGCTCATGTTAATTTTAGCTGATGAATAATGAGTAATATTAAAACCAACACATACAAAATATATTTCTTAAAAATAACGTTTATTAAAAATAAAATGAGTTTATTATATAATATTTCTGGATCAGTTTTATCTATATGTGACATAATACAATGACTCATGCTGGTAAAAAGAACAAGTGATAATAAAAAAATCTGTGATTAATTTTAACCAAGCAAGGATTTACAGCGATAAGATATATTCAACACTACAACAATAGTTGGTTTGATGTTTTATTCCATTAAGCATAATATCAATCTATATAGATAGTCTGCATGTTTCATAATATTCCAATTTAACAAATTCATTTGCAATAACAATATATACATAACTTGCACACAAGCATGTCTGCACAAATGAGCAGCAAAAAATAATCTATGCAGAAACTAACATGCAGCTAAAAATGTATATTCACAAATGTATGCCAAAAAGCACTCTTGCTTATACAGATGCATGCATCAATGGTCATATATGCACCATCAAGCACAAAAAACATACTGATGCCAATTGAAGATGAAATTTTAATAAGATAAAACAAATGATTTATTAAAAGACATCACCACTGCCATCTATTTAAAAGAATAATAACTGTATAGATAAAAAGAATTTCTAGAATAAAATATCTACAGTGCTTTTCCTTATCAATGAGACCTAAAACATTCAGCTTTGAAATAAATATGTCTAAGTAACATTTTTTTTTACAATTTTAACTCATTGTTAGAATATAATGACTGAAATATGTAAATGTTCTTTGTTTTAATTTCATTGTATCTCAGTTTTGGTTAACCAACCCTTTCTTTGAGGCTCCTGTGTATAAAGAATTAAGTGAGCATTAGTTTAAAAATTATTATTGGTCAATAGTATGAGGGTAGTTTCATTTCTTCAAATTATTTGAATTTACAATATTTACAAAACAATTATCCGCGAAAGAAAATAAAAATAGAAATTTCTACTGAAGAGTATATATCGCAACTGAAGAGTAAATATGTATCTGCCCATCTAATATATACTTTTAGATCTTAGAAATAGAAGTTTCCATTTAAATATGACAAAGATAAAATAGAGAAATATTTTCTCCATAGGCCTGAAGAGAACTATGATTGCTGCTGTTTTCTGACAATTTGACACAAGAATAATTTTAAATATTAATTTTTAAGCTGGGACTTAATTCTGCACTAAAAATTTGTATGGCAATTTTTCAAAGTAAAAAAGAATACAATAGTGAGTATACATTTTACAAAAATTATTTAAAAATAGACCCAAAGTAAAGTATTTGATTTAATATCTGAAAATGTCAAAATAAATTATCCCCTGTTTTTGTATACAATGTCCAGAGTTTAAATTGTGTTTATATAATCATTCTTTTGCTTTTGTTTTAATTAATTGATGTAACCCATCCGAGCTTTGTGCCAGTATATTCCATTTGATCTGTACATCTGAAATTATTAAATATATTCCCATTGAAGTTTTAAACTGGTATTTCATTCATGCTTTTAAAGAGATCCTTTGTGTATAGACTGAACAAACATGGAGACAAAGTACAATTTTGTTGACTTCTCTCTTTAAATCAGTAATGTTGATTCCTTTCTGTTAATTCTTATCACTGTTGTGTTGTCTTAATCCTAAAATAAGTTACATATAAAACATGTATCTTTTTCAGGTATTCTAAAGGTTACTTATGCTGCTGTATTCTCTAAATGTGTGTATATATGAATCATGAATAATTTGATTTATGTATTTCCTAATATTTGCTACTAACTTTCTCAAGCAGAGAACTTTCTTTTATTTCACAATTTTTTTTTCAAAATCTACAAACGTATTTTCATTTACAAATGTTTAAAAAAAATATAAATCTTCATTCTAGACTACAATTATGAACAGGCTCAGCCCATTTTGGCACTTTCCACCTGAGAAGGTTAAACTCTTTTCATTCTTTCCTTTACTCACTGGCCTCCTTTTTTACTTTCTCCCGTGTCCTATCTTCACTCCTTGGCAAATTATCTTCACTGTTTCTCCTGCTCTTCTCCCCCTTTCTTTCCCCCTTGCCACCTCTGTTTTCTTTTTTTCTACCCAATGAGGCCCATCCTTTCATCCATCTTCAGGGAACTTTCTCCTTTGGTTGCACTGTTTGGCTCCTTTTTGGCCCTTGAAATACCACCTGTCCATTGACTAATTATCATGTGACCAACAGGCACATCATGGGTCCTGGCCACTTCTCCTCTTCCTAATATAGAACAACAACCCCCCCACACACGAGCCAATAAACTCACATTTCCAGGTTGCTAAGTTAATTGCTCATGTTTATTTATGTAATATTATTTGTTGACTAACAGCAGGTGAAGGTTTTGCTGATACATTGTAGTTTGTCTTGTTTGTCTCTTTATAGATTTAGCTGCTGTATGTCATTTTATGTTTATTTTCCATGTATTCTGCAGTTCTTCTGTGGCCCTGCATGATATTTAATATGTTATGTACTTTATACCTGTGCCTATCAACAATTATGAGTAAATTGCGACCACATTATTACATTGCCATAGATTGGATTATGAAAATAACTCAAAACAACAGAAATGGGATCCAGTGGTCACTGACCAAACAACTTGATGATTTAGACTTTGCTGATGACATAGCTCTCCTATCACACAGCCACCAACAGATGCAAGATAAAATGAGTATATTAGATGAGAGATCACAACAGCTAGGACTAAAGATTAATAGAGATAAGACCAACATTATGAGAATTAATGCAGTTGGCAATAACCAAATAAAACTAGCAGAAATACCTCTACTAGACGTACAATCTTATATATATCTGGGCAGTAATATAGATAAAGAGGGAGGAACAGAAAACGATACCAAAATAAGGATATCAAAAGCAAGAGGAGCTTTCATTGCACTGGGAAACATATGGAAATCCAAAGAAATTAGGCTAAATACAAAAATACAAATTTTCAACTCCAATGTTAAGTCGGTTCTATTATATGGCTGTGAAACATGGAGAATAACAAAATTGACAATCACGAAGGTACAGACTTTCATTAATGGATGCTTGCGCAGAATAAAGGGATGGAAATGGCAGGACAAAGTCACAAACGTGGAATTATGGAAATGTACCGGTCAAATACCAGTGGATAAAGAAATACAGCGAAGACGATGGCGATGGATAGGACACACACTACGGAAACCAACTGAGAGTATTACACAACAGGCCCTTTTTTGGAATCCCCAGGGGAAAAGACAAAGAGGAAGACCAAGGAATTCTTGGAGAAGACAGATTGAAGCAGAGATGAAGATGATGGGGAAGACATGGAATGATCTTAAAAGAATTGCAAAAAACAGAACGACTTGGAAAGTGTTTGTTGAAGACCTATGCTCCACTGGGAGCTAAAAGGTAGAAGAAGACATTATTACATTATGTTTTAAAAGTCACTATTTTATGCCAGTTTTCTTGTTTATTTAAATTTTTAATAAAATTAATTAAATTTACAAGAAATAATAATTCCCACCCAGCTATTATTGACATATTACATCACTCATAGTATTACTTAATGTTAACTGTACACTTAATATCTAGCATAAACAAAAATATAAACAATTATATATAAAATATATTTTGATGCAAACATAAAATAGGGGCACGTACATTAAAATTGTTCAGCAGATATAACAGCAAATGGTATCCTTATAAAATTTGTAATCTAACAATAGGAAACTATTTGTAAAAAAAAAAAAAAAACCAAAAGGGCAAATCCCCTTACAAAGTATTCAAACACACCCATGCACAAACATAGATACATTCCCAAACACACAAATATAAATATGCACAACTTGGCACAGAAAAATATAAGATTGATAACATGCATACTGGCACAAAATTAAAAGAACGAGATAGTTTCAATATAATAAAACAATTTGTTCAAAATATTAATTCTGACCTCAGTAGCTACAAATAAAGTTCTAAGAGATAATTAGTTTCTTTCTTCATTCCCTATCACAATTTTCCTTTCTTTTTTTGTTAATAGACAGAACTGAAGAGTGGTAGATGTTTGGCTCATGCGTTTCTCACTCAGATGATGAGCCACTTTATTTTCTAAGGGTTCCTGTTATACCATTGGAATACATTTAAAAAACTGTGTTTGTATCATATAATGTGTTTGTAACAATCTGTTGTGTTTGTATCTGTATACAGTGTCTATATCTATATTTTGTGTTTGTATCCAAACATAGATGGAATGATTATTGCACAGCAATGTATGAAGATATTTCAAATGAAATATATTAATAGAAAGTGATGAAATAGAACCAGAGACTAGACGAAGATTGTTCCATAATAAAAAATCTGAAGAGAGGGAAGTCATAAGGATGTGATGATATTCCAGCTGAATTCACCAAGATTGGAGGGTTCACTAACATTCATATTTTTTCCAACAAAAGGAATTTTGAAGCTGTGTACCAGCTACAGAATTATTTCCCTAATAAGCCATGCCGGCAAAATACTCTTGCAGATCATCATGAAGATAATAGAATGGAATTTAAGACAGGAAATTTACATAATTCAAGCAGGTTTCAGACAGTAGAAGCACCTGGAACCACATCTTTAACATGACAAACATCTTTGAGAAGTGTAATAAATACAACATAGAACTGTATACATGCTTTATAGATTACAACAAGGGCCTTTGACTGTGCACAATATCAGAAGATGTGGGGCATCATCAAAGTAATGAGCTTTCCAACACCACTAATACAACTTATCAAATCACAATATCATGAACAGCAAGCAGCTATCAGAATAGCAAACAAAACAACAAATAGTATGAAGTACAAAAAAGGTTGTGGTAGAGATGCATCCTCACCCCATACCTGTTCAACATCTATGTTGAGAACATCATGAGAAATGTCAGAAACAATGACGGATTTCTGGAGTTCAACTGCAACATAATGCCAGAACCTCATACATGCTGATGACAGTCATCATCTCAAACAGGAAATGGATTAAAAGAGATAATTGAATGTGTTTAAAAAAAAACACTCTGTCAAAAGAGTAAAACCTCTGTCTAAATAAACAAAAAAATCAAGATATGTTAATTGATAAAGTAAAAAAACAAACCCAATATCATCTTCAACATTGAAGAACTTGAAAGCGTAATAAACTATGAATATCTAGGACACAGGGTAACTAACAATGAAGACTGCCAGAAAAAGAGATCAAGATAAGATTAGCAAAATCTGTCTATCTATTATCCTTTTGAGCCGAAGACGGCACATAGGACAGAAATTACAAACTTTTTGTGCCTGATGATCTTTATTATCAAGCATCAGACCGTGCACAGGACCTGCATTGTACCTTGCCACATGACTCTATTCTGGGCAAGCTGCTCAATCTTGGTGAGGGAGCTGATGCCTGCTGTTGTTGTCTCTCACCTCCGTGTTCTTTTTAGTGTTTCTTTAGGGTGGTCTCTTACCCTGTGATTTCTATTTGAGGGCTTGCTTTGAGATTCACTTGCTGTCTCTTCTCATCACCTGGCCACCTTTTTCTCTTGATTATAGTTGATATTTTTCTATTCTTTGTCATTTCTCTTATTAGCAAATAGCAACACAAAAATTAAATGCTATGAAGAACATGTGGCACAAGACCAGCATGACAACAAAATTAAAATTACTGAGAGTATGTATCTTCCCAATAGCAACATATATTTGTAACAATCTTACAAACAGCAAGGAAGAAAACTGATTATTTGAAACAAAATACAGAAAAATGTTTAAGCTACCTTGGATAATGAAACAGAGCAATGAAGACATATTAAAAGACTTACACAAAAGAACTGGCTTATAAACACCATTCAACAGAGTAAATTAAAATGCTATGGACACGTAAAAAGACACTGCGGGCTAGAAGAATGGAAGATGGTTTTAGAACATCAGAGAGACCTTGAACAGAACAGAAGAAGTGGTAGATCTGTCTAGAGACATAGATTTTTTCAGGTAGGCTGTGGTGAATGCAATGTTCTGCAAAAGACATATGACCTGATGATGATGATCCATACATAATATTTTTATCCATATATTGTATTTGTATCCAATTATATTTCTGTGACCATAAGCACACGTAAGCATGTTCAGCACCATACTATATTATCAAACTTTTGCAGAAAAAAATGTGTTGCATCCTAATTTTAAAGACTGGATGAGCCTGAAAGCCAGGTACAATAACTTGCTACTTTTGGAAGTTTAATCTCCATCCACCAGGTCAGAATATGAGTTCATTAACCAGGTCAGTACACAAATGTATTTTCAGAGATATTAAAATAAAAATGAAATAATACCAAATTCTAATAAAAGCCAAAACAATCAAAACAATAAGAAGCATAAATAATGCTTAAAATAACAATAAGTGTGTTTTGAATACAACTATACAAAAAGCTTCTTTTTTTTAAATAGACATCATGGAATCCTTAAATTTTTAAATTTATTTTTACATGCAAAGAGAGGAGTTAGCAAACTTTGAATTAGCAAGGATTGTGGATAACATGTTTCAGACACACAAAAATGATAGAATCAAATTACAAAAATGGAAGATAAATATAACAACATAATTGATTAACATCAATATGATCAGAAAATGTTCAGAAAAAAATCTCTTTCATGCCATTAAGTACAAACAATATGATAAAAAAATATTTTTTTCAGACTTACTACTTAGACTTATTAATGTAGGTTCTCATAAATGACTCCTTTAGTTATAATTTTATTTGGCACAAATTTTGATTAACAATTTTCCTAAATACACAAACCAAGCAACAAAATAATGCAACAAACTATGTAACATGTATATAAAAATATGTAATTTATATGAATTTTAGAAAGTAATGTACAATCAAGTTACTTCTTAAAATTAGCTGTCTACAACTAAGAAAAATAAAAGAAACAAGACTATAAGTCTCACCTTTGGGACATAAAGAATATATCATTAATGTATATATATATATATATATATATATATATATATATTTTTTTTTTTTAAAGAATAGTGACACTATGACCTTCCAGGCATGTCGTAAGAGGCGACTAAGGAGGTTGATTGATGGCTTGACAGGCTGTCATTGCAGAAAAGTATTGTTATGGAAACAGAGCCATAGATTTTAGAAGCAGCGATCTCTGCAGTGTGTGCCATTTTGGCACACAGGGTTTCTGTTTTTGAGATTGTGGTTCTGCCCTCTGTGCCGTCTTCGGCTCGAAAGGACAATAGATAGATAGACAGATACCTGCATAACAGGAGAAACTGGATGATCTTAAGAGTAAGAAGGTCTTACTGCGCCAGGGCATCCCACTGGTAGGGGTACTATCTCCAAAACTTTTTCTAATCAACATCAATGACCTAGTTACTGAACTACCACATAGTATCACATGGTATCAAAGTGGCAATATATGCAGATGACCTGGTAATGTGGTGCACAGAGGAGTATGCAGAAGTGGTCTCCAAATTGTTGCAAAGAACTATGAATGCACTGAACACACAGAAGATGAGTCAGTGAAAGAAGACATATAAGCTACTTACCTTGGAGTTACATTTGACAACAAACTATCTTGGAAACAACAGATAAATAAGGCAACCCAAAAAGCTAGGAGGAAGTTTGCTATTCTAAAAAAGCTATGAGGAACCATGTGGGGTGCGTGTGGGAACATACTCAGTGAAGTTTACCAACAGAGTATACGCCCACGTCTAGAATATGGATCATCAGCTTGGTGCTCAGCATCAAACACCACACTGCAAGAGCTGGATAAAGTATAAAACCAGGCACTTAGGGTTATCATGGGAGTAATGAAATCAACACCAATATTGGAGATGGAGAAATTGTGGAGGGTACCAGCACTGAGAGAACAGAGGGACACAAAGGTGCTGATAAAGGCAGAAAAAGTGTCATGCATGCCTAGACATCCACTGAAGGACAGATTTCAAAATCTAGCATTGGGATGGCTTAAGAGAAGCAGCTTTATCCACCAAGCTAAACATATATGTAGACAAACACCAGACATGCCAAGAATTGTCAGCTCCCTACTACCCATACCAGAACAGACTTCCTGGACAGAGAATTTTCAATACAAATATGGACAAAAGTAAAGGAATACTTGACAAGGAGGAACAGAATAGTCTACAATGTAAAACAATCACTTTTAGTTTCTTGGATGAAGAATACCCGCAAGATCTATGGATTCATGTGTACACAGATGGGTCAGCACAGAATGCAGTAAATAATGGGGGAGCAGGTGCATATATAGAGTAACCAATAACACTAGGGATATGAATAAAATTGCAACAGGGAAATATTGTCACAATTATGATGCAGAAATACAAGCAATAAGGTTGGCAATAGAAAAACTGCTAAACAGTAATCTTAGCCAACAGCCTGTAGTGTTTTTGACTGATGCAAGATCAGTACTCCAGGCACTACAATCCAGAAAATTACCACATCTGCAGACCTTATTGACTGAACTCTGCAAGCACCACAGAGTTGCCTTGCAGTGGATCCTATCTCACTGTGGAAAACCAGGAATCGAAAGAGCCAATCAGCTGGCAAAGGAAGGCGCAACAGGTACACAACCAGATGCACCAGTTACATACCATCAGAAGAAACAGATAATCCAATCAATCAGAAGACCACAAATCCCAAATCAGGATGCCTATCATAATATTAATAGATGGGAACAAGTTATCATTACACCCCTCAGAACAGGACACAATCTACCCCACAGTCACATGTATACAAAATTCAATATCGGCACCTCAACTACATGTACATATGGACAGGTGTTCCAGACTGCTGAACATATACTACAAAACTGTACTGAATATAGTAGACTGAGGAAAACTCATTAGCCAATAGATACAACACTACAGACGAAACTATATGGGCCACTGCAAGAATTACAAAAGAATTAAAATTTATACAGGAAATGACATTGCAGATGTAGACAATGCTTCAAGCGAACAAAAGATAAGACAGATAGATCCCAAATAGTACTTTTTTAAATGCATAACACCAAAACTAGCAGCATTAGAGCAGAAAATCATATTAAACATTTTGTGATACAGCATAGGCTATCCATAGAAACTATTTTATGACCTTTATACCATTTCTTGTGTACACCAGTGGGAGGAGGCGGTTTTTTTTAAAAGGCTGGAAAATAAAAACTGCATGCTCAGTGCAGTGACCATGAACTTTTCAGGTCAGAGTTTTATTCCAATTCCAATAGAAAAAATGTTGTTGGCCCTACACTACCATGACTTAAACCTACTTCACCTCATTTGGAGAGAACAGATTTTTATCCATTTGATCACCAACTAATACTATATAAAGCTATATTTCAGGTACTTATTTTTATTCAGCTTGGCAAACTGACTGAAATTTAGATATCTATTTTTATTCAGCTTGGCAAACAGACTGAAATTTCAGGTAACTATATTTATTCAGGAGAGCCGCGATAGCTCAGTGGTTAGTGAACTGGACTACAAAGGACAAGGGGTAGGGTTTGATCCCAACTGACGACTTCCGGGTTCACCCAGCCTTAAATGGGTACCTGATTTTTTTTCTGGGAAAGTAAAGCAGCACGGGCGTAATACCAACCACATTACCCCAAAAATCATGTGCTGAAGGTCTGTAAAATATAGGGTCACTAACACCATATTTCCCTATACGCCACTTGGCGTGACGGGGGTACTTTACTTTTTTACTTACATTTATTCAGCTTGGCAAACTGACTGAAATTTCAGGTACCTATCTTTATTCAGCTTGGCAAACAGACTGGAAGGATATGTTTGAAGCCTGTTGCTGCCACCACTTTTGTTCTATAAGAGAACCATTTACCCCTAACATTTTGCATAATGTTATATTAATGTTAATTTTAAAATTATATATATTTATGTCAGCATAATTTTAGAAATGTAGAAAACACTCAGCTCTATCCATCAGTAAATACTGTCCATAATAATATATGAATTAAAAATGTATTTGAGATGTAACTATAGGTAAAGATAGTCCTGCAGCAGATAAGGTTTATGACATGAAGTGTTTTAACCTTACAAAACTAACATACAGAAATGTCAGTTAATGTTGGTGCTTTTAATAACTATTACTATTTTTCATAACTTTGTAAACCAGGAACCAGTTTTGAGCAGTTGCACTTCCTCTCCTGTTTTGCTGTTTGATCTATCAGAATATTTGTTGTGTGCTGTGTCAGAGTTTACAATGGAACTGTGATAGTTGAATCTTTCTGCCTGATACATCAGACTTAGTCAAGACACACTTTTGGAGCTGAATTCTCCTCCGTCTAAATTTTTGTGCTCAATTTAGTCAAACTGGGTAGCCTGTTTCAACCACCAAATGACGGTAAGTAATGTTTGTTGACCCTGAAACTAACAGATAGTTCTGGGTTGCTGACACTGATTTTATATGTACAAAATGTGTGTACATAATACATGAGATAAAGTATGTTATTATGATCCACTTTAGACGATACTCTAAAAAACTATCCAATTTTTACTGCTAAATAGAACACAGATTATAGAAAAAATATAATAGCAAGTCAATGATTTATTCTAGGTAATGAAGGTGAGACACCTATCGATGTGATCCTCAATTTTTTTTAATATACATCAAAATAGGACACATAGAAGCCGACCATTTGGAGAAATAATAGCCCTTAACAGTTAAAGGGATTATACACTAAACATTTAGAGAATAATTAGAGAAATATTTAGAGAAATAATTTTGAGTTTTAAGAAATAAGAGGCCTCAATATTGAGAAAAGTAATTATCTTAACATTTGCACACATAATAGATTATCTAAAGACAAATCTCCTAACAAAATAAAAAACAACTGCTGCTGTGTAGGAGAACTGAGGACTGTCAAAGAATGAGGGATGCAACTAGGTAAAACTGTTGACAGAAATCAGATATGTATTGAGCATATAACAATGTATATCATACGCCCATATAGATTTTTATCTGTGAACATGAATGTTGGTCTAAAGGAGCAATGCTCACAGGAAATGAAAGATGAAGAGTCTACTATTCTGACATGTAAAAAAAAGTGGACATTAATGATAACTGTAGATTTATCATTTTCAATGAGAAAATTTTCTGTTTCTTGTTGCCATATTGTAAACATTTAAGGGGCACCAATCTCAATTCCAATCTTTTATTCTATATTAAAGGAGTAATTTAATTTCTTTCAAATGTCAACTTTTTATTATACAATTTGGGAAAAATGTAATCAATATACTTCTTGCTATGACAAGTAATATAACACACTTCTCTATATATTACAAAGAAAGTGCTACATGGTTCTGAGTGAAAGGAGACAGACTCACAAGCCAGCCAACCAATAATCTTTATACAACATTACAAGCAGCTTAAATAAGGAGCTGAGCAAAAATGGAAATCATAAGTACAAAAACCAACATTTTTAACACTCAGAGAAGGTATCCATCATTAACACTGTCTCTGGAAGCGAATAGTGTAAATCATAACAACATAATCTTCATTATTCTGTACTGAACAAGCATTTGCCTGATCCTGAAATGAAAGAACAAGAAAAAATATAATAGAAAACATTGATAATATTTCATAAACTTCTTTATCTTTTTTCTCTCTTTTTTTTTTCCCATGTGATGTAATTTGAAAAAAAAAGTTATTTTTTTCCTTGCACAGAACATGAAGCTGCACTTGCAGAAGTACACTCATCTTCTGATCACAATGGTCAAGGTTTAGTCACAAAATGATAAATTTATTTCTAGAATAACATGACTATGGTTTTGGCCCAGTATCAGAAAATGGATATCAGCGATTTTCTCTGAGAAAATAGGTTGTTTTGGTATGATGCTGACCATGCCACTCATAAATATGTACGATCACTGAAAAGTAAGTATTAACATCATATTCCCATAAACTTTACTAGGCATAATAGGAACTCTTACAGGATGTGTGAGTTGACACCAACTGACTATTGAATTCAGGGTTAAATAGGCGGAGCTAACCAACATTCAATATTACCTTATCACCACATAGTGGTGGATGGTTGGAAAGTCGCAAACGTTACAGTTTTGCTGCAAATTGTGACACAATATAACAAATACCCTTTACAGATTAAGTGATGATGCAAAATTGCTTTAAAATTGTATTCCAAAAGCACTTTTGATTTGCTGAGGAGGGGATCTGAGCATTTATTCAATAGTTGTTTGGTATGCAAGGAAAATAATCTGGCAACTAACAATTAACAATGACCCCATTACCTCATTGACCTCATTACCTCAAAAATCATGTGTCAAAGGTCTATAAAAATGATGGTCACTAACACCATCTTCCCTATATGCCACTTGGCGTGACGGGGCTCTCTACTTTCTTTTACTAACAATTAACAACTATATTATTAAAAACACCGATTACATATCTATAAGATTCAAAGATTTTTTTGCGTTCGCCACTCCCTAGAGACTAGGAACTGAATTTTATGTGTTAATCAATTTTTCCCTGGCAGCCATGTGCTCAGGGTCTCTCGCCGCACAGGCAGATAACTCTGTCTTGGTGGTACTCATATTTTTTCCATTGATGTTTTAAGCCAGGTCGCACTTGCTGCTGAGATTAGGTGTGGTTGCTGCAGAGAGAAATCACAAATAAAAATCCCAACTGGTGCAGCTGGGATTTGAACTCACAACCTCTCAGTCTCGAGACCTGCATCTTGCCTCGAGACCAACCAGTCCCCCCCAAGAAGTAATTGATAACTTGATTACACCAACACAAAATCTTCAACTACACCATCACAAAACCTTCAACAACACCATCACAAAGCCTTCAACAACACCTTCACAAAGCCTCCAACAACACCATCACAAAACCTTCAACAACACCGTCACAAAGCCTTCAACAACACCTTCACAAAGCCTTCAACAACACCATCCCAAAGCCTTCAACAACACCATCACAAAACCTTCAATTACACCTTCACAAAGCCTTCAACAAGACCATCACAAAGCCTTTAACAACACCATCACATAGCCTTCAACAACACCATCACAAAGCCTTCAACAATGCCATCACAAAACCTTCAATTACACCTTCACAAAGCCTTCAATTGCACAATCACAAAGCCTTCAACCAAACAAAAAATAATACCTTTAACACCATCACAATACTTGCAACTAACATGTATTCTATTATTTTGTGTGCTCTTTTTGTATGGTGTCTCAGTGGCATGTTTTTCTATGACAGACTAATATCTTTAAAAGATTGCAATTTCTTCATGTACCATGCCTGCTAATGCAGGTGATTATGTCCCACAATTTTCTGTCTTTACAATTAGATTTGTTGACTTCTACCATCTCTTTCCCTTAAACTCATATTTTTCCTGTTTCTTTTCTCATCTTTTTTTTTCTTCACTTATTTTTGCGGCTGTCACATGTTCCAGCTTTCTTTTTCCCTTAATATGGCCAAATATTGATGTTTGTTGATCTTTTAAAGAACTTCTTTCAATGGTCTTCAAAGCTTATTTAAAACTTAAGTTTAAGAGGGAAACAAACATAAAGGAAACAAATAAGGCAGGTCAAATACCCGAGCAAGGTAATAATTTCAAATGGAAGAAGAAATTTGTATGACCTTTCTATCTTTGTCAATAGAAAGTTAAAAAATAAAATAGTGTTCTAAAATGTTTCACAGAGCCAATAATCCTTATATACAAATGTGAATCATGAATGATCAGAAAAGAAATAAGAAGGTATTTGAAGGCCAAAGAAATGTGGTTTTATACAAGAATATGCAGAATACCATGGACAGCTAAAAAAGGAATAATGAAGTCATGAGAGAGAGATCAGAGCACAAAGATTTTAAATTTATATCAGAAAGAAAGTCCACTTTCTTAGAGCATGTGGTTGCGAAAAGGAAAATTAGAAATAGAAAATGTGAAATTGGGAAAAAACTATAATAAATAAGAAACAGAGGAAGGCAACGGGTGAAGAGGATAGTAGATATCTTAACAAAGTGGCACAATAAGAAAAATCAACAGTGGAATTGATAAGAAGCACTAACATAAGAAAGATGGAGAGACATAATTGCTAACACCTCAGGGTATGGTATCTGACGATGATGATTTTAAAAATACTACCATTACTTAGTTTAGACGTTAATGGCATTCTTGATTTTCTACTATAAAGCCATTTGAAAAACAGATCAGATAATGCTCATGTCACATTTTCATTATGTTTTTTACAATAGGAAACTATACAGAGCTTTGCAGCAGAAGGCAATTTGACCATCAAAGAAACCCCCCATCGAGCTAGTGTTTTGGTCCTTTAGCTCCTTGACACTCTAAGGGAAGTGGGCGAGCCTGAGTCATGACTTCCAGGTGTCGACCTCCTGCTGCATTGACTCTAAAGCTTACAGTATATATTTGGCACAAAATATTTTGTTAAATACATTTAATTAATGTATTAATATTATTTAATTTTCTTACGCCTTTAGTTGCTGCTAAAATAGATTAGCAATTATAATTAGCATTAAACAAACAGAACAATGTGTCAGTACATTCTAAACAGTTCTTGTAAGATCTTTTAGCTAACACAAGAACAATGTTTTACTGCCATGATCACTTACCACCTGCTTTCCTTTCAGGGAGTGAATGACTCTAAATGTAAAAATGGTCCTGTAATAGCTGCCAAGTTTAACTGCCCATGTTGCAATGTGTGTCTGTAAAGAATAAAATTTAACATTTCTAGAAACACATATTTTTGTGATTTGTAATACTCTAAAAATATTTTTCAAATCTGATCCATAAAACTAAATTTTGACAACGTAGAATATAAAAGTCAGCAAACACTTTTTCTTTATTAAAATCTAGCACTAAAATTACACATCACACATAAAATTAAAATTAAAGGTGTTAGTTTGAAGTAGACATTTATATATTTTTTAGATCTGTTAAAAATAAAATTAGTCATCCATCACGGATAAAGATGATTTTGTTTTAGATTTGTGTTTTGTACCGCACTTATAATATAAATACAGAAATAACTGTGAAGTTCAGGTATTCAATCTTCTGCCACAGTTGAGACGTGTGATTAGATCTGGTCATATAAATGTAGACTTCTATTCTTTCTGGTAGTGCAGTGAGAATTTTTAGCAGTTTGACATCTTTCAGCAAGACAGGCTTAAATAATGATACTATTGTGCTATATTGGGTAGCCTCGACAAAGGTAAAGGTAAAGTACGAGACTTGAACCGGTGTCTTAGCACACGAGTTTCCACTTAGCACGCGAGTTTCCACCCAAATGTGCTCGGCCGCCTATCCAGAAATGTTCGGAGATTTCTGTATAGTGTCACCTCAAGCATCGAAACTCAGATGCAAGGTGACATTCCTCACCTTCCCAGGGTAATACCGTGGTACCATTTCTGCCAACGGCTGGGTTGACCGT
This sequence comes from Megaustenia siamemsis, assembly GCA_032433765.1. Taxonomy (NCBI): domain Eukaryota; kingdom Metazoa; phylum Mollusca; class Gastropoda; order Stylommatophora; family Ariophantidae; genus Megaustenia; species Megaustenia siamemsis. The sequence continues at coordinate 35,817,484 of JAVIAB010000024.1, forward strand.
GGGGGTATTTTTTTTCCAACCACGAGTACAATTCACACTGCTTTCAGCGGGAATCGAACACGGGTTGTCCAAACGTCGGTATTCCAGTCGAGTGGTTTTCCCAACTAGATGTGGCCCCCATAATGGACAAAGGTTTTTTGAGTTATGTCATTACTGAAGCTTCATATAAGCACTTAAAGAAAATTTTTGAAACAATTTTTTCTGTCTATTAACTCTTTCCATAAGTTTTGACGCACTGTATGCCATGCCAATTTTGGCCGCGTATGTATCGCTGCATTATGCATCACTCTCAATTTGATTAGTGTGAACCGCCATCAAACCATATTCTTTTTACTTGTTTTGTATCATCTTGGTATTGGTGAAATTTAATACCTTGTTCAACTATCTAAACATTTATATATAATATTTTCTATGTTCTATAAATATAAATGTGTACATTAATTCTTAAAACCATGAAAAAGTTTGTCTCTGAAATCTCTTCTGTTGCATTGATAAAAAGCTTCCATATGGAAAAAGTTAACTATCCTTCATTTGCTGAGCTTGCAGCATCATGGTGCAGCATTCATATCTTGTTGTTTACTCTGTGAGACAAATAACCAGTCTATTTTCTTCTTCTCCTCAAATCTTGCGTTTACTCAACAACATATTCTAAAAAGATTTAGCAATTGTTAAATACAAGAATATTTTACCTTAAGACAGCAAGAACATACAAAATTTAAAATAAAAACATTACCTGCTGGAAAGAATTTTCTATATTGTCTGTCTCCTCATCTGCAGGATATGGACACCTCCACATAAAGGTAGAGTTGCATATGGCCATGTAGCTCATTGTTGGAGTTCTAGTAGAATAAATGTTGGTTGTTAAAAATGTCGAAAAGAAAACATTTAAATGATTTTATCTTTATTTATATAAATGAAAAAAGAATTATTTAAATGTCGGCTTTTGTCTCTCAAATTAAATGTATTATCCACTCTTACTTATGCATGTAAGATCTGGAACAGTGAAAAGAAAAGAAATTAAATACATTTGAAAACAAATGTCTTTGGAAAATGCTTCATATACCATCAATGAAATCAAGACCAGTGCAGAAGAAAAGAAATACCTATGCAACAAGGAATATCATTCATAATCAAGAAAAGAAGGTGAACATATGTTTGCCATGAGATGAGAAGAGATAAAAAGAGAATCACAAAGAAAACACTCAAATGGGAAATAGTAGGCAAAACAAAAAAAGCTGACTGGAGAAACACAAAGAAGGACAATGATAAGACAGGCAATGACAGTAAGCTTCAGCTCCCTTGCTCATACTGTGAGTTCACAAGGTTCCTGTGCTAAGTCTGACTCATGATACTCAACTGGAAGTATGGCAGCAACAAATCATTGGACATGGACAATGTTTTTTTTTTTCTGCCCCTTGTGTCATCTTCAGCTGAAAAGGAACTGACATATAAATTACAATTTAATTCAATTGTTCCTGCTAAACCAAATCTTTAAAAATAAAGTTCATTGAAGTGTAACTATCTTCCCATGCAGTTTGTTTTTTTCCCTCAGTATTTTAGAAGAACTGGAAAAAAAAAGAAAACTTCACCATATCTCAAGTGTGTTAGAGAAAATCTATCTATCTATTGACCTTTCGAGCCGTAACCGGCCCATAGGAGAAAATACCTTCCATAGTTAGAGAAAATACCTTCCATATATTTTTTATGTCAACCTGTAAACCAGACCAAAAAAAAAATCCATACAAATGAAAAAAAAAATGTACATGTCAATTTTAAGTGTTAATTTATAATAATAATAATAAATAATAATATCAAATATTATTAATAATATTAAATATCACTAATGCTATTAAATATTAATAATAATTGTATAGTCAGTGCTGTCTTCGTTAGATTTCTTTCAAATGTGACATTTATGTTTTGTTTTACTTTTAATTTAGTGCTGAATTTGTTAAAATCCTGTTTTTTTTTAAATATTATCCAGTAAATTAATTATTAAACATTTTTAAAATGCAGAGCTATTGACAGAAGTAAGCAATTAGACTAACAATGAATATGGCTGGTGCCTTTCAATGGCCAAAGCAGAAGAGTCCATAAGGAGAGTATGTGATCTAAATGACAATAGGGCTGGCAAGGATTAGATCATTCAGCTCAGCAAGGAGTGTTGCAACTGGGCATATGGAGCTACTGAGATGGTAATGCAGGAATCCATAGAAATAGACATCACCTCAGGACCCAGTCATCTACACAGATGATTCTGTATCCCTTAGATAGTGCAGCAGTTGAGGTTTTGGGGCCTACCAACATGGCAGAGAAGTGGCTAGAGAATCTGACAAGCATAGATTTACAGTGTCCAGCATGAGAATAGAGATAGAAGCAACAATAGTGGCGATAACATGGTTCATGGTCTTGGTGACTGGCTTCAAAGTATGCTACGGAAGATTGACAGATTGTGTCTGTGTTAGGAGTGGACGCAGCTCTTGGATGGCTCTACAGTAAGCCCATTAACATGGGTGTACTATCCAGGGCAAGCTGATGTACATGGTAAGGAAATAGCCGATAAGCTCACAGGCAGCACTAGCACTGAGTGTGGCTTGACTCTGGACAAAGAGAACATAGCCAAGTTTGTTCTTCACTCCTTAAGAGAAGAGAAGGAGAATTGGTGGGTCAGTAATGTTTATATTGAGAGACTGAGGAGTCTTAAAGTGGAAAAAGGGGTCTGGTCGATCTGGAATACTTAGTGAGGAAAAGCAGATGTATCTATAATTAATACCTTACAGGACAAATCAGTCTGCATATGCTTTGAGACTGATTCCATGAATAGAATAGTGATCTACTTTTTTCAATGCCTGACTATTTAGATATATATTGCTCTCTGGTGTGCTTTTTTTATTAACATTATTATTGTTTTATCCAAGTTTACTTAAAGTCCTATTATTTCTGTCATGGATTATATGGTATCTGTGATATTTTGCCTCTTGCTGATGTCACTTCGGAGCACTATCTCATCTGCAAAATCAAGATCTTCCTCCTTGTTGTGTCATTTAATGCTGTTATTGCATATGCAACATTTGTTCATCATGTCTATCTATTGACCTTTCGAGCCATAACCGGCCCATAGGGCGTAGACCAAGATACACCTTCTCCTATATGGATTTTTTTTGTTCTAGCAGTTTTCTTTTAAAGATATTTTATCAAATCTCGCCATCTGTCTCTGTTCTGTGCAAGCAGTTCTATCTCATTGAGGGAGCCGACTCCTGCTGCTCTTGCCTCTCTCATCAATGTTCTTCTCAGTGTCTCCCTGGGTCTTCCTCTTTTTCTTTTACCTGTTGTTTCCCATATGAGGGCTTGCTTTGCTATTCGGTTATTATCTCTTCTCATCACATGTCCAACGTATGACCATCGTCTTTTCTTTATTACTGAAGATATTAGTGGTTGATTGGCGATTTCTCTAATTTCCTCATTTGTTTTGAATTCGTTCCATGCTATAGTTCATCATGTACTCAATGGTAATTTCAAATAGCAAAGGTGATAGTAAGCATCCCTGCTTCACTTCTGTTTCAATCTAAAACTAATCACTCATTCTGTCCTCTGTGTGAACTGTGCAAGTATAGCTGTCCTATATGATGTTGATGATTTTTATGATGATGGTAATTTTTGGTGGTATTCAGTAGTAATGCTTAAAGATGCTCCTCAAAGACAATCTATGTATGCTGTGAAATGCTTTTTATTAAGATAAATTAAATTACACTTTAATGGTTGTTGTTTTTTGGTATGTTTTTTGTCTTCTAGTATAATCTTTAGAGTGAATATTTGGTCAAGACAGCTTCTCCCCTTCCTTAATCCTGCTTGTTCTTTGTACATTGTATTATCGCTAGCATCTTTTATTCTGTTCAGCAAACTTCTATAGAAAACTTTGTTATTTTGTTAATAAAATAGTTATTCCTCTTCAGTTATTGCAATCTTTAAGATTGCCTTTTTTAGATAATGTGATAATGATCTCCTTCTTTCATCTTGTAGGAACTTTTTCTTCATCCCAAATTCTAATAACTTTTCTAAGCAGATTAGGTTATGAGTATTAAATGATTTCAGCATCTCTGCAGTTTAAAATAACTTCTTCATCAGAGGCTTTATTATTAGCCATGCTTTTCACTGCTAATTAAATTTCGTTTGGTGGTGATTTTTTCTGTATTGACTGTTGGGTTGGTAAATCTGTTACAAACTGCATTGGTTGGCTGGTGTGCAGGAAGTTAAGAATATCTTTGAAATGTTCATCCCATCTGGGTTTTTAGTTATCACTGGAAGTTAGTTAGTTACCATCTTTACTCATAACAGGCCTGCCATCTGATGTAAAAGAGCTTGTTAATTGTTTCTGTATACTATATAATACCTTGCTGTTTTCTGTCATGGAGACTAATTCTGCTTTAACTGCCAAATTATCTACATATGTTTTTCTATCTCTTCTAGTAGACATTTTCACTGTTATTATCGAGCTTTATAAATGTTGCTTTTGCTAGCTTTTTACCTAGACCAATCTTGGCATTTAACAAGGCCAGTTTGGCTTACACCTAAGCTTCACAGCTATTTTGGATGTGTTTTGATGTGATGCCTGAGATCCATGTTTTTATTTCAGTTCCCTTGAATCCAATACTTCATTTTGCTGATGTCAATATTATTATGTTGTGAATATTTCACAGTTTCATCTAGTTCACCCTAACTAAAAAATAAAGCTAAAAAAAAAATATAAATAAATAAAACTTATCCTACAATTCATTTAAACTTAATTCTGGACATTTGCTTCACAATCTATTTACAGGTTATAAGACAACAAAGATAAACAACAAGAGTTACTTACTCAAATTCCAGAGTTATTTGATCATAGCCAAATGAAGCATTATAAGGCACAAAGTAAGTGTAGTTGTTGACTTGGCAGGCCTCGCAATAATCATCACCTATTGAGTAGTTCAGCTCTACTATCCTAATCATAGGTCTTGGGGCATCATCTGAGATAAGATTTGGGAAAACGCTTAAAGTTTTGAATAACATATTAATAATCTGTATCTGTTTGTCTGTCCATCTGTCCACACCCCCCCCCCCCACTAACTCATATATCATCCTTTCAAGCAGAAGATGGCACAAAGGGCAGAAATTCTAGATTCTGTGTCTGATGATCTATGTTATCAAGTATCAGACCTTACACAGCATTTGCATTATAGCTCACCACATGTTTCTGTTCTGGGCAACTTGTTAAATTTCATTGAAGAAGCTCATGCTAACTATTGTTGTCTCTTATTTCAGTTTTAATTTTATTGTTTATCTAGGTTGACCTCTTTTTCTTCTACCCTCTGGTTCCCATTTGAGGGCCTGGTTTGAGTTCCTCTAGTTGTCTCTTCTCATCACACAGCAAATATATGACCACCTTCTTCTCTAGTTTACAGTTTATATTTTTGAATGCTTTGTCATTTCTCTTATTTCTGCACTTGCTTTAAATTCATTCCACGGTATACAAAGAATTTTCCTCGGGCATTTGTTTTCTAAAGCATCAAATGTACTTTATATTTCTTTACTTGTTTTCTAGCTCACACATGCATAAGCAAAGGTGGATAATAGGTTTAATTTGAAAAACCTGAACTTTGTTTTTGTGTTTAGTAATTTTGATTTCTATATTTTAGGTCTTATATCTGTTTCCATTAAATATATATATATATATATATATATATATATATATATATATATATATATATATATATACACTCACATTAAGTTTCCAAGATGGTGGAACAATGTTCATGTTCTCTTGATCGCCACAGAAAATACATTTGGGGACTGATTAATTTCGGCTCTCCAATGCAATTTTCTGCGTTAAAGTCAAAATGATGTTCTACTTAACAAATCTAAGCCGATGAAGCGGAGTCGTACACACAGCAATATTCCTTTTTGACAAGTCAAGTGTTGTGAATGCGACCTTCCACCATCTAGAGTTGATCTGTGGTTTACTTCAACACATTGAGTGCTGTTCAATGGCTGTCACTGGAATTGTTTGACGCAAGTTATTTACTTGTTACAAAGCATTAATGTGGACTGCTCCGTCAAGTCAACACAAGCTTTTTCTCTTTGGGGAATTTGCACTATGTTTCATTCATTGTAGGCTGCATTCACTAGAGTAATTGAGAATCTATGGGCACATCCATTGTTGTGTGTGCTACGTCATCATAATGGCTCATCATACAATACGCTATAATACGCTAATCTTACGGTCTATTGTTTGATGTGCAAGGGGGATAATCAGACTACTAACTGTGTTTTATATGTTCGGATTTGGAGTAAAAAATGATGTCCTAACATCATCAAGCACTATACATTTTTTAAAATATGATGATCATCATTTTCAGGAGGACGAGAACTTCTGGTCTATATGGTGGATGGGCAGCAGGAACCATTGAAGGCTAGTATGAAAAGTGTTCCTTGTTGCAGTTTCCTCATATTCCAAGTCTAGCTTGTTGCAGGAGCTACTGAGTTAAGTGCTCTGTGCACACCATGAGCCTCATCTGTTTTGATCATGTTTCAGCATTCCAATTGTTTACAATGAATGATGGTATCGTATGAACAGTTGGCTGTGTTTACTTTCTGTGCAGTTTCGACTTATGTCTCTTGGCGAGTGCTGGGACTGCTATGATGGGGACTACAACTACCTTTCTTTATTTGGGAGATGAGTTAGTAATTCGGATCATTCCACTGGCACGGATGGTTGAGCAATTATGGATTTTAATTCGTTTGCAGTGATACCAGGGCCTTCCATAACCATAACCATAACCATAACCATACACTCACATACAATTCAGCTTGCCTTGTTGGAGAAAGCAACATTATGTAGTACTGAAACTGCTGTTTGTAGATAGATGGTCATGGTACGCATATGGTGAATATGGTGTTAGTGACCACATCTTTCCATGAATATAGCACATTTTTGGGTAATATGGATGTATCATGCTAAACCACCTCTATCCTTCAAAAAATCTCTGGTACTCATTTTTAAAGGTTGGGTGAACCCTGAAGCCTTATTGCTTAAAAAGAAAATCTATTCCACACCTACAGCACAATAGTATAAAATAGATATAATGCTATTGAGAAAATACAGGACATCCAGGAACAGTGGGAAATGCTCAAACAATTGATTCAACAAACATCAAAAGAAGTAATACCAGTGACTAAACGAATCAACAAAAAGAAATGGATGACAGAAGAAATATTACAACTAATGGACGAAAGAAGAAAACATAAGAAACAAGAACGGACATACAAAATATTGCACAAAGAGATCCAAAACAAATGCAGAGAAGCAAAGGAAGGATGGTTAAAACAGAAATGTGAAAAAAATGGAAATATAACAAAAGAAAGACTCAAAATTTATGCACAATCAGTTAAATGAATTAACAGGAAGAAAAGAAGTCAAAGTTTCAGGATGTGTGAAATCAAAAGAAGGAAATATAATAATGGGACAGGAGACAACAATGGAAAGATGGACAGAATATATCAGTCAACTCTATGATGATGAAAAACCAGAATTAAACAATTCAAATGAAGACACAGGACCACCAATAATGCAGAGTGAAGTGCAGGACGCAATTCAACACATGAAAAGAGGCAAAGCTTCAGGTCCTGACAATATAACAATCGAAGAGATAAATGCATTAGGAGAGCTGGGAGTACAAGTTATAACAAAACTACTCATTGATTACATCGCACTATTAGTCTCATGAGCCATATGACTAAAATATTATTAAGAATCATCATGAGACGTGTAAGGAACAAAATAAAACCAGAAATAAGTGAGGAACAATGTGGATTTGTGGAAGGAAAGGGCACCAATAATGCAATATACATCTTAAGTACATTGATAGAAAGATCTATAGAGGTAAAGAAAGATCTATATATGTGCTTTATAGACTACACGAAAGCATTTGACAAAGTAAAGCATGTGGATATAATAAATATGCTGGAGAAATTAAACATTGATGGCAAGGATCTGCGAATCATAAAAAAACATGTACTGGCAACAAAAGCAGCTATACGAATTAACAGCCAAACAGGACAATTTCAATTTATAAAACAAGAAGTCAGAGAAGGCTGTATTCTGCCACCAGATTTGTTTTCATTTTACAGCGAATAAATTATGAGATCAATAGTAGACAAAAAAGGAATTGAAGTCAACGGTCACAACATAAATAATTTACGATATGCGGATGACACAGTCTTAATAGCAGAGACAGAGAATGAACTACAAGAAATGATAGATAAAATAGTAAAGGAAAGCAACAAGAAAGGTCTCAGTCTGAATAGTAAGAAAACAGAAGTAATGGTTATATCGAAGAAACAATCACCACCATCATGCAGCATAAAAATAAACAAGACAAATCTGAAACAACTGCAACGTTTCAAATACTTGGGCACAGTGAAAACATCAGATGGGAGATGCAACACAGAAATAAAAAGCAGAATAGCTCAGTCCAAAATAGCATTTCAGAAAATGAAAAATATCTTATGCAACAAATCTATGTCATTAGAGATGAGAAAGAGAGTTCATCGATGCTATATAGAACCAATTCTAACCTATAGAAGTGAATCATGGACAATAGACAAACAAATGAAAAGACAATTAGAGGCCACAGAGATGGGATTTCTCAGAAGAATGTTGAAAGTTCCCTGGACAGCTAAAAAGACCAATGAGAAAGTTCTCAAAGAGGCCAACACAAAAAGGGAGCTCTTAAAAAACATCAGAATAAAGCAATCAATATTTTTTGGGCACATCATGTGAAGAGGAAAGTTGGAATACTTGGTTACAACTGGCAAAATAAAAGGAAAGAGAGATCGCGGATGACAAAGAGAGAAAATACTGGATAGCTTGGTGTCATGGCATGGAAAACAGTCAACAACAGAACTCATACGATGCACTGTGGATAGAAGATTGTGGAAGGACATGATCACCAATGCCAACCAGTACGGCACATGATGATGATTCCACACCTGTGCTGCATTGCAAAAATATACTGACATTTATTTTGCACTCTATTGTATATATATAAAATCATCATCATCATGTGCCATACTGGTTGGTGTAGGTGATTATGTCCTTCCACAAACTTCTATCTACCATGCATCATATCAGTTCTGTTGTTAACTGTTTTCCATGTAATGACACCAAGCTATCTAGTTTTTTTCTCTCTTTGTCGTCTGTGATCTCTCTTTCCCTGCATTTTGCTAGTTGTAACCAAGTATTCCAATTTTCCTCTTCTCATGATGTGCCTGAAAAATGATGATTGTTTCTTTCTGATGTTTCTTAGGAACTCCCTTTTTGTGCTGGCCTCTTTGATAATTTTCTCGTTGATCTTTTTAGCTCTCCAAGAAACTTTTAATATTTTTCTGAGAAATCCCATTTCTGTGGGATCTAATCATCTTTTCATTTCTTTGTTTACTGTCCATGATTCACTTCCATAGGTCAGAATTGGTTCTATATAGCACAGATGAACTCTATTTCTCACTTCTATTGACATACATTTGTTGCATAAGATGTTTTTCATTTTCTGAAATGCAATTTTGGCCTGAACTATTTTGCTTTTTATTTCTGTGGTGCATCTTCCATCTGATGTTATTATTGTGCTCAAGTATTTGATGTGTTGCACTTGTTTCAGATCTGTCCTGTTTATTTTTATGCTGCATGATGGTGATGATTATTTCTTTGATATGACCATTACTTCTGTTTTCTTACTATTCAGACTGAGACCTTTCTTGTTGCTTCCTTTTACAATTATGTCTATCATTTCTTGTAGTTCATTCTCTGTCTCTGCTATTAAAACTGTGTCATCCGCATATCGCAAACTGTTTTATATTGTGGCTGTTGACTTTAATTAGTTTTATATCTACTATTAACTCATAATAGGTTCGCTGTAAAGTGAAAACAAATCTGGCGACATAACACAGCCTTCTCTGATTCCTTGTTTTATAAGTTGAAATTGTCCTTTTTGGTTGTTAATTCTAATGGGTGCTGTTTGTTGCCAGTACATGTTTTTTATGATTCGCAGATCCTTGCCATCAATGTTTAATTTCTCCAGCATATTTATTATTTTCACATGTTTTACTTTGCCAAATGCTTTTCTGTAATCTATAAAGCACATATATAGATCTTTCTTTACCTCTATAGCTCTATCTTTCTATCAATGTTCTCAGGATGTATGTTGCATTATTGGTGCCCTTTCCTTCCACAAATCCACATTGTTCCTCACTTTTTTCTGCATTTATTTTGCTATTTACACATCTCATGATGATTCTTAGTAACATTTTCGTTATATAGTTCATGAGACTAATAGTGCAATGGTCTTCACAATCAGTGGTGCCTGACTTCTTCGGTATGGCTACAAAGATAGATTTTAGTAGATCTTTGGGTATGTGTCCAGTGTTATATATATCATTGAGTAGTTTTGTTATGACTTGTACTCCCAGCTCTCCTAATGCATTTATCTCTTCGATTGTTATATTGTCAGGACCTGCAGCTTTGCCTCTTTTCATGTGTTGAATTGCGTCCTCCACTTCACTCTGCATTATTGGTGGTCCTGTGTCTTTTTTTTAATTGTTTAGCTCTGGCCTTTTATCATCATAGAGTTGATTCATATATTCTGTCCATCTTTCCATTGTCTTCTCCTGTCCCATTATTATATTTCCTTCTTTTGATTTCACACATCCTGAAACTTTGACTTCTTTTCTTCCTGTTAATTCATTTAATTGATTGTGCATAAATTTTGAGTCTTTCTTTTGTTTTTTTTCCATTTCTTCACAATTCTGCTTTAACCATCTGACCTTTGTTGCTCTGCATTTGTTTTGGATCTCTTTGTGCAATATTTTGTATGTTCGTTCTTCTTTCTTGTGATTTCGTCTTTCGTCCATTAGTTCTTGTATTTCTAGTGTCATCCATTTCTTTTTGTTAATTCTTTTAGTCACTGGTATTACTTCTTTTGATGTTTGTTGAATCCATTGTTTGTGCATTTCCCATTGCTTCTCGATGTTCTGTATTTTCTCAATAGCATTATATCTATTTTGTAATATTGTACTGTACTTATCACTCATCTGTCTATCTCCTCTAAGCATATCTAGTTCCAATTTCATATTTCTTGGGAATTTCGGTGTCTTCCGCAGTTTTATTCTTATCTTTCCAACTACTGGTACATGGTCACTTTTGCAATCTGCTCCTGACCTTGTTTTAACAGATGTTAGCCATTCCTGAATCTTTTCTGTACCAGTATAAAATCAATTTGATTGTGTACTTTGTTGTCTGGGCTTTGCCATGTCCATAGTCATTTAGGGTGTTGCTTGAACCAGGTGTTACCTATAATCATTTCATGTGTCTTTGCCCAATCTATCAAATTATCCTCTCTTTTATTCATCTCTCCAAGGCTATGCCCCCCAGTCACATTTTGCACTTCAGCTGTTCCTACCTTTGCATTGAAATCCCCTAATGTAATAGTTATTTTTTGGGATTTATCCATTCCATGGTCATTTCTAGCTTGTAAAAAGTGTCAATGTCTTCTTCTTTGCTATTACTCGTTGGTACATAAGCATACATATAATAAATGAATGTGTATTGCTGACTTTCAGAATCTTTATATTTCAAGTAGGCAGCCACTCTGTAAACATTTTAGGCATAGGAAACTCAACACAGCAGAACCTAAAGAATAAGTGTCTACAAGATAAAAACTTTGAACACCGAATGTAAAGAACCAATTATTATTACATACCTGCTCCTCTGCGTCTGCGATACATGTTCACTGATTGTACTTCTTGCTGGTTGTTGATAACATTATATCTTGGTGGTTTATTTCCAAGGCTGTTAATAATATTGTAGTCCACCTTCTTTGTGTTGGAATAGTTATCCAATGAGTTTATTATCACTGGGCCCATTGGTTTACTTCTGGGTGGCTGTATAATTTAAAAAAATTATTTTACTTTATTCAGCTGTTTTCAGCTTTTAATTTTGGTAGATATGGCAAAACTAAAAACAGCCTGGAAAGAAAGGAATGTCATGCTTTGATATAAAGTTACATTAATGCATTACCTAATTATAAGAAGGTGGTTAGTGAATTAGTGCATTTGTTAACGACCAAATGTCTCCTGGTTCTATCTCCAGATGTGCAAATTTGATTCAGACTGACATGGTTCCAGGGTTCACCCAGTCTCTAAAAATAGTAACCAAAGTGTGTGTATGTGTGTGTGCACATGCATATGTGTGTGAGAGAGAGAGAGAAAGAGAGAGATTGACCATATCACCTGTAATAATATGTAATTAGTCATAGAAAAATATAGCACTAACACCATATTCTATATGTTTTAAGTCATGGAGTGAACTCTTTCTTGACTTAATATCCAATTACACCCTTATCTATCCATCTATTGTCCTTTTGAGCTGAAGACTTTAGACTCACCAAGTCCAATGATCATTGCTTTCAAGTATCATCCCTAACACAGGACATGTATCTCACTAAATGCCCCTGATTTGGGCAAAAAGGGAACTGATGTCTGCTGTTGCTGTTTTTCATTTCAGTGATCTTTTTAGTGTTTCTTATTTGAAGGTTTTGCTTTTAAATTCTGTTGTTGTCTCCTCCAATCACAATTTAAATAAACATTTTCTTATACATCAAAAACTGAAAGGATTTGACATGAGTTGCTCTTGTAAAGTCCTGGTCATCTAAGACAACATGACCCCAACACAGACGTCTGACACATAATTCAAAAAGAATTTGTCCAAATAAGGATGATTTCTTTACCACTGTGACTAAATGAAAGCTGATTTTCATCCTTTTTTCCTTGTCACAAAATAAAAACAGCTGTGTATGGCAATAACAAATTTCTTACACTTTGCGAAGGTAATGGCCATCTTTCATAGATTGCCACAGATCTGGCTCAGATTATTCATATTTTATTCACTATTTTTTGCCAGATTGTCCTTAGTCTATCTCATTTTGAATATCAATTCAGAGTTCACTGCATGACACTCTTGTGAGTGTTTCTGGATTTCTGCTGAGAACGTGACATACTCGGACCCCATTAGTCTGTCATTGAAGACTCTGTTTATCTCCACTTGGATGCACTTTTTTAGAAGCTCTTCATTGCTTAATTTGTTTGCCCACAGTTTTTGGGAGCAGGTTATTTGAAATGACAACAGTCTCAATGTTTCCTTTTCTGTTGTTCTTCAGCATTCAGATTAATATAAAAATACGAAAAGTACACATCTCTTATATTCTTAGTTTGGTTTTTATGCTCTACTCGGTGGATTTCCAAATGTTGTTTATATTGACATAAACTATTCTGGCTTTAGTCTACTTTCGTTTATATACAGCAACTTTTTAAAAATTGTATGTCACATCAATTTCCAAAGACACACATGCAAGAAATTAATTGCTTTTAAAAAATGTAATTGCAATGGCATTCATTTATATATACTTGCAGTCTGAAGAATAAAAAAAGGAAAGAAAAATGATAAAAATATTAAAGTACTTGACGTTGATGAGAAATTTCAAAGTACAGAAATAATCATGAATGAGCTAGGTAGCAGCAAATAAACTGATATCAGTCAGAAAGCAAAACAACAATGAGCTTTTAATAAATGTTACAAGAACACCAGACTCAAAGGTCTACCACAAGAAGGATGGATTTATGGAATATTAGAAAGACTAGGAAACATAACTGCAGCAGAGGTCAACAAAAGAGCAAGAGGCCACAAATTATATCTCCCCTCGACACTGAAAAGCAAATGAAGAAGGACAGAAGAAGAAGAGCCAGAAAGTTATCACTGTGAACTAAAGAAAAATAAAGCCTACTATGGGAAAGAAAAGTTTTAATAACAGTAAGCCAACTCTAAGTTCATATGAACCAGAATTGATAAGATTCTACTCCACCTCACTGGAGTAACCTTTTAAACAGACGAACTAGTCTGGCTAAAGAAATATGAACTGAAAAACAAAGGTAAACAAGCATTCATAAAAAATGCTATGCAAAAATCAGACATGTTGGCCAAAAGAATCACATGGTGAACCATGATACAACCAATTTATGTTCATTTTAAAGTTATATTTTTTTGGTGGATTAAGAAAAAAAAGGAATTGTTGGGCAAACATCAACAAACAATTAATTCAACAAAAAGGAAGCATTTTAAGAATTCATTAATAATATTTACCTGAAACAGTTTACACTTACCAAATTGCTCTTGGTTACAAAATGCACCTCTTCATCATATTTGGAAGATTCATTATCTTCTCCATTTGAATCAGATGTTCCAATGTCCCCACCATGAGCTGCAAATTTAGATAAGGGATATAAATGACAGGATGTTTGGAAACTCAACAATACAGTAGAATCTGGTTATAATGAGATCCCAGGGACATTTGAAATATTGTTGTTATAACGAATCTCAAAATATCCAATCTATGTTTAATAATAATTAGGAAATGTACTGTGCAGACAGCTCTCAAACATTGTTAAATGTGGTTGAGCAGAGCAATTATCCACAATAAGTGCAACATTCTTCCCTGCAGCAATAGTTTCCTGTCCAGCTGACATTGTTCAAATATTGACCCTGTTATCCATGATTTTTGTGTTAAACTTAAACAATGTCATCATTGTTCACATATTTTAAAAATAACATGGCCTCTCAAATTCTCCTATTATGAATGGGGGCAACTTGTCACCATTCATATAGGCAGTGACCAAAATAGAAATCCTCTCATTTGAAATCTTTTAACCACTGCATGCTTCCCCTTTTTCAGTGAGTGTGCAGTTTGGAACAGACTTATAAAAGAGACCTGTCTCATCCCAATGTATTTACTTTTTAAATTTAAATTGCTTGATAATTTTCTATAGTTCACTATGTTCCCATACTTATCAGTTGTTTCTTTTGAGTACTCACTATTGAGTACTTTCATTGCAACTTCATGTCACACTTTGAAAAGTTCAGCCACCCCACACTAAGTTTGAATTTAGTATGACCTAGACTCTCAATGAGCTCTTTCCCTTTTCAATAAGGATGGGTCCTGCAATCAGGGTTCTCTTGCTCCTAGTTTGCTGGACTGGAATCATGTACGCAATGCATAGTCAATGCTTTTGTAATAGGTTTCCCCGTTTTCTTTCTATTCTGCCCAAAACCACCACTTGTAAATGCAAACATAATGTTGTTTTTGTCCTTTAGGATCGCATGTACTGTGTTTGAAGGAACATCATGTTCCCTGCATATATGCTTTTGATTTTAACATTTTGTCCACTTTATTTAACATCACTTTCATTTCAGGTAATATGCACTAGCTTTTCTTGTCAGTACTGGAAGTCATTGCGATAACAAACAAAATAACTTGTGAGTATATCTGAACATGTGTGTCGATATGTGCCAAAACTCAGCATTTATGATGAAAGCCAACTGGCCACTGGCATAAAAAAAAACAAAAAAACACACAATCATTTCTCCAACCGCAGGCACAACTTGTACTTCATTTTCTCAAACCACATCTCTCTCATCTACTAGCTAGCCATATCACCTCCACGTGGCTTCACAATATACACATGGGCAAGAAAAATACACACCAACAGTTTTTATATTTTTTTTGGTTTTTTTTTTGGCTGGGCACAAATTTCACAAAATGTGTTTTAACCAACATGGTAATAGCATTATTAAAAAATTATTTAATATAGGATAAAAAAAAGGAATAATATTTTGGGATTTAAAAAAAATTGCTGTCATATCAGGATTCTGATTACAAGTGAATTCTACTGTATAATAGTGTTTTTGTTTGATAAATGTATAAGAGCACACAGTGAATGCATCCGTGAAAGAACGCAATTATATATCACAGCACTGATTGATTATGTTGAAAAATGGAAACAGAAATATAAAAATATTCTTGTTTTAAAGATATAGAAAAACATTTAACAGTGGAAGTACATATGCCAATTTAACAGTGGAAGTATATATGCCAATTTAACAGTGGAAGTACATATGCCAATTTAACAGTGGAAGTACATATGTCAATTTAACAGTGGAAGTACATATGTCAATTTAACAGTGGAAGTACATATGCCAATTTCACCAATTTTAAATAAAGTAGACTCTCGATTATCTGGAAGCGGATTAACCGGGAAGTGGATTATCCGGGAGACCTCCGTCAAAAATGTAAAAATTAAAAACAAAAAATCTTTCCATTTTAAAATAAATTTATCAAACTGAAAGAAATATATAACCTTATGTGTAACCAAAGATTTTTTTGGAAAATAAAATCATTATATATTTGTACACATCACACCTGAATTCTGTGATCTGACTACATTGTGATTCTGTTATACATGTATATGTGTAAATTGAAATACATTGTAGTCTGTGATGCGAGTTCACATGATAGCACATGAGCTCACGTGATGTAATTGCAGTGTGTTTCTGTACTAAGATTCAAGGGGACAGTTCTCCTGCATTGCCAATATTTAAGACATTATTAAATAATGTTTTAAAACTAACACATATTAAAGCTCTTCTTGATTACTTAGAACACCAAGAAGACAGTAACTGCGTGGAAAAATGTATCCTGAGAAATCTACACAGCACCATTTGGCAAAAAGTTATTGAAAAGACAATGTCTTATTTTAAGCAATAATAAATTAGGCAAGCACTAACATTTAAAATACTCTAGAATACTACTTAGAATAATACTTAGAATACTGGGGGCCTCGGTAGTCGAGTTGGGAAAACTACCCGACTGGACTACCAATGTTTGGAAAACTCATGTTCGATTCCCGCTGGGAGCAGTGTGAATTGTACTCGTGGTTGGACAACAACAAAAAATACCCCCACGGTCGACCCAGCCGTTGGCAGAAATGGTTACCATGGTATTACCCTGGGAAAGTGAGGAATGTTGCCTCGCATCTGAGTTTCGATGCTTGAGGCAACACTATACAAAAATCTCAGAACATTTCTGGATAGACGGCCGAGCACATGTGGGTGTAAACTCGCGTGCTAAGATGCTGGTTCAAGTCTCGTACGTTACCTTTTATTTAAAATACTGTACCTACTTTTTCAGTTTTGTATATATAATGGTTTAACCCATGAAAAAGAAAGATTAACAGAATACTAGAAGCACTAGGAAACATAACAGCAGCAGAGGCAAACAGAAGAGCAAAAGACCACAAATTATATCTCCCCTCGACGCTGAAAGGCAAATGAGGAAGAAAAGA
This sequence comes from Megaustenia siamemsis, assembly GCA_032433765.1. Lineage (NCBI taxonomy): Eukaryota > Metazoa > Mollusca > Gastropoda > Stylommatophora > Ariophantidae > Megaustenia > Megaustenia siamemsis. Next base: position 35,834,740 of record JAVIAB010000024.1, read on the forward strand.
AGAAGAAGAATGGTTTAACTGGGATTTTTGTTTTCCAGGATTTCCCATTCATTCTGGATATTCAAGAACGGCCGTATTTTGTTTCTTTATCTCTCAATATATATTTCTGGTCTTTTTCAGTGTCTGAAGATAATGGTTTTTTAAGAGGATGAAAAAAGGGATCATCATCTTTTAACATGCCCCAAAAATCTCATTTGTCTTGTTCTAATTGTGTGCCATTTTTAGAAGCAGTGATCTTTGCAATATGTGCCATTTTGGCACGCAAAGTTTCTGTTTTTGAGATTGGTTCTGCCCTATGTGCCGTCTTCGGCTCGAAAGGACAGTAGATAGATAGACAGAATTGTGTTTAGTAGTTCTCTTTTCATTTTTAGTTATTTTAAGACTCCGTAGTTTGTTTTCTTTTCTTTCCATACAATTCTACCTATTCTTCTATAAACCCACATTTCAAAGGCTTCAATTTTCAGTTCTGTTTTCTTGTCTAATATCCATTTTTCTGCACCATAAAGTGATAAGGATCATTAACAACTTTTGTGTGTATCCATAGTTTCTTCAGATCTTTATTCTCTGCTTTCATGAAAGTTTTTACTCATGTTAAATAAAGTGTTGGTAAGGCAATTTCAAAGCAAAGCAAGCCCTCATATGGGAAACAACAGGTAAGAGAAAAAGAGGAAGACCCAGGGAGACACTGAGAAGAATATTGATGAGAGAGGCAAGAGCAGCAGGACTCGGCTCCCTCAATGAGATAGAGCTGCTTGCACAGAACTGAGACAGATGGCGAGATTTGATAAAATATCTTTAAAAGAAAACTATCTATCTATTGACCTTTCGAGCCGTAACCGGCCCATAGGGCGTAGACCAAGATACACCTTCTCCTATATGAATTTTTGTTCTAGCAGTTTTCTTTTAAAGATATTTTATCAAATCTCGCCATCTGTCTCTGTTCTGTGCAAGCAGTTCTATCTCATTGAGGGAGCCGATTCCTGCTGCTCTTGCCTCTCTCATCAATGTTCTTCTCAGTGTCTCCCTGGGTCTTCCTCTTTTTCTTTTACCTGTTGTTTCCCATATGAGGGCTTGCTTTGCTATTCGATTATTATCTCTTCTCATCACATGTCCAACGTATGACCATCGTCTTTTCTTTATTACTGAAGATATTAGTGGTTGATTGGCGATTTCTCTAATTTCCTCGTTTGTTTTGAATTCGTTCCATTCTATACCAAGTATTTTCCTTAGACATTTATTTTCGAATGCGTTCAACTTTGTTTCTATATCTCTTGTTGTTTTCCAGCTTTCACACGCATACGTAAGGGTTGATAGTACATTTGATTTGAATAGCCTAAGTTTTGTTTTAAAAAGAAAACTGCTAGAACAAAAATTCAGATAGGAGAAGGTGTATCTTGGTCTACGCCCTATGGGCCGGCTACGGCTCGAAAGGTCAATAGATAGATAGATAGAAGGCAATTTCACTTCATTACATGTAGTTCTCTGGCATCAATTTTTTTCTTTTCTTGATGATAATTTCATTCAATTATATTTCCTTCTGTTCCAGGGACTAGTCCTCGCACCAATCGAGCCCTGGCAATTTTTACAGTCAGTAAGACGCAAATTGACAAGCTGTAGAAAATACAGAATGAAGCTATGCGTATTATCTTGGGTTGAACGAGGGACACTCCCTGTTTTGCAATGAGGTATCTTCTTGACTTTCCAACCATGGATAACAGGATCAAGATCTAGAGGGCACGACCATACCTGAAGATAAGTGCAGATAAAGAGCATCCATTGTATCATGAGCTCAACACAGGGAAAGGTGTCAGGAAAAAAGAGGCAAATCATGGATGGGTTGAGCAGAAGATGTCATCAAACAGGTCTGTGGACTTACCAATAGCAACGCTGGCGAGCAGTGGATACCGGTGCCTACATCATTCAGGGGGACATTCATATGTATTGTCACACTCAACAGGAAATGTAGGGAACAGGACTCAGTCATGGTCAATGCGGAGGTCTATGGTCTCATCTGCGATAACACCGATGAGAAAGATGCAGTCATCTATACAGACGGATCTGTAATATGACACCAAAGGAGTGCATGGGCATTTACAGCATGCTCAGCTGTCAGAATAGTCAAGGAAGACAGTGGTGCATACATTATGACCATGAGTAGCATGATGATGGAGTTGATGGCAGTGACCAAGGTATTCATCTGGTTAGAGTCACAAGATTACACCCACACCTGTATACTGAATGATTCAATGAGCATGATAAGAAAAATGGAGGCGGGATCTGTATATATGCAATGGGCAAAGTCATTGCAGAAGTAAAAAATACGTAAGGTCACCTTTGTCTACATCCCAGGATATGCGGGAGTATAGGGAAATGAAAGAGTGGACAGGTTGGCTAGCTGTGCTATTGTTGAGGATGGTCAACCAATGGATCGGGCGGATATCATCAATGCCCTCCGGGAAGTGGGGAAGACACAAGATTTTGACAACCATGAGTCCACGTCACTCCTTCGGAAAAAAGAGATGGGAGTTAAGATTGGCACAGCCAGAAATGAGAAACTTAGTGGGCATGTAAGAAGACTAATCATGTTCAGAGTGCTATGATGATAACCCACTAATAACTCAATAACAATAACTCCTTCTGAACTTAAAAACAATTTTCCTCTTGCCAGTTTGCCTGAGCATCTCGCTAAGAATAGATATGGATGCCAAAAAACACTGCGAGCTCCATGTAACGCCTAGCGGCGCAGGAAGGATAAAGATCAAGAATTTGGATGAAAGCCTTTTTCTGTGAACTTTAACAGGTCATCATCTTTTTTTTTTTTTTTTTTTTTTTTTCAAATGTCTACAATATTTATTTTAGTTATCTTTGTTTTAGGTGATTTTTAGATTAATTGATTTTAGCTACCTATTAAAACATCAATTTTCATTAAATTTCTTTAAATCTTTAGCGTCTTAAAATATTGCTTGATTACTCCCATACTAGTGGGAACCGCGATAGCTCAGTGGTTAGTGAACTGGACTACAAAGGACAAGAGGTAGGGTTCAATCCCAACCGACGGCTTCCGGTTCACTCAGCCTTTAATGGGTACCAGATTTTATTCTGGTAAAGTAAAGCAGCCCGGGTGTAATACCGACCACATTACCCCAAAAATCATGCGCCGAAGGTCTATAAAATTTATGGTCACTAACACCATATTCCCTATACGCCACTTGGTGTGACGAGGATACTTTACTTTTTTTTTACTCCCATACTAGCTGTGATCTGTTCAATTATATATTCACATATTGGAGCCCAACTTTTCTCTTTCTATTGGTTACTCAATAACCTTGTTCCTGCAATTACAAACAAATGCACAGATATACATATATATTATTCCTTTTGTTTTACTTACATTGTCTATCGTCGCTAGAAGTGGGAATATCTTCATGTGGTGGGGGACAACAAAGCTTCTCACAGAAACCTTGTGTACAGACTGGATATGGAGGTACAATTGGCGGGTTAAATGGATGACTGGGTGAGGCCAGGGATGCAACTATTTGGGAAAAAAAATTGTAATATTTCAAAGAAATGCATTTGTTACACATGACATATGAAGTCTTCAAACTTTGATTTATTATGATGGTTTAAATGGAATTTTTTAATCTTAGATGGGAAACTTCTACAAGTCTCCAAATTGAAGCACAAATATTTATTGTTCATAAACAAAATTGATCAATTATAAAATAAAATTTAAGAGAAAATGCTGCAAAATGTTCTTTTTCTTCTTTCTTCATCTACCTTTCAACTCCCTGTGGAGCAAAGGTTTTTAATAAGCGATTCTCCAAGCTGACCTGTTTCATGCCATTCTCTTAACCTTAGTTTACAATACTATAGTAAAAATTACATCATCAAAACATAAATTCTTCCGAATTTGGTAGTTTTCAGTGTTCAAATACTCCCCACCCCCCTTCATGTACCTTCCTAATTATTACTTCCAATGACCCCTGAGTGTTGGATTTGTTGTTTTTTTTATGCAGGATTTTTTTTTTTTTTGGTGAGATATGATCCTATAATGCAAAAAAATTTCGCTAAATTTCAACAAATTGATCGTTTTAAATTTTTGTTGTTGTTGCTGTGACCAGGGAAATTTCTTCATTCATTAGCTGACATCAAACAACCCTATGTGTCTCAGGAAACACAGTGAATAATTATTGAGTTATTTGTGGGTCATCATCATTGCACTTCGAACATGTCCATAGGTGCTCAGATCCCCTCCTCAGCAAGTCCCTCAGTGTCCAGCGACTGATGACTCCAGTTCTGTGTTGGTTGATAAGTCTTCTTACACACCCACTAAATTTCTCATTTCTGGCTATGCCCATCTTAACTCCCATCTCTATCATCCAAAGAAGTGACGTGGATTTGTGTGCAGTGAATAATGCTATGAGATAGCTGAACATACTGACAAACTTAAGGTGACCATATCAATAGACAAAGTAACTCGTCCAGTCTGAGCTGTTAATCTTAGGTTATAAATCAACCTGAGCCAGGAAATCTGAGTCCCTGTGTGTCTACTTTGGTAAACACACAGCTGTGTGTCAAAAGTTCAAAGAAAATACTATTTTTGGTGCACTTAATGTTACAATTAAGTGGTACTAATCTGTGCTAAGGAATGTAAGAATGTGTCTCACAGGTAGGTAATCTAGGGTTAAGATCATTCAATGTCTTCTCCATCTTCTTTATGTTTTCTTCCATCTATCATCTTCAAGTAAATTATGACCTTCCCCTTTGTTTCCTTCTATATGCTTTCAAAAAAATACCTGAATTGTAGTATTCTCTCTGTTAATATTCTCTTGCTTGCAAAACATTAAATGAAAAGTATCTGTTATTTACAACTACATAAGTGATCTGTTGTTCATGAAAAATTTAGTGATCAATTTAATTGTCATAAAAAATGAAATTTTTCCATGACTCAAAAAATAAATCGTAGTGAATCACCTATGAGGTATTTTGAGGTAGGTCCGATAACGTCCATGTTGGTAATGCTCCACTATCCATTCAGCTGACTGGCCAAATAAATCATATGACATACAGTCTTCATAAATTGAATTTTATCATCACTTCGCCTATCAACCACTTAGCTTCCACAGCTTCAAACTTCTAAAGTTTGGTATGAAATAACAAGAGATTCTTGGTTGTCTCAGTACATAGCTCAATGCTGATTTTATGCCACCTCTTTTTCTTATGACCCTATTTTTTATTTCAAAATTGGAATATTAAACATAAAACAAGACATACTTCTGATTGTGGCGACAGTAGTAATGCTGACTGTAGTTGCAGTTACTGTGCCACCATTTGTTGATTCAGCTGCTACTACTGTAGGTCTGCTGGAAGTTGAAGGGACTGATTTTCCATAAGCTGTTGAAGATGTTGTTTTTGCTGTATCTCCCAAATGTGACTCTGTATGTGAAATTACAGTGTCATCATCTGGTTTCTGAACCTCCAAGATGTACAGACAGGCCAGAGCAGCTACACTGTTAAATATAACAATAATAAAATAATTGTAAACATTCAATATTTTATACTAAAAATGTATGAATTTGAGTAGAAATAAATGAAAGCAGTAAAGCTAATGGATGAAATTCAGGGCTTGAATAAATGTAAAAATAATAACAGCAGAGTTTTGATAAATCAAACACAGCCAGATAGAAAAATTATGCTGGACCTCACAGATGTTCAGGTGACCTGAAACATGTTTGGTCAATCAACAAACTGTTTTCATAATGGCACTTAAGAAAAGAAAAAAGTATTTGTTAAATTCAGATTATGAAGGATCTGCAATAGTAGATTAATGAGCAAGTACTTTGAATGCATTTTATATGGAGATTGCAACATGTTGGTCAAGATTATAATCAACCTGCATATCAAGAAGCCATAGAGCAGTTATTGTAAGCTGGTCTACAATGGACAAGAGGTCAGGTTCATAAATCTACTTCTTCTTCTTCTGCGATCATGGCTCATTCAGACTAGGACTCCAGATTCTCTTATGAAGGCAGCTGTCTGTTTAAGTGATTCAGTTGCCCCGTAGAGTTTCTCTTCCAGGGAGGTGGGTGTGGGCCACATTGTCCTCTTCAGGCCTGTGTACTGGGGGCAAAACCTGTAGAACATGTTTTGTTGTCATGTTATACAGGGTACAGTGGCACTGGCTGGTGGTTCCTATTTTGAATTTGGCGAACATGTGGTGTTTCATTCTGCTGTGGCCAGTGCGTAGGTGAAATATGATAACTTGATCCCTCCTTGATAGTTGGAGGTATCCGTCCCTCTTGTTATACTTTGGGTGTTCTTGTTTCCATTTTTCATGGTACTGGACTTTGATGATGGATTTGGCTTCATCATAGATGACCAGATGGTTCTCTTGTGATAATCTCTCTCGAAGGTATCCACTGGATGACGACTCTCTGAAAGTTATTGCACAATTGGTCTAGAGTTGTTCTCAAGTCATCTAGCTCACTGTTTCTGGGTTTTTTTAGAGCTGATAGGACTGACAATGCATTGGTAAGTATTACCAATTTCTTGTGCACATTATTTTTGTGCTGGATAGCCAGTTTTGAAGTGTCTTTGAGGGTTTCAGTTTCTGCTTTATATTTGTTTGAGATCATAAATCGGACTGATTAGCTCCTGATTTACCCAGCTTTAATGATCACCGGAGATTTGTTTACCTTGGAAACAAAATGAGTTTTTTTTTCTAAGAATATACAACATGATGACAGGAAATGCCTGGTTTAAGCAACATCCAAGATGTCTGTGGATATGGAAAAGCCCAGGAGACAATGCGCCTAATCAAATCAACTCATCATCATCATGTACCGTACCGGTTGGCGTTGGCAATCATGTTCTTCCACAATTATCTATCCACAGTGCATCGTATGAGTTCTGTTGTTGACTGTTTTCCATGCCATGACACCAAGCTATCCAGTATTTTCTCTCTTTGTCGTCCGCGATCTCTCTTTCCTTTTATTTTGCCAGTTGTAACCAAGTATTCCAACTTTCCTCTTCTCATGATGTGCCCAAAAAATGTTGATTGCTTCTTTCTGGTGTTTTTTAAGAGCTCCCTTTTTGTGTTGGCTTCTTTGAGAACTTTCTCATTGGTCTTTTTAGCTGTCCAGGGAACTTTCAACATTCTTCTGAGAAATCCCATCTCTGTGGCCTCTAATCGTCTTTTCATTTGTTTGTCTATTGTCCATGATTCGCTTCCATAGGTCAGATTGGTTCTATATAGCATCGATGAACTCTCTTTCTCATTTCTATTGACATAGATTTGTTGCATAAGATATTTTTCATTTTCTGAAATGCTATTTTGGCCTGAGCTATTCTGCTTTTTATTTCTGTGGTTTGTCATGATTATTCCAGGCAATATGAGAAGGTAGTTTGCCATTCCTTTCCTTCTTGGCAGTGACTGTACTAGTCGGAGATTGCAGCCATTGTCTCTATACATGAGATCCTCTGCCTGCCATCGTGGTGTGGGGACCATAACCGGCACTACTTGTCGGCTGCTCCCACAACACCATCCACCACCTGCTCCAATGGCTTCACATAACCCTGATAGGGGGGCTAAACAGGAGCTCCACCTTGCCCAAGGGTGTCCCGAAGACTAGCGGAAGAAAGGAGACGTCTTACTCCTCCTTTGGTAGGGCAGAACTCTACCCCACTATCAGTTAAATCAACTACATAATAATAAACAAAAGATTTAGAAACACTTTGGTATAAACTAGACCAGGGGCAGATTGCAATAGTGACCATGTACCAGTTGTGGGAAAGCTTAGAGTAAAATAAAAAGTAACAAAATGAGCCTGAGTTAATATCAAGTTAAATTTAGATTTACTCAAATCAGACAAGAAAATACAAGACAAATATAACATCACAATTCAAAACTGGTACAATGCAATAGAGAAGATACAATGCATGGTGAACAGTGGGAAATGCTGAAAGAATCAATGCAATAAACGTCAAAAGAGTTCATACCACCAATCAGGACAAATTCAAGAAAGAAATGGATGACAGATGACATTTTACAGCTAATGGATACAAGAAGAAAAATTAAGGATAACAAAGGATAGCAACAAATAAATATGAGGGCACACCTGTTCAGGACACGTTCTTTAGCTGAAATGACCTAAGTCAGGATGATCTAAATGAGACCCTAAAATGACACAATTAAAACCCTTCCCCTGTTAAAAATTCAGAATTTTCTAACTTACATTCAGGATTGTTGTCAACGCAGCTTTCATTATCTTTTCCTGCCTTTCCGCTATAAAAATAGTTGCTGTTTATGTAATGCCGCCGACATTGCGGTGTCTGTTGTTTGAGTTCAATCTTGCAAATTTACTAAAATAACAATTGCCGTCCTAATAGCTCAATGTTTATGATTGTCACTTTTACAGGCACTATGAGCACAAAAATATAGTTCAACTTCCAAAACAAATTTCACAAAACTGAAACCATAGAAAATTATTACTTTCACTTTTACTCACAGAAATTTTAAAATTTGTATTATTGTATAAACAAGTATAGGGTTTACTGTTAAAATAAGAGATTAAATGCCATGAATTAAGTGGATTATAAAATATTATTAAGTCACTTATGGTCACCCACGCAGTGAGCACAAAAACATAGACCTACTCCAAATACAAATATAGCAAAAATGAAATGGTAAAAAATATTATGACTTTCACTTTTACTAACAGAAATTATGAAATTGTATTTCTGTATAAACAGATAGAGTTGTTCTATGTTAATAAGAGAGATTAGATGTCATGAATTTGGTGGATAGTAATATAAAATATATAGCCAAGGTGTAATTTTTCTGGGAGTGACGAGCTAAACAAACACTCCGGTCAGACTTTGCGGGAGGCATTTCTGTATTTGACTACAGGTAGATGTTTTAGAGAGCAAATGTTCTGATGTGAGGGATGAAGAAATAGAGGAAAATAGAGAAAAAAGATACCAGACAGTTTAAGAGAATGGTTTGATAATGAAGTCAGCAGCAGAAGTGATAATATAGCTAGCAGACATAGTATTTTATGCTGATATCAATATTGCAATAGGGTAGTCAAGACTGCACACTTTGGTCAAGATTATGGAATACTGGTCAATATTATAATCAAACTATATGACAAGATTATAACACATTGATCAAGATTACAACATATCAGGCAAGATTACTATCAAACTGTATGTCAAAATAAAAAGATAATAATATTGCAACATTGTTTTCAAAAGTGGAGTACAACACTCAAGACTGCAATATTAGTTAATATCACAACAAGATAATCAACAACGTAAAATTATTCAATTTACTTTATGTTTAGAAAAAAAAACAGTTGAGACTGTACATGTTGATCAAGAGTGAACATTTCATGTTGGTTTAGAAAGATTGCTTTAAAAAAATGGCCCAGGGAAAAAACACAGAGAAATCTTACGTTTTAATAAAATCTTAAAAAAAATGTAAACACTGAAATTGTGATTAAGTTTAGTAATTGTCAGTAATTTACACTCACCAAAACATCATGAGTAAAATCAAGCCAGCAATGATGTATTTAAACCAACTGTTACATTTATTCTTAAACGGCCAAGAAATTAAACTTAGTGTTGATCTGCTGTCATTCAAACTCTTCCCGTGACTGCTACCTCTGCTGTTGCTGCTGCTGACATGGTGACTGTTTCTATGAGAGCCTTTATCTGTTGTTCGGCTGGAATTACTGCTGCAATGCTTTGATGCAACTGAGCTGAAAGAACATTGAAATTTTTAAAAATACATATATTAGGTTCAGTCATTACATTGTTTTACATACTTCATTTGTTGATATTGTGAACCTTTATTCATTAGAAAAAAAAACAAATCAAAACAACTGAATAAACTCATACATTTAGTCTTATATGTGATGAGAAGGAACAACATGAGAATCTCAAAGCAAGCCCCTCAATTGGAACCAGAGGGGAAAAAGAAAAAAGAGACCAAATTTGAGAAATACTAAAAAGAACTTTGAGATGAGAAGCAACATCAGCAGGCATCAGCTCCCTTTTCAAGGTTGAGAGGCTCGCCCAGAAAATAACTTGTGGTGAGACACAAAGTGTGTCCTGTGTAAAGTCTGACACTATATAGCAAGGACTTTTGGACATGAAGAGTCTAGAATTTTTGCCAAATGTGTTGCCTTTGCCTTGAAAGAACAATATACAGATTTGATCTTATCCATAATAAAGCTAAAGTATTGTAGAAATGAGGGCTGTTTACAAATTCTGGGACTGATTTTTGTGTGAGGAAACTTTATATATAACAAAGTAACATCTAGACAGTGCACATGACAACTATTTTTGTCAGGTTGGAATCCACTATCTCCCTGTTTGTGCTATGTGGAAGTCTATAAGTAAACCTGCACCTACAGTAAACCTGCACCTACAGTGTTCATCAGATTCTTTAAATTAGTTCATTTACAGCAATGTGTGTGGATTGATTCCTGCTTCTATCTAAATTTAAAAAAACAGGTTCTGAAAATGTTTCTTCTTATTTCCTTCCTCATTTGCCCATTTAGCATCGAGGGGAGATATAATTTGTGGTCTTTTGCTCTTCTGTTCGCCTCTGCTGCTGTTATGTTTTCTAGTACTTCTAATATTCCATCAATCCTTCTTTTTCATGGTCGACCATTGGGTCTGGTATTCTCACATTTGCTGAAGGCTCGTTGTGTTGTGTTTTGATCTTTCTGCCTTGTCACGTGGCCAAACCATTTTATCTGTTGTTTCTTTATATATTCTATGCTTGGGGCCATTCCTAGCTTATTTCTCAGTTCTTCATTTCTGATCTTATCTCTCAGACTGTTTCCTGTCATTCTTCTAACACATTTCATCTTTGTAGAGGTTATTTTTCTTATTGTTCCTGCATCTAGGGTCCAGGTCTGACATTGGTAGCACAATGTTGGGATGAAGATTGTATTGTTTAGTGTTCGTTTTGCCCCTAGAATTATTTCCTTGTTGGAAAATAGTGGTGATAACTATCCAATGATTTGACAAGCTTTGTTGCATCTTGATTCTTTCTCTGCTGTTTGTGAATTATCATTTGTCACTAAACTTCCTAGGTATTTGAATTCCTCTACTTGTTTTAGTTGCCTGCCATTTTATAGTTAAGTTGATGTTCTGTTTAATATTTTTGGTGACATTCATGACTTCTGTTTTGTCAATGTTGATTTTCATGTTGTATATTGTGCCTGAGCTGTTGAGTTTGTTTAAGTGTTCTTGTAGGTCTTCTACTGTTTTAAGTATTAGTGCCTGATCATCTGCAAATAAAAGCTCATTGATCTCCAGATTTCCATTGTTTTTTTGACATGACCATTACTTCTGTTTTCTTACTATTCAGACTGAGACCTTTTTTGTTACTTTTATTGTCTATCATTTCTTGTAGTTCATTCTCTGTCTCTGCTATTAAGACAGTGTCATCCGCATATTGCTAATTATTTATGTTGTGACCGTTGACTTCAATTCCTTTTTTATCAACTATTATCTCGTAATATGTTCGCTGTAAAGTGAAAAGAAATCCGGCGACAGAACACAGCCTTGTCTGACTCCTTGTTTTATATATTGGAATTGTTCTGTTTGGTTGCTAATTCGTATAGCTGCTGTTTGTTGCCAATACATGTTTTTTATGATTCGCAGATCCTTGCCATCAAAGTTTAATTTCTCCAGCATATTGATTATTTCCACAAGGTTTACTTTGTCAAATGCTTTTGTGTTGTCTATAAAGCACATACATAGATCTTTCGTTACCTCTATAGATCTTTCTATCATCTATCTATCTATCTTTTGTTCACCTGATGTATTGTCTCTATTTGCAATGTCGTTTCCTGTATAAATTTTACTGTCTTTTGTAATTCTTGTAGTAGTGGCCCATATAGTTTTGTCTGTAGTGTTGTATCTATGGGCCAATGGATTTCCCTCAGTCTACTATATTCAGTGCAGTCTTGAGGTATGTGTTCAACAGTCTGTCAATGTTCTTAAGATGTATATTGCATTATTGGTGCCCTTTCCTTCCACAAATCCACATTGTTCCTCACTTATTTCTGGTTTTATTTTGTTCCTTTACACGTCTCATGATGATTCTTAGTAATATTTAAGTCATATGGCTCATGAGACTAATAGTGTGATGGCCTTCACAATCAGTGGCGCCTGACTTCTTCGGTATGGCTACAAAGATAGATTTTAGTAGATCTTCAGGTATATGTCAAGTGTTATATATGTCACTGAGTAGTTTTGTTAAGATATGTATTCCCAGCTCTCCAAATGCATTTACCTCTTCCATTGTAATATTGTCAGGACCTGGAGCTTTGCCTCTTTTCATGTGTTGAATTACATTGTCTATAGATTCAGGTTATGGTTGTTCCTACAATTCATCTTTTATCTTTAATCTCCAGTTCCAGTTGTTATTATTATGGCCTTTTTCAATAACTGTGTACATTACATTGACTATCTAGTACAAATATTGCTGTCATTGTGAACTACACAAATATAATACATAATAATATAACATACATAATTATAATTAAATGTGTATGTCACATTGACTTTTTGCCGACAAACATTGTTATTTAATTAAAAAATTTTTTCTTAACTTAAATGAGAATTCTCAGCAGTGAAACTTCACAGAACTATGAACGATATAATAAATTATTAATTCAGATAGCCTTTATAAATTAAAAATGCAAAAAACATGCAATAGTAGCAAGGAATTTGTATGTCGTTTTTCCACAAAATTTTTGGACCAACCTCCTGGCACCATGCTGTCACGTAGTAATTTGTGTTGCAAAGTACTGGAAGGGTTATCCTCGAAGGCAAAACTAAAGTAGTTATCATTATATGAGAAACATTGCACAGTGAGCCATATATATTGTGAGGACAGCTAACATATAAGTTGATTTGCCATGCAGTTGCCAGAACAATCAACTTACCTGGTACAGCTTATTGTTGAAATAGACTTGGCACTCAAGGTACTGCTTGTAGATTTGAGGCTGTCAAACCGTTTTAGCTTCCCTAATCTTTTGTTCATCTTTTCAAGCTGATCAATACGATTTTCCAGATTGTCTGTCAACTTGCACAGTTCTTTAACAGCTCCAACATTTTCCATGAAGATACGGTCCTAAAGAAATTCAGACAAAATTATTACATTTTTGTGTGAAAATATACATTTATGTTGTGCAACAACTGTTTTAACAGAAATGTTAAAAAGAAGTTTAATGACAAACGATAATTCACAAACAGCAGAGATAGAATCAAGATGCAACAAAGCTTGTCAAATCATTGGACAGTTATCACCACTATTGTCCAACAAGGAAATAACTCTAGAGGCAAAACGGGCACTCTACAATACAATCTTCATTCCAACGTTGTGCTCCCAATGCCAACCTGGACTCTAATGCAAGAACAATAAGAAAAATAACCTCTACTGAGATTAAATGTATTAGACGAATGACAGGAAACAGTCTGCGAGATAAGATCAGAAATGAAGAACTGAGAAAAAAAGCTGGGAATAGCCCCCTGCCATAGAATATATAAAGAAACAACAGATAAAATAGTTTGGCCACATCACTAGGCAGAAAGATCAAAACACAACACGAGCCTTCAATAAACATTGTCAGAATACCAGACCTAAGGTGTCGACCATGAAAAAGATGGATCGATGGAATATTAGAAGTACTAGGAAACATAACAGCAGCAGAGGCGAACAGAAGAGCAAAAGACCGTAAATTATATCACCCCCCGATGCTGAAAGGCAAATGAGGAAGGAAAGAAGAAGAACAACAACTATTTTGTTAAGTCTCTTCTCTTTCTCTCCAGCTTTGTGAATTACAAAGCTGTTGAGCTCCACTGAAGATATATATAATTCTTATATTTCTACTATATCTCCTTTCACTTGGACTTATACTTAACTATATTTCTTTTCACTAGGGCAAATACTTACTTAACTATATCTCTTTTCACTAGGACATATGCTTAACTATATTTCTTTTCACTAGGACATATACTTAACTATATTTCTTTTCATTAGGACAAATATTTAACTATATCTCTTTTCACTAGGACATATACTTATGTATAACTATATTTTTTTTCACTTGGACTTTACTTGCATTTGAATCAATGAACAACAGCTAATCAAAATTTTACTCTACTTCCTGGAATAGTCATGAAAAAAACTAATCAGTTTGACTGAAGGCCAAATATAGATTTACTAAGGGCCGCAGGAGTTGGCTTCCTCAATGAGATAGAGCTGCTTGCACAGAACATAGACAAATGGCGAGATTTGATGAAAGATCTTTACAAGGATTGAAAACTGCTAGAATAAAAAATTAGATACAGAGTGTCTGGGTCGAAAGGTCAATAGATAGATAAATAGAAGGGCCACAGGCAGAAAATATAACTGGAAAACCCTCCAAATAGCATGGTGTTATCAGCTACAGTAGCAAATGACAACTGTCATCACTCTACCCACAACCGTCCCTGATTCAAAGTTTCAAAAAATATCAAGCCAGTTGAAGGTTTTCCAGGAATTCCCTCTCTGCCTGTAGTTCTAAAATAAACCAGACACAAAATGTCTATGCCTAATTAATTCTCTTTTAAAGGTAGAAGAAAAAGAAGCAATTGATGGATGAATGCAAACAAACATACAACTTAACACTATGTACTAAAATAAATAAAAGGAACACCGAAAGAGTCTTATACCAGAATCATCAACAGAAATATATATGCAAGACCAGCAGGAACTAGCAGTACAACTATCCTGACAAGAGCAGTGATTTTTGCCCTATGTGCCATGTCTAGACTATAAATAAACAAAAGAATATTTCTATGATTTCAAATATAAACTGTGTTCTCAATATGCCACTTTAATGAGTGTAGAATAAACACATGATTTTTTACTGAACTGTTTAAACTCCAGCAACTTCCCATAATACCCTTCATTAAGGGTAAAATGAGTTTTCATATTTGCCAAATTACTGACGGTCCATTACTGACTCACTTTATTGACCACCAAGAAATTATCAATTGTCTCTCCATTGGGCAGTACAATGTCTCCAGTCATCTGGACAGCATCTGGTAAGACATCTAGAATCTCCTGAGCCAGCACTCCTGTTACAGTCAATAAAATTTGGAACATTGTATTAATAAAAAATATATACCTGCATTTGATGAAATGTGTTTTTTAAAATATGAAAAGTTTGAGAAAATGCTAGGAAAATTGAAAATTATTAATTTTTTTTTTAAATTGCTCAAAACTCAAAATAATTATCAAGTTTTTAAATTGATTCAATAAAAAATAACAACTAAGATGTTTCAGTTACATGAACAAGGCAAAACTAAACAAAGATGTTTTGACCAAAAAGTCTACACATGAAACAATAGCAAACAAAACAAATTACAAATCTTTATAATGAGAAGAAATCTAAACACTGACCAGAGCCATCTAACGCCATTGTAAATGCGCATACAAAATGTGATGTCACATAGCAACAAAGATGAAAGAAGAACAGTTCTTAAAAAAATATGTACAGAAAAGATGCCTGAAACACGCAAATAAAATGTAAAGAAAGGAACAATATGTACAATCTTTTTTTAAAATTAATAGAGTTAAGGTTTTAAGAACCAAAGAGACCTGTGAGGTAGTTGTTCAAAGTGAATCAACTGTAATTATAAAAAAAATATTAAACTATGTCAGTAACACGGATGTCATCAGTGCAAGAATTGTCCAGAGAAATGAAATGGACTGCCACTGGACTAGCAGAATTAAGTGACATGTCATGGAGATGATCATGAAAACAATCACCTAAATGTCTATTTGTTTCACCAATGTATGTCTTTCTGCACTTTGGGAGACATCAACACATGTAATATTTTGTGAAATGCAGATGACCCTCTCACTAATACTTAAATTGTCATCATGGAAGGCAACCTGGTCAGTCACATGCACATGCAGGCATATCTGACAAACTTTGTAGTTACATGGAAGTGTTTCATTGGTGGTGATGGATAGGGCTCTTAACTCTCTCCATGTGTTTCAACGGAAACTGTGTCATGCCCATTTCAGGCAAATACATTTAGTCGCTTTGTACGTCACCCTGTGCCTATCTCAATTTATTCTGTTTAAAACCATATTAAAGTTTTTAATCAGCTAATATAGCTTCTTGTAAACATTCTTCACTGGAGAGTTTCTTCTTCTTTCCACAAGTGGTGTTTACAAAGAAATCATGTGATTTTCCTTTTAGATTAGCAGTGTTTATTGCTGATAAACAATCAGCTGATGGACATGGCATTGAATAGTATTGATTTTAATGTTAGAATTCAATTGATGATGGCTGAAAAAGCCGGTAAATGAACTTTTTAAAAAATGTTTCAAATAATGATATCTAAACATCTATATCAACAATGGGAGCAGTTATTTGATTGATTTAGAAAAAAAAAATAAAGTCTCATGTTCGATACTTGTAACCAATAAGATTACAATGAACAGGAAATCAATACATTGTGATTATTGACAACAAAAGATAAGTTATTTTTATGCTAAATCAACCAAACTTTCAAGGTTGCTTAAGACTATTGTTAATTGTTTTTTTCACAAAATAATTCATTTTGGATTATTTTGACCCGATATTTATGATGATAAGTTGGCATTTATTATCTCAATTTCACATTTTCATTTTTTTTTCGTTTTTGTTATTTACCCCACACTTCTCTTTCTACATGTCTTGTAGGATCTCTTTATTGATGAAATCTAATTCCTTGTTCAATTACCTAAAAATTCATATGCAATATGTTATGTGTTAGATAAAGATAAAATATGTAGATTGATATTTAAAACGATAAGGTCCATAACAAATTTTGTTTCTGAAATTTCTTACGTTGCATTGATAAAAAACCTCACATACTGAAAGTGTTAAGACAATTATGAACCTATAACTCTCAAAAGTTTCTATCACATTTAATGCAACTACAGGAGGTTCAGAGAAAAGAAGTCATGTGGTAGAGCCAGAGCAGAGAATGGATAAGTAATGCATTAAGATCCTGAGTGCAGTTAAGTAATAAGTTATGATGTGTGAGATTGAGAAGAGTGATGATGAGGGTGATGAGAGCATCTCCATGGGAAATAGAAATAAGTCAATGAAACTGGAGGATATTTTCAGGGTAAAAATGACATCAAAAGAAATCTAACATCAAATGAGGTTGATGTAAAAATTATCATCTTGATCACAAATGCAATGGAGTCATATAATCTGTGAGAAAAGAAAAGATTCACATCAGGATCAAGGGATAAATATGATGTAAAGGAAGCAGAAATGAGCCTCTTGGACATATATAAAAAATGGATGTATGAAGGTCAGATGGATCAAAAGAAACTGCAATGTCTACAAATGTGATGGAGGAAAGAGAAATAGTACACGTAATTTTAATTTCTTAAAAATGAAAATTGCCAAATAAATTTAAGAACCTAATAATATCCTGGTTCAGTAGATCTGAAACACCAATACCATCATCTGTGTGTCAGTAATACATCAACAGGGCTGTACTATCATAGGAGGTGAAGATATGAAACTCTAAGTGTCCCAAAAAGAGACAAGCATAGCTAGTGAGTTTCTTAAAGAAATGTCAATATCCATAGCAACTCTGCTAATTTGATAATAAAATTAACAATTAAATGGGAAAGAGTTAAGAGTGAGGACTAGTTCAGCTAACACATTATTTTTATGTGTATTCCCTTTAAATTGTTTTCTATAACAACTTTTAAATTGTTTTCTATAACAATATATTTAAATTGTGTATTTAAATACCTATGTTTTTAACAAAGAGAAATAATCAAAGAGAAAACCGAGGCAAGAAGCAACAACAGCAGCTATCAGCTCCCTGGCTGAGGTTGAGAAGGCTCACCCAGAACAGGGATATGGGGTGAGATACAATACTGATCCTGTCCAAGTTCTGACACTTGATAGCCAAGATAGTCGAACATGGAGGGTCTAGAATTTCTACCCTGTGGTGCATCTTCAGCTCAAAAGGACAATAAATAGATTAAATAAGCAAACTTTACTCTATTCCACCTGCCAGAATCTAAATTATGATCATCTTTAGATAAAATTATAAAAACATAATAGATACAAATTACAGCATAAAAACAATCTATATTGATATTATAAGAAAATTGCAAGCCCACTGGCAATTTGTACTATAGCCTGTTTCAAAATGGTTAACCGCTATTTAATAATTGATATCTCTGTAACCACTTGATTGAAATTGTTCAAATTTTGATGATGACATAGTAATCCCAATGTCCCTATGAATATATTTTTGTTCCTAATTAAAAACGTATGGTTTTAAATTTTCTTTATTTAATGTATACAACTTTACTACCTCCTAGACAAACCATTATTTATATGGTTTACCCCATCATATTTCTGACCTATTTCGTTTGCTAATCTTCCACGCAATTCCCCTGATTTGTGTAGTGTCTCCACATATTTTTGCACGATGTTTGAACAACAAGTAAATTTTTTATGTTTATAAACAGCTTCCGTTTCTATTCATTGACGTTGTATAAATTATTGGATGTTCTAGGCATTTATTAAAATGAGTGTTATTATTAACATTCGAGTTAAATTATGCCTATGCTGGAATAGGCCAATTGCTTCAATTACTGTAAACTATTTTCTGTAAAAAAACAAAAAAACTGCATCTGTCAAAAAGATCAAAGGAATTAGCTGTTGCAGGTGAATGACACTAGCTGCAATATTGCATTTTAGACAACTTTTGGGATATTGAAAAAATAAGACCAAATGCAAAAAAGCATGTTTATATGTGTAAAGGTTATGGAGATGTTTGAAGTCAAGCATGGACAAACCAATTTGAAACGGACTATAAGTGGCACATTATAAATAAACAAATAAACTTCAGATTTCAAGTAGACATTCAATATTAATATGTTAAAGATTACTATTAAAGTACATATTTCTATTTACAAATATGTATCATGTAGAGTTGATTTGCTAGAATTCAACAAACTGAATTTCTTACCAGTATCCTCTCTGTTGTCTGGTGGAATACCAGCTTGAGCAGCATAATCTTCCCGGTAGGTGTATTTGTATATGCGGAGCTTGGAAACATTTTCAAGCTGGTTTTTGGGATTAATCTGACAAAATTCAAGTAATTTATGAATTAATGTGGTCAAATACAAGTAAATTTTGGGTTAGTTTATTCAAATAAGAGTGACTTCTAGTTTAGTTTGGTAAAATACAAGTAATCTTTGGGTTAGTTTAGTAAAACACCTAGTAGTTTTAAAGGGTTAATCTGGTAAAAAAATTGGTGGTTTTGGGGATGGTGGGGTGTGTTAATCTGATCGGATGCAAGTATTATTTAGGATTTATTTGAAAGACAACATGACAGCAATGAAAGTTTGGATGTGCAAGAAATAAATCTGGATAAAATGTCAGGAAAAAGGCATATTTTTCACACAAATTAAAGATATGAACTATGTAGTCAGATATGCAGGGATGTGATGGTGAGATAGACTATAAACAGCCTGTTGGAGGACAGTAAAGTGAGAACTGCACAATATGTGCCAGACTTAGGAAAATAGACCTCAGACTGAGCAAAAGTGAATGAATTTTGATGCTGCTCTACGTGATGTCATCCAAGTTAGAGCAGACGTTAGAGAGGACAGTGATACCATTCCTCTCTAAAGCCTAATACTTGATTGGCATAGTATAAAAAATTGTTGCTCTCTGAAAATATTGCTTCCACAATGACAACCATGATGATTTCTACAATACATTCATTGAGGGCCTTCAGGACATCACCCTTGTGCATGGCTATTATCTCCAAACACACCTGAAGCCAGACTATAAGCTCTTTCATTGCCATAACCCCCCCCCCCCCACTTTTTTAAGTCTCAACCTTCTATAGAGGTCATCAGTTGCTCATTCCAGATTAAAACACAATCAAAGTGCGCCAAGTAAATATATTCAGCAAAGCAACAATTCTTTAAATAAATATTTTGGTAACTGTTCTTTTTAAAACATCAGAGCACTAATAATTACTTAGAAAAACTGTCAGAGTTGGAAACAGAAAAGGTGAATCATGGGCAATAGATAAATATATAGAAACATTACTGTTAATAATAAAAAGATGAAGTACTGAAAAATGTTATGAACATTGTCATCATTGAGTGCCGTCTCTGCATTGAAGATTGGCTACCATGGAGTGTCATTCCATTTGTGTCTATTGCTTTCGTTCGTTCGTTCGCTTTCGTCAGCTTTGACCTCTGACGAAGTCCCACCCACTCAATTTTTGTGGGACTGAATTTTGCGTGTAAAGTCTGTTTTATCCCATTACAGGATGCCCCTCGCCATGCAGGCAGATTTACTCCGACTTCAGAGGTACTAATTTTTAGGGAATTAGTAAAACCCAGGTGTCCTCGCCAGGGTACGAACCCCGGCTGTTGCCGTGGTAAGCCAACCGCCTATAGATTGCACTAACCTGTCTATTGCTTTGATAGTGCAGGTTGTTATAGGCTGACTTGTCTATCTTTTGCTGTTACTCATCCATGTTAGTCTGCCTCTGTCTCTCTTACCTTGTAGTTTCTCTTCCGAGATTACTTTTAGTAGGCTGCGTTGTCTTTTAACATGCCCCAAAAATCCAGTTTGTCTTGTTTGAATTGTGCTTTGTAGTTCTTTTTTTCTTTTTTAGTTGTTTTAAGACTTTTTTTTCATGAACAACTAAAACAATATGAAAGAACATTTGCTGAGTTCAATCAACAAGAAAGGACACTTCATATACAAAACAAAAAATATGAATATTAATTATTATTATTATTAGTAGAGTCTATTATCTTTTTTATATTATATAGACTTTGTGAAACAACTGAATAAAAAGGTCTAAATGAAAACATGGGGCATTAATCTGAAGAAGGAAGCAATTTCAAATAAAGCATGACATGAATTACGAGTTGAATGAGCGAATAAAAATGGAATGTATTTAACCAGCAAGCAACAATACCCATCACCATCTACTGAAATATATTGAGTCCACTGTGTTTGAAAGGAGTGAATGTAAGTTAAATTAAATGCTAACAAATAATTAATTTTTTTTTTTTCGTTCGCCAGCTTTTACCTCTGACAAAGTCCCTAGAGACTAGGAACTCAATTTTGCGTATTAATCCATTTTTCAGCCATGTGCAGCCGTGTGCACAGGGGTCCCTCGCCGCACAAGCAGATAACTCCGACTTCGAAGGTATTCATATATTTTTTCCGTCGATGAGTAATTGACGTTTCAAGCCAGGCCTCGCTGCTGAGACCAGGGGCAGTTGCCGCAGAGAGAAATCATAAATAAAAATCCAAACTGGTGCAGCCGGGATTTGAACCCACAACCTCCCTGTCTTGAGGCGGGCGTCTTGCCTCGAGACCAACCAGTCTCCAATAATTAATATAAAGGAAAGAGAAAGTTGAGAAAATACTGTGATATAAAGGACAAGTGACAAACAACAATAAAGTAAAGATTTCCTTCAAGCTTTGCCAGGCACATGGAGAATATAATGTTAATGACCATATTTTTCTATGACCACTGCACATTTTTGGGTCATGTGGTTGGTGTCATGCCAGACCTACTTTGCTTCACAGAAAAAAAATTTTTGGTACTCATTTTTGGAGGCTGGGTGTTTCCCCACTTCTAGGCATTGAACCTAGGCCCTTCTGATCAGGAAGCAAGCACACTAACCACTCAGCCACTGAGGCTCCTAAAATCAAATAATAACAACAACACAATTCAATAAAAAAATACAAGTAAACAAATAGACCAAACACACATACTTCCTCTATGTTCTTCTTTGCTCTCATATCAGAAGGCTGAGTCATGTGGCCAGTTAGCCTCATATTGCCATGAACAGTTAATGCATCTTCTGGGTGGTCAGTGTTGATTCCAACCTTCCCCATATGGTAAACAGATTCTTGAACCTGACCTTTCTGCCACATCACATCTACATCACTGTCAAACTGGCCTGGGTTTGATGCCTTAAAAAAAACATTTTTAAAGTTTTATGACAATGAATTAAGAACCACTTAACACATTCAATATCAAGGGGGTTTAACATGCAGTCATCATCATTAAGTACCGGGCCTACTGTGATCATGTTTTTCCACAACTTTTGATCTCGACAGTTCTTTATCATTTCTGTTGTTGACCTTATGCCAAGCCATTCACTTAAGCTGTCTGGTATTTTCTCTCTTTGCTTCCCTCTATCTCTTCGTCCTTCAAATTTTTCCAGTTGTCACAATATATTCCAATTGTTCTCTTCTCATTACATGGCCAAAAAGTGATGATTGTTTCTTCCTAATATTGGAAATTAGCTCTCTTTTTGCTTTGACCTCTTTCAGAACATTTTCATTACTCTTCTTAGCTGTCCATGGTATTCTCAACATTTTTCTGTAAAACCACATTTCTACAGACTCCAGTGATTTTCTTGTCTGTTGTCCTATTGTCCATGATTCACATCCATATGTTAAGACTGGCTCTATATAACATTTAAGAACTCTTTTTCTTGTTAACACACAGTAGTCAGGCCATTTTTCTGAACAAACAATTTTTTTAATAATAGCAAGAAAATAAATGAAAATTCATCTTGAAGAAAATTGATTAAAATTTGCAAACTTGCTGTTTATCTGGACAATTTGGCGGGAAGTCGGAAAAGAAATTAAATAAGAGAATCACAAGGTTTTAGTGGAAATAACTGTGAATACGTCAATAAATTAAAAACTGCCAAAAAGCTGGACTTTGGTTTTTCCAGTCAGTTACTAGAGTCATGTTTTGCGGTTCATGGTATGGATGTTTTAAGTGAATGTAAAGTGCAATCATTATAAACAATTATTATTTCCTTTATCATTTCTTTATTCACGTGCTACAAAAAGTATTCGTGAACAACATTCAACCACATTAGCATCCAACAATTATCTTGTTTTTATTTTTCCACATAATTAAACTGTCCTAAATCTTTAACATCTTTCTACAACAGTTTTACATCTATCTATTGACCTTTTGAGCCGTAGCCGGTCCATAGGGCGTAGACCAAGATACACCTTCTCCTATCTGAATTTTTGTTCTAGCAGTTTTCTTTTAAAGATATTTTATCAAATCTCGCCATCTGTCTCTGTTCTGTGCAAGCAGCTCTATCTCATTGAGGGAGCCGAATCCTGCTGCTCTTGCCTCTCTCTTCAATGTTCTTCTCAGTGTCTCCCTGGGTCTTCCTCTTTTTCTCTTACCTGTTGTTTCCCATATGAGGGCTTGCTTTGCTATTCGGTGATTATCTCTTCTCATCACATGTCCAACATATGACCATCGTCTTTTCTTTATTACTGAAGATATTAGTGGTTGATTGGAGATTTTTCTAATTTCCTCGTTTGTTTTGAATTCGTTCCACGCTATACCAAGTATTTTCCTTAGACATTTATTTTCGAATGCGTTCAATTTTATTTCTATATCTCTTGTTGTTTTCCAGCTTTCACACGCATACGTAAAGGTTTGATAGTACATTTGATTTGAATAGCCTAAGTTTTGTGTTTGTGCTGATTAGTTTTGATTTCCACAACTTTTCAAGGCTTCTGAAAGACATTGCTGCTTTAGCCATTCTGATTCTAATTTCTTTACTTGTATCCCCTTCTCAATCAATGTGACTTCCAAGATAGTTAAAGTGATCGATCTCTTCTACTGCTTTGTTTTCCATGTATATTTTGTCATCTGTTGGAATTAAACTATGCATGACTTTAGTCTTTTCATGATTGATCTCAAGCCCAAGTTTGCTGGCTAATGTTTTTTACAGTTTTACATGCTGCCATAAATTTTGTTTCTCCTGCTGTGGCATGTCAACAAAATGTGATGAACTTTTACGTCATTTACCTAAATTTTCTAAATGCATATATCTGTTATAGTGGTGGTTTTTAATTGATGCAAACTAACAGCTGAATACTTTGACTATCACAAAAACTTGTTAATGGGAGTTTCATACCTGCTTCTTAGTGAGGGTTTTACTCTTGATGACAAGTTAAGTTTTGCTCGTGTCAGCTTGCTAGAGTTTTGCTTCTGGCAGCTTGTTAAGAGTTTTGCTTTTGGCCGCTTGTAAGAGTTTTGCTCCAGGCAGTTTGTTAAGAGTTTTGCTCCTGGCAGTTTGTTAGAGTTTTGCTTTTGGCAGCTTGTAAGAGTTTTGCTTTTGGCAGCTTGTAAGAGTTTTGCTTTTGGCCACTTGTAAGAGTTTTGCTTCTGGCAGTTTGTTAAGAGTTTTGCTTTTGGCCGCTTGTAAGAGTTTTGCTTCTGGCAGTTTGTTAAGAGTTTTACTCCTGGCAGTTTGTTAGAGTTTTACTCCTGGCAGCTTGTGATAATTTTACTCATGTCAGCTTGTGAAAGTTTTACTCCTGGTAGCTTGTTAGAGTTTTACTCCTGCCAGCTTGTGACAGTTTTGCTCAGTACATCAATGAACATCAAATGGCATGACATCTGAGTTCGTTACTTTTTCCTGCCATTTTTTGTTCATTATTACATACCTAATGCATCAATTTACTAAATGTTGTGGGTGTATTGCTAATTTATATATTTTGTTATTTCTCAAGTGAGAGAGCGATCATGACTGTGGTTCCAAGATAGCTGAATCCTTGTACTAATAAATGTGGGCATCTCTTCAAGGTTATGAAAGTGGGTTTGGTGTTTCCTTGCACTAGAATTACAGTTTTCTATACACTTATTATTAATGAGTCTAGGTTGCATGATTTGACCAAGCTCTCAATATATGGTTACAAGTATCTTCATTATCGGCAACTGGAGCTGCTTTGCCAGCAAAGAGTAGATCTCTTATCTTGTCTACCCCATATGTTAGCATATCATAACAATTACTCCATATACTTCATTCTCTGGCATACTCTATTCTGTCTACCTCACACTTTAACTTATCATAAAAAGTATCTGTCTACTCTATAATTTATAACAATAACTTTGTTTACTCCATACTTTGACTTACCCTAACAATGATTCTATCTGAAACACTTCCCACAAGCATGTAGTCTTTATCTCCACAGTGAGCATGCAAGCTAACCACAAGAAGAAAGTAGCGTTGGTCTGGGTTAGGCTTTCCTTTCTTTCTCATATTATTGCTAGTTGTCTCACTGAAATGCAGACGACCAACTGTGACCTTAGTCTCCTGGTCTGCTGGAAGGTCAACCCTGAGAAATGGATGCATTGAATTAAGGTTTACATGATGATGTGACTGAATGTCATGGCTGTTGGCCACTAGATCCAGAAGATGATGTGGTAACTACAATGGCATTCCTGATATACTAATTTCTACTGGAGAAGTTGGAGGTTGTCTATCTTAGAGCTACTGTAAACACTAGGTCTTCTATATCAACAGACCACTCTTCCTCCCCCCCCCTCCCCCACTCCCCACAAACACACACACACTAATTTCTGGAACTACAGAGATCACTATCCTGTTTTTGTTTTGATCACAGACTGTTAGCAAGGATTCTAAATGGGAGGTGAATTAAAGTCTTGATCAGGTGTAAGTCACTGATCTTTCCATGGCAGCTATTGCTTAGCTCATGTTCCAATAAAATTAAAAATAACAAATAAATAAAAGAAAATATATTTCTTGTGAATAGATTAATTTTCACATCATAACTTAATAATCTTTACATTAATATATTGTTAATGTACTAATTACTTGTACATTATCAAGCAAAACAAATTTACTTGTAATTATATTGCCAAATATGTTTTTTTTTATTCTACAAATGTAAATAATGTTTATATTTACACTTACTTGACTGGATTAAATGACTTTTTGCTTCTATCAGATTGAGACTGCTCAATTTTTATGTTCTGGTTTTGTGATTCCATCTTCATGTAGGAAATAAAACATGAGTCAACTATGTGCACATTTATTGCAAAACAACAAATGGTAATTTTGACAATTTAGCTAAATAAATGCATAGTTTAATGTAATCAGGGTGCAACATCAACGAAGATGGTGTAACAAATAAACAACTGTGCAGTTGTTCACTTACAACCAAATTTTCTTTCAACACTCTCTTTACCATATAAAATCAAGAGCTTCCTTTAGTTGTTCAACACAAGAATTATATTTCTTCTGTTTTATAACTCGAAGATAACATATGACATTACAAATGATGTGCAGGCATACATAACATTTAAGAACTCTTTTTCTTGTTTCTATTGTCAAAAATGGATTGCATAGTATCTTCCTCATTTTCTGGAAAGCTGCTTTTGCCTGAGCCATTCTGCATCTCACCTCTTTTGTACATCTTCCGTCTGAGGTTAACAAAGTTCCCAAATATTTAAATTCATTTACCTGTTTTAATATTGTTCCACTAGTCTTTATTTTGCACTGAGGTGATGTCTTTTTCTTTGTTGTTACCATTACTTCTGTCTTTTTGCTATTAAGGCTGAGTCCTTTATTTTTGCTTTCTTTCACTATAATGTCCAACATTTCTTACAACTCATTTTCACTCTTAGCAATTAATACTGTATCATCAGCATACCTTAGATTATTTATATCATGACCTCCAATTGTTATTCCAGGCATGCCCCTTATGGATCTTAAAATAATCTCACTATAAATATTAAACAAATCTGGTGACAGCACACAACCTTGTCTAACACCCTGTTTTATTTCTTGAAACATTCCCAGTTTTTTTCCAGTTCTTATGGCCGCTGTTTGTTGCCAGTACATGTTCTGTATTATTCTTAGATCTTTGCTGTCTACGTTTATGCTTTCCAAAATTTTGATTATTTCTTGGTGCTTTACTTTGTCAAATGCCTTGGTGTAATCTATGAAACATAGGTATAGATCTGTTTTCACCTCTATGGCTCTTTCTACTAAAGATCTTATGATATATATATATGGCATTGCTCGTTCCTTTACCTCCAAAAAAACCAAACTGTTCATCGCTAATTTCTGGACTGATTTTGTTTCGCACTCTTCGCATGATGATTCTTAGTAATATCTTAGTCATGTGACTCATAGGCTTATTGTGCGATGATCATCACACCAGATTTCTTTGGTAGGGCTATGAATATTGATTTGAGCAGGTCGTCTGGTATATATCTGCTGTTCTAGATATCATTCAATATTTTTGTTATTATTTCTATTCCAAAATCACCCATGGCTTCAATCTCTTCTTTAGTTATACTAACCTGGTCCAAGAGCTTTTCCTGCTTTCATATTGCGCAAGGTGTCTTCCACTTCTTCTCTGAGTATTTCTAGTCCTTCTCCATTATCCTTAATATTTACTTCTGTTCATTCATTATTATAAAGATCTTTAATGTATTCTGACCATCGTTCCCTTATGCTTTCTTGATCAATCAACAGTTCTCCTTCCTTTGATCTTAGACATCCATTTTTTGATTGTGCTTTTCTTCCTGTTAATTCCTCAATTTGTTTGTAAATAGCTTTAGCATCTCTTTTTTGTTGCATTTCAATCTCTTCGCATCTCTCTTTTAGCCATGCTTCTTTTGCTTCATTGCATTTTATTACAATTTCTTTATTTAATCTCTTATACTTATCTTTATTTTCTTTATTTCTTCTTCTTGTATCCATTAGCTGCAAAATGTCATCTGTCATCCATTTCTTTCTTGAATTTGTCCTCACTGGTGCTATGAACTCTTTTGATGTTTGTTGCATTGATTCTTTTAGCATTTCCCACTGTTCATCAATGCTTTGTATCTTCTCTATTGCATTGTATCGGTTCTGAATTGTGATTTTATATTTGTCTTGCAGCTTCTTGTCTGATTTGAGTAAATCTAAATTTAACTTGATGTTAATTGAGGCTCGTTTTGTTGTTTTTAATTTTACTCTAAGCTTTCCCACAACTGGTACATGATCACTATTGCAATCTGCGGTCTAGTTTTCAAACACACCAGACTGTTCCTAAATCTATTGCTTATAATTATGTAATCAATTTGATTACATACGTTGTCTCCTGGGCTTTTCCATGTCCACAGATGTCTTGTATGTTGCTTAAACCAGGTGTTTCCTATCATCATGTTGCGTGTTCTTGCCCAGTCAATAAGTTTCTCACCTCTTTCATTCCTCTCGCCTAAGTCAAAATGACCAACTACTTCCTCAACTCTTTCCTTTCCTACTTTTGCGTTAAAATTCCCTAGAACTATGGTGTTTTCATGTGGTTTGCATTTATGAAGTGCCTCATTTAACTCGTAAAATTTATCAATTGTTTCCTCTAGACTGTCTGCTGTTGGTGCATAAACTTGTATAAGATTTATGTCCATTGGCTTTCCATTCAATTTCACTAAAAGTACTGTAAGAAATAGGAAAGTAATTCAAGATATTGAATAAATCATAATAAACAGTGGTAGCATAAATATGAAAGAAAGGATGAGATTAGGAGTAGCCTCCGTCAGTCATAGTTGACTATGGATTTTTCAGCACCCCTAGAAATTTTACTTTTTCTTTTCTTTCACCATGAATTCTCTTTTTCTCTGATCTGTCTGCTTCTTATCTGTCTGCATCTTAAGAATGAGATTACACCAGGAAGTATTTAAGAACCTACCTTAACACCATAAAAGTGAAGAAAGTAGGTGTCAATTTTTTTAACTCCTTCCATTGTGCGAAGATATTTTGCATTTCCTTGGAGACGCATATGAACTGTGACCTGGAAATGGTTCTTCTTCTGACAAACAAAAGCTTCATCTGGCACAGAGAAATTGAAGCCTTTATCTGCATCAACTCTGTATTGTGGAGTTGGCCTGTTAAAAATATCAGAAATATGTATTCATTTAAAAGAACCCACAATTAAATTATAAATCTAAATTGAATACAATCACATAAAAGATACAGACATCTACAAAGAACCGCATTAAGGATATTCTGAACATCAGATCATACAACAAGATCAGAAATGAATATATCTGGGAGAGAACAGAACAAGGGTCAGTCATACAACAAGATCAGAAATGAATATATCTGGGAGAGAACAGAACAAGGGTCAGCCATACAAGGGTCAGTCATACAAGGGTCAGTCATACAAGGGTCAGTCATACAAGGGTCAGCCATACAAGGGTCAGCCATACAAGGGTCAGCCATACAAGGGTCAGCCATACAAGGGTCAGCCATACAAGGGTCAGCCATACAAGGGTCAGTCATACAAGGGTCAGTCATACAAGGGTCAGTCATACAAGGGTCAGTCATACAAGGGTCAGCCATACAAGGGTCAGCCATACAAGGGTCAGTCATACAAGGGTCAGCCATACAAGGGTCAGCCATACAAGGGTCAGCCATACAAGGGTCAGCCATACAACAGGTTATGATTAGAAAATGGAAATGGATTGGATGAACTAAGAAAATATGGCAAAACAGGCATTGTCATGAACCAAAAAGCAAGAGAAAACAGAGATGACCCAAAGATACATGGAGAAGAGAAACCAAGAAAGCTCTCAAGGACATTAGCTTTAATAGGACAGAAATAAAGAAAATGTTCAGAAAAAAAGAATACAAGCATATACTTTGTACACCCGATACAAGCCTGAAGGATTTTTAATGGAAATGAACCATGTGAAAAGGGGTGAAAAGAGACAGAGAGGGGTGAAAAGAGACAGAGAGGGGTGAAAAGAGACAGAAAGGGGTGAAAAAGAAAAAAGAAAGTAGAAGAAAAATTAAAACTAACAATTTCAAAGTTTAAATTTTAACAAACCCTCATTATCAAGTGTCATGCAGGTTGGCGTAGGCGATCATATCTCTTCACATCACTCGGTCCTTAAAACATGTCATCATTTCAGTCAGGGATCTTTTATTATGCCATTTGGATAAGTTGTTCAATATTTTGTCTCTTGGTATTCCTCTGCTCTTCATTCCATTCATTCTGCATGCTGTTATAATATTCTTAATGCCATCTTTTTCGTATGACATATATAATAAATGTAGATTGTAAACACTCATTTTAAACATTCTTCATTAGAAATTTCCGCTGTCCATGGAATTTATATCATTCTTCTGAAACCACATCTTAGCTGCCTCTAATGCTCTTTGTGTTGTCTTACTTATTGCCCATGACTCACTTCCATATAGTAGAATAGGTTTGATCTAACACTGATAATTAAACTTGACAAATGGCTAATATAATTAATCTACAACCATTCTTGAAAGAATAAGCTAGTCAATGTTTGGAAAGGCTTGTAGGATCAGTGACTCAAAAGTGATCAAAACCTCAGTGCAACTATTTTTTCAGGGCTCCCTAGAAACAGTCCACATCACAGCAGGCAGACAATTGAGATTAGGATCATCATTATCTCCACACAGTGAGAACGGTTGACATAGAAGACTTAACATTTGCACTACCCACTAGGATATACAAGTTCCAATAATACCAGCAAAAACTGGGAAATTACTAAAGCCATTGCAGTCTATCACATCAACTGGATCTAAGAATTAAAAGTCTTAAGATTCAATGTTGATCCTACAGCATTAACCTCAAACTCATCTCATCTACTGTTCTGTTGTTATCATGTAGATATCACTGTCCTTATATTGACATTTTAAAAAAAGACATATATATCTCAAAGGCATCAGTGTCAAGGACACTAAGCATGAATTTTTAAGAGAAATTTGAGGCACTGACCGCACACTCATTGCAGAAAGCAGCTAAGGTTTATCAATCTATCACCAGTAGAATAAAGGAATTTAAAAGTGAATAAAGAATGAGGTGAAAACACAATCTTCATGAGAGGAAGCATAAAGCGTATTTAATACATAGAAATAGTGTACCACAAGAGTCATAAGTATGCATGCCCTTTGCTGTCTACTGAATGGGAACTGAGTACCTATGGGCTTGCTCTGAGTGATGTTGATTCTTCATTATCATCAATCAAATAAAGAAATGTCAATGTTTTCCAACCATATGAAATTTTATCAATTCTTCTACCATATAAATATCACTACTGTTACCTTCCACTCAGAGCCATAATAATGGGCACAACAAAATTCACTTACAGGTCATTAAGATCTATAATAACAGGCACAACAAAATTCTCTTACAGGTTTTTGAGATCTATAATAACAGGCACAACAAAATTCTCTTACAGGTCATTGAGATCTATAATAACAGGCACAACAAAATTCTCTTACAGGTTTTTGAGATCTATAATAACAGGCACAACACAATTCTCTTACAGGTCTTTGAGATCTATAACAACAGGTACAACAAAAGTCACTTACAGGTCTTTGAGATCTATAATAACAGGCACAACAAAAGTCACTTACAGGTCTTTGAGATCTATAATAACAGGTACAACAAAATTCACTTACAGGTCTTTGAGATCTATAATAACAGGTACAACAAAATTCACTTACAGGTCTTTGAGATCTATAATAACAGGCACAACAAAAGTCACTTACAGGTCTTTGAGATCTATAATAACAGGTACAACAAAATTCATTTACAGGTATTTGAGATCTATAATAACAGGTACAACAAAATTCACTTACAGGTCTTTGAGATCTATAATAACAGGTACAACAAAATTCACTTACAGGTCTTTGAGATCTATAATAACAGGTACAACAAAATTCTCTTACAGGTCTTTGAGATCTATAATAACAGGTACAACAAAAGTCACTTACAGGTCTTTGAAATTTTTAATAACAGGCACAATAAAAGTCACTTACAGGTCTTTGAAATTTATAATAACAGGTGCAATAAAAGTCCCTTACAGGTCTCTAGAGTCTATAACAACAGGCACAACAAAAGTTACTTACAGGTCTTTGAGATCTCCATCAGTCAAAATTGCCCACTGAGACTGACAGTAAGGCAGCCATTTAATCACTTGATATGTGCTGTCAATAAATGCTCCATTGGAGTCAATGTCATAAGGTGAAAGGTCATCATCTCCAACTGAACATTCTCCAATGTAACTGCTGAACTGCGAACCTGTTGATAATACATACAGAACAAATGAACTAACAAACAATAAAAAGCATGCAACAATTATTAAAAACAATAACATATTCTTACTTGTCATTGTCTGTCTCAACATATTATTTACAAAATTGCGTTCAGATTTAGTAATGAAATTTGACAAAATCAATATCTTGTCGTCTTAAATAAGGATTTTATAAACTCAGAGACATAGAGATAAGATGTTTGAGAAAGGCGCTTAGAGTAACCAGAACATAGAAAATCAGAAATTATGTTTTAAAAGAGAGATTGAGCATACAGAGACAACAAATGAAATGGTTTGCTCATCTGGAAAGATTCTATATCACACAAAACATATTAAAAGGGGAAATAGAAGAACAGCTAATGGTAGACTCAAAATAGGATGGACTGACAACAATCAAGAAACACTGCAACAACATGACTGAAGCTGACAAAAGGGCAAGAACTAGAATTTTATATCTCCTTCTATACCTGAAGAGGAAGTTAAGAGAGATAGAAAGAGAGAGAGAGAGAGAGAGAGAGAGAGAGAGAGAGAGAGAGAGAGAGAGAGAGAGAGAGAGAGAGAGAGAGAGAGAGGAACTCAGAGACTCAAACATGTTTTAGTAGCTTGCATTCTGTACAATCTCTAAAGCATCAACAGCAACAGTTTTACTTCTGGCAAGTTCTATCAAATAGAAAATGTTTGAAAGGGAAAGTGTATCTTTTTCCTCCAGGAGTTAGAGGTTGCAGCTACCTTATCTATTTAAAATAAGAACACTTGTTACAGAAACAACAACAGAGAAACACATTCTATGATCAATGAACAGCACAAAATAAAATAACATGATCTTATTCAAGAAAACAGAAAAATCATGAATGTACTCTTATTCCATGTGAAGATCTCACCACAGTGCGTGAAATCAGCAGTGCTGGTGAGGTTCCTATAAATCAACACAATATATATGGTTATGGAAGGCCCCGGTATCACTGTAAACGAATTAAAATCCATAATTGCTCAACCGCCCGTGCCAGTGGAATCATCCAAATTACTATCTCATTGCCAGTGAAATCATCCAAATTACTATCTCATTGCCAGTGGAATCATCCAAATTACTATCTCATTGCCAGTGGAATCATCCAAATTACTATCTCATTGCCAGTGGAATATCCAAATTACTATCTCATCTCCCAAACAAAGGAAGGTAGTTGTAGTCCCCATCATAGCAGTCTCAGCACACACCAAAAGACAAAAGGCGAAGCTGCACAGAAAGTGAACACAGTCATCTGTTCTCCGTCATACGATATCATCATTCATCGTAAATAATCGGAATATTGAAATACGATCAAAACGGATAAAACGCACAGCTCACGGTGTGCATAGAGCACTTAACTCAGTAGCTCCTGCAACAAGCCAGACTTGAAATATGAGGAAACTGCAACAAGGAACACTTTTCAGATATAGCCTTTAATGGTTCCTGCCGCCTATCCACCATATTGACCAGAAGAACAATATATATATATATATATATATATATATATATATATATATATATATATATATATATATATATCTATCTATCTATTGACCTTTCGAGCCGTAACCGGCCCATAGGGCGTAGACCAAGATACACCTTCTCCTATATGAATTTTTGTTCTAGCAGTTTTCTTTTAAAGATATTTTATCAAATCTCGCCATCTGTCTCTGTTCTGTGCAAGCAGTTCTATCTCATTGAGGGAGCCGATTCCTGCTGCTCTTGCCTCTCTCATCAATGTTCTTCTCAGTGTCTCCCTGGGTCTTCCTCTTTTTCTTTTACCTGTTGTTTCCCATATGAGGGCTTGCTTTGCTATTCGATTATTATCTCTTCTCATCACATGTCCAACGTATGACCATCGTCTTTTCTTTATTACTGAAGATATTAGTGGTTGATTGGCGATTTCTCTAATTTCCTCGTTTGTTTTGAATTCGTTCCATTCTATACCAAGTATTTTCCTTAGACATTTATTTTCGAATGCGTTCAACTTTGTTTCTATATCTCTTGTTGTTTTCCAGCTTTCACACGCATACGTAAGGGTTGATAGTACATTTGATTTGAATAGCCTAAGTTTTGTGTATATACATACACGAATACACGCACACACATGCACATGCACGCGCACACACACACACACATAAATGTGTGAGAGAGAGAGATAGATAGACAGAGAAATAGATTAGACAGACAGACATATAGATTAAACATACAAATCTATCTATTGTCCTTTCGAGCCGAAGACGGCACATAGGGCAGAATAACAATCTCAAAAACAGAAACCCTGCATGCCAAAATGGCACATATTGCAGATATCACTGCTTTAAAATCCTAGGCTCTGTTTCCATAACAATACTTTTTACAATGACAGCTTGTCAAGCCATCGATCAACCTCCTTAGTCATCTCTTAGGTAGGTAGGCAGGCAGACAGACAGACAGACAGAGACAGAGAGGCAGAGAGGCAGGCAGGCAGGCAGGTAGACAGACAGACAGACAGATAGATAGATAAATTGACAAACTAATGGATCGATTAGATAAACTGACATAATATAAATAAAGATAAGGAACATCAAATGGCAACACAAAGTAACCAACTCTTACATCTTGTGTTGAGCCAATCTCCCATCCATCATGGCAACACATAGAAGTTAAAGATTAAGGTGGTTGGGTCAGATGAGAAGAATGGACAACAATCATATTCCCAATTCTTCTTCTTCCTTCCAGCTCCCTGTGGAGCATAGGTCTTCAACAAACACTTTCCAAGCCGTTCTGTTTCTTGCCATTCTTTTAAGATCATTCCATGTCTTCCCCATCATCTTCATCTCTGCTTCCACATGTCTTCTCCAAGAATATCTATCTCTTCCTCTTTGTCTCTTCCCCTGGGGATTCCAAAAAAGGGCCTGTCATGTAATATTCTCAGTTGACTTGCATAGTGTATGTCCTATCCAGCACCATCGTCTTCATCATATCCCTTTGTCCACTTGTATTTGACTGGTGCTTTCCTACAATTCTACATTATCACTAATATTTTTATAACACTTATATACTTATTTATATCACTAATTATTTTTTGTCATACCATTTCCCACCTTTTATTCTGCGCAAGCAGAGCTTTTTTTCCTGTGAGGTATGCAATGGTACGCAGTACTAGCACCTTTTAGTGTTTTATTAAAATTCCCACTTTTTTACAGTAATAAATAATATTCAGTTATTGAGTTATTTACGGGTCATCATCATTGCACTTCGAACATGTCCATAGTTGCCTCCTCAGCAAGTAATAAATATACTTCATGGTCTTCAATAATATCTTCAAGAAAATAAATTCCAGGGAGACAACTTCCTCTAAAGTACACTTTGGACACAATTGCAGTATCTTCCTGTGAATGTTAAATGGGTTTCTCGCATATGAACCTTATAGTAACTTCATCTAGGTCATCTCTACTTGTACGGACAACCTCTGCACTGATGTCCATCAGGATAGTGGGTACTCCTCTCACCAAATTCATTCCTAGCAAATATATGGATTCATGGCTACTCTAATGTTGTTATTCTGCAGTTGATACCAAAAGCAAGAAGCGATGTAGAGATGATGAGGGTATATCAGAGGATATCTTGAAAGTGTGGAAGCTGCTGTAAAATATTCACGGTGAGTAACGGCACTTTTTTCCCATAAAAATGCACTGTAATAATTTATATAATATTTAAGTTCAACTCTAGCAGTTAAGTTCAACTTAAGGATGCTCTTAAGTCGTTAATCTGCAGTTGAAACCCAAAGCAAGAAGTGATCTAGTAATGACAAGTGTATATAAGAGGATATGTTAAAAGTGTAGAAGTAGATATAACAACATCTTCAGGATGAGTACCGATACCTTTTATCCCAGAAAACGGCACTGTGTAGAAACATCCATTAATGATGGTCTGTTTCTTTGTGATTGTCATTTTTGTTATTCTCCATGTTTCACAGCCATGCAATAAGATTGATTTAACAATTGAGTTGAAAAATTGTATTTTTGTATGTAACCTAATTTCTTTGGATATCCATATGTTTCCTAGTGCAACGAAGGTTCCTCTTGCTAGTATCCTTATTTTGGTATCATTCTCTGTTCCTCCTTCTTTGTCTATATTACTGCCCAGATATATGTAAGATTTTACATTTTGTAGAGGTATTTCTCTTGTTGTTATTTGATTATTGTCAACCGCATTAATTCTCATGTATTTTGCCTTATCTCTATTTATTTTCAGTCCCAGCTGTTGTGGTCTCTCATCAAGTATACTTATTTTATCTTGCATCTGTTGATGATTATGTGATAGGAGAGCTATGTCATCAGCAAAGTCTAAGTCATTAAGTTGCTTGGTCAGTGACCACTAGATTTCATTTCTGTTGTTCTGTGTTATTCTCATAATCCCATTTATGGCCAGCAGAAAAAGAAATGGATATAGAAAGCATCCCTGCCTTACTTTTGTTCTTATTTCAAATGTTTCCGCAAGGCGCCCTTCTTGTACAACACTACAATTCATTCCTTCATGCACCATCTTTATCAGGTTAATAAACTTCATGGGGATTCCATAATGATTCAGCAACTTCCAAAATATTCCTCTGTCTAAACTATCAAATGCCTTTTCGTAATCTATGATACTACTATAAAGTGAGGACTGCAGTTCCAAATTTTGTTCATCTATTAAACGTATGTAGTTACTTGATCAGTGCATGATTTGTTTTCCCTAAAACATCTCTCAAATGTTTCTCTATGGCCTCTTTTAGTCTCTCCAGAATGATTCTGCTTAGTACTTTTCCTGGCACTGATAGCAGCATAACTCCCCTGTAATTTGTGCACTCCTGTAAACTTCCTTTCTTTGGTAGTTTGATCATATAATCTTCTTTCCAGTCTTTAGGTATTTCTTCCTTCTCCCATATTTTTTCTAATAAATTATGTAGCATCTTGGCAGAGGTGTTAATATCTGCTATGATGGCTTCTGATGGAATTTCATCTGGTCCTGTTGCTTATTCCCAATTATAATTTAGGGTCGGAAAGTACAAAAGAGCTGACTAGGGCTGAGATATGAAGCTGTTTGCAGGGCTTCCTTGAGAGAATTCTCTATCAGCGAAAGGGAAAACTGGGAAAACATAGCATCAGATTATAGCATACATAGAACAAAAATAAAAAAGTAGCTCAGCATCATTATTCAAGGAAGTGATGATATTAAAACCAGAAAACAAATGGCACAGGAGAAAGGAGTTAGGGATAAACAAAAATATAATTATAGAAAAGAATACAAGGCAGGCAGGCTAAAAACAAGACAAACTACCTTAGGATTATAACAACACATTAAGGTCAGTTACCTGGAGGTTCTTGTTTAATGTTGAGTAAACCATTCATCCCATGTATCATGTTTGAGGTGAGTGTGCCTGTTGGTGAGTCTGAGTACTTTCTTTTCTTAGTGACCTGACTGGCAATGTTTGACATGCTGAAAAGAAGAAAATTATAACAGATTGAGACACCACTTTATGAAAATATTTATTTTCTTTTTTCTCTGTTGCCTTTCAGCAGTGAGGGAAATTAAATGTTTGGGTCAATGCTCTGTGGTGTGTTTCTGCATGGTTCATCTTTGCGGTGTCTGTTATCTCATTAAAGCATTGTCATTTCTAGCTTTACATTTTCTTCTCCTTCCATTGTTTCTGGGTATTAAGGCTCTCTGAGAGCACTGTCATATGTTGTTCATGTTATATATCCAAACAGTTTTATTTTTTGTTTCTTTAGATGTTCAAGTACTGGAGTTTCTCCAACTCATTTCTAAACATCTTCATTTCTGATTCTGTCTCTACTTGTCACATTAAGAATGTTTCTTAGGCATTGCATCCCTACTGTGATTATTTTCTTTCTTTCCTTTGGCTATTAATATTCAAGTCTGACATTAACAGCAGAGTGTTCGGAGGAATACTGTCTTATAGTTTGTTTCTTTGTATTTGAAGATAACTGTTTTTTCTTTAATATATAGAAGTACTGATATCTCTGATTTCAGGGAAATTTTAAAAATAACAACCAACATTTATTACGGCAATATATTAACCTCTTTCTTGGGTCTGTAGAGTGGTTAATTGAGGGGCTGTAAATAAAGGCAGCACACACAGAAAGGTTTGGGTTTTTATTTCACCCACATTAGAAGAAAATAGATCCATCCTTGGCAGCTTAAAATTCTGAACCACTATTTATTCTATAATAATTTGGCAAGTTAAAAACAACACCGCCGGAATGGAAATGGAATAAAGGAATAATTAAAGACTTTCCTACAAAATAAGGACTTTCTACATTCTATCAGTGCTGATGACAAAAATTAATAGATTGCTAAACAATTGCTCTCCAAAGCAGTAGATCAGAAACTAAGGAAAAAACAAGCAGGCCTCAGAAATATAACAGAGCAGGCCTCAGAATATCAGAGGATATTTTCATAAATTTGGCTGATGTAGAAAAGGCTTTTGATAGCATATTAAGATATTTCAATAAATATGAAACTACATCACTATTTAGACTGCATAAACTGGGAGTGATGATTAGTATTGCCAAAATAGAACAATACTGAGAATGAATGAAAGGAAATGTCAGCCAATACCAAATTGGTATGGCTAGTTATTGGATGCTGTTAAACACTTTGAAGAGAAGACTGGAGCACCTATGGATCTGTCCAGAGTACAGTTGTGATATTCCTAACAAAACAGAGACAGGTTGTGGAAAACTGTAGACTTATGGACACGGGTCATCTGCAAATTATGGCCATGGATTGCATAAAGTGGATAATTTTGTTGTTGCATAATATTTTAGTGAAATACACTAGAGCTGATGGCTCGGTAGGTTACTTTCTGGTCAGACAAATGGCAAAACAACACAAATGCAAATATGAAGTAATTAGTCAACATTTTACCACAGCCGGCAATAGAAAAGGCTTGATCTCAGCCCAACTAGTGTGATGTTTTCAGTTTTGTGAGCAGTGGTGGCTGTGGGTAGGATTATGTCAGTCATCAATACCTCACAAAAGTGAGCCTTAACTAGTGATGTCATTTTTACTCCTAGACTTTTTCTTCAGTAGTAATCGTAAACATTCAAATCTGGTTAATGTATTCAAGTCTGGTTAATGTATTCAAATCTGGTTAATGTATTCAAATCTGGTTAATGTATTCAAGTCTGGTTAATGTATTCAAATCTGGTTAATGTATTCAAATCTGGTTAATGTATTCAAATCTGGTTCTTCTTTTTCTTTTCTCTTTCACTGATACCTAAAAGGTGTCGTGGTTTATATCATTTGTCATTCTTGAGCTGCTCGAACTGTCTGAATTAGTGATTTTCCTTTGTTGTTACATGTCTCTGTCACTGATACCTAAAAGGTGTCGTTGTTTATATCATTTGTCATTCTTGAGCTGCTCGAACTGTCTGAATTAGTGATTTTCCTTTGTTGTTACATGTCTCTGTCACTGATACCTAAAAGGTGTCGTGGTTTATATCATTTGTCATTCTTGAGCTGCTCGAACTGTTTGAATTAGTGATTTTCCTTTGTTGTTACATGTCTCTGTCACTGATACCTAAAAGGTGTCGTGGTTTATATCATTTGTCATTCTTGAGCTGCTCGAACTGTTTGAATTAGTGATTTTCCTTTGCTGTTACATGTCTCTGTCACTGCATCTATCCATCTTCTTCTGGGTCTTCCTCTTGGTCTTTTTCCATGCATTCTTGAGAAGAACGCCCTTGATGGTGATTGGTAAGGATTCATTCTGACCAGGTGGCCAAACCATTTAAGTTGTTGTTCTATATATTCTTGGCAGGGTTTAGTTCCTACCATTTTTCTTATGGTTTCATTTGGTATTCTATCTCTTCTTGTGTTGTTTGTTACTTTTCTCAAGCATTGCACCTCACATGTATTGATCTTTCTTAAATGGGATTTAGAAAGGGTCCATGTTTGACTTTCATAGCACAAAGTTGGTATGAAAATGCTATTTATTATTTGTTGTTTAGCTAGCATAGAAATGTTTGGATGTCTTAGCATTTCTGGTTAAAATCTGGTTAATGTATTCAAAACGCGGTGCCAGGGAGTACGGGTTCGATCCCACTACTAGACTAGACTAGACTAGACTAGACTAGACTAGACTAGACTAGACTAGACTAGACTAGACTAGACTAGACTAGACTAGACTAGACTAGATTAGATTAGATTAGATTAGATTAGATTAGATTAGATTAGATTAGATTAGATAGGCAGGCAGGCAGGTAGGCAGGCAGACAGACAGATAGATAAATAGGGTACACAAGTTTTTTTTTATAAGTGGTGGAATAAAAACTCTGAATTAAACACTTTATCATGACTTTATGGGACAAGCAGCCATTATTCTCCAACCCCACAGACTCCTTGGAAAATACCAGAAATGGGATAAATGCCATGAT
Source organism: Megaustenia siamemsis (assembly GCA_032433765.1). NCBI lineage: Eukaryota > Metazoa > Mollusca > Gastropoda > Stylommatophora > Ariophantidae > Megaustenia > Megaustenia siamemsis. The sequence continues at coordinate 35,875,180 of JAVIAB010000024.1, forward strand.
GTAGAAACTATTATGATAGTTCAGAAATTGTTATGATAGTTTTGACATTATTATAGGTAGTTTATAAATTATTATGGATAGTTCAAAAATTATTTTTATAGCTCAGTAATTATTATGATAGTTCAGAGATTATTATGATTATTCAGAAACTATTACAGATAGTTAACAAATTATTATGATAGTTCATAAACTATTATGATAGTTCCACAGCTGAACTTAAAAATACCTGCAGATACTACTACATGGCATTGGGCCGAAGGGCATCAGCTCAAAGGTCGCTGGATCCATAACAATAACATTATGATAGTTCATAAATTGTTATGATAGTTCAGTAATTGTTATGATAGTTCAGAAATTATTATCATAGTTTAGAAATAATGATGCCAGTTCGGAAATTATTATGATTGCTTGGGCTTATGGTTAAATGATAAACTGTGATAGAGATAACAATATGAAAAAAAAACCAAAAAAATACAAAAACATACGACTAAGACAAGACAAGATACAGATAAAAGGTTTGATGTGAAAATAGCATGCATCATTATGAATAAGTAAGAATCACCACAAATATCACAACTTTTCATTTTGATTCTTACCTTCCCATGTGTGCTGGAAGAATAGGGTGAGAAAGTGGTGGTGAGATCTGATGTGTGGGCAGATGCTGGCCCATGGATACAGATGCTGGATAAGGCAGTGGCACCCTCTGGCTCTGCTGATCTTGCTGCTGTTGAAGCTGAGGCAGTGATGGGCCTTGGTGATGATGATTTAGTTTTGAAGCCTCACCAATGTATGCTGGAGGGGCTTTATTTGGGGGCATGCCCCCTAGTCTGTTATTGTGAGTCAGATACATTGTCTGGGGTATGGAAGGTAAACTTCCTGGAATTGTTGACTTCAGATCTAAGAAGAGAGATTGATGTAATGATCAACATCATATATTTATGAGTTATAGAACAGGTGATATGACGCTCATTAGCTAGAAATTGTGAAATGATGAAAGATGGACTCGTGATAAAATAATTAGATTAATATTTTAACAAGGAATCCATTAGAATATGTGTTATACACAGCTATTTGTAATTTATACTTTATTTTGTTTGCTTGTGTCTTTCCAGGAAGATAAAATACATATGCTTCCTCTATTGTAAATTCAAAGTGATTAGAAAAAGCTGTATCTTAAAATTTTAAAAGTTTTCTATTTAAATAATTGAATATTGCACCTCAGAAACTCTGAATTTGCCCAAAAATATAATTCATGCATAAATATTAACTTTAGCTAAGAAATTTAAGTTGCATGTGAAATCACTTTCATAAAATAATATCAATTCAGGAAATGATCATTCATGAATGTTGTCAAATTTATAAGATTGTAACTAAAGTGCATACCTTTCAAAATTATAAAGGCTTCCTTTAATTTGTAAAGATTGTTATAAAAATTGGTACTCTCCAACCCAGAGGAGTAAACTTTATCCACTCTTTACTTTAATCTCTGGTCTCCTTTCAATTTCTTTCCTGTGTCACATTCTTATTCCTTCCTGCATTGTTTTTATTACAACTCTTGCTCTTCTTCCCCCTTGCCACCCCTATCATCTCTTTCTTTTACTCTTCTTCTCATTTTCTTTGTACCCAATGGGACACTTCCTTTCATTTTTCAAATTTTTCACTGTTTGGTTCCTTTGGTCTAATTAAATCCTACCTGCCCTATTGTCTATTAATCTTTTAACCAGACTCTACATAAATTCTGGCCACCATCTTTCACAAACTTTCTTAGATCTGTGTTCTTGTGTATCCTGACTCAGAGTTTTTTGTTTAATGTATATGGTTTATTTGATATATGAAGGCTTTTTACTTGTTATGTGAAGGTACTTGATGATGAAGATGACATAGTCAGGGGCAGACAACTGATTGTGCCTTCCCAAGAGGAAAACACAGTGAGTAGAAATCAAAGAGGGAAAACAAATATAAACTCAGCTCCCAAAAATATAAGCCTTCTTCTCTGTTCACCTGTCCTTATTTAAAAGGGTGTTAAGTGGACATAGACGAGTTGTGTTGTAACTTACAGCCAGGCACTATATCTGCCCCTTTCAACCTAATATATCAGATTTCAGTTTATATTTTTGGGTACTGGGCTGCCCTCCCTTTCAATCCTTATTTACTTGGCCAATCAATTTAGTTTTTACCCATGTCAATGTGGAGAAGGGAGAAGGATCTTGATCAGTTGTTGTTCTCTGATTGTGAAGAAAATAATAAGCTGCTCATAACTGACTGCTTTCATGAACTAGGTGCTGTTTTGGTCCAACCATGATGAAATCAAACATTTTGCACAAAATGGCATAAAATATCATAATTTAGTTGTAAACCACAACATAACATGATAACTGTTCTTTTCAGGGCATATATTTAGTTCTTGCCTAAAGTATCATCATCATTGTATTCAGACAATGTCCATGAGCATGCCATTCAAAGTGAATGATTAAAAAAACATAACTATACACAAGATAGAGTATCTACACAAGACATGAATCAATAAATAAGTGAGGAAAGTAGGAGAGTTTTTTTAATTATTTTTATTAAATTTAACTGAGAAAAATTATCAAAATATTTTGGCTAAACAAAATTTGCAAGAAAGAAAAACTCAACAACTGTAACAAACAAGAAATTCAAACAAAATAACAAGCAGAAGTTGGAAATAAGACCTAATTGAAGTTATAAGTAAATAAGAAACCATCAGAAGAACTCCAGATGGATGGCAAAGTAAAACCAAATCAATAATAACTTGTTTGAGAACAAACAGGGTGAAGATGCCCACGCCAGTGGAATCATCTGAACTGACATCTCATCTCATTGAAGGATCCAAGCAAAGAAAGGTAGCTGCAGTCCCCATCATAGCAGCTACAGCACATTTAACCGGGATGTAAGGATGTAGGAAAATAATGGAGTTAGGGACAGTGTAAGGAGAATTGAGAGAACCATCGTAGGTGTGGGAGAGTGACATTCACGGGATGATTGGTGAACTGTTTGTTTGGGTGAGTAGAGAGTGGGAGAGTCTAGTGATAATGGGAACTAGTGAAAAGCACGGAGGAGTGAATAGACTTAAGGGAAGTTTTAGGTGAGATAGAGGCTATGACGCAAATAAAATTCATTGGCTGGGAAATTACTTAGGTAGTTTTTAATTGGCTGAGGTATGAGATACTTAAGGTTGTGCAGAGAGTTTTCAGAGGAGAAATCACATGTAAGCTAAGGAAATAGGAGACTGGCATATAATGATGCATTTCTGTTTGTTGGACTATGCCAATAAAGTCTTACTATTCTTTTATACAAGAGACTTGAGTGTACAAACCATTTCATGTAGACAAGTGTGAGGTATTCCAACCCATCATACGAATCTGACACAATGTGAAGTACACAGATTTGATAGTCTACACCAACGATTGAGCACAGTCATTGAAGAAAAGAGTGAGCGGCCTTGGTGAGATTAAATTACACCACAAAGAGTTTCCACATAGTTGGCTCTCTACATATGAAACTCCCTCTACACATATACACCAAAAGACATAAGGCATAGCCGCACCGAACGTGAACACAACTATCTGTCCTTCATCATATGATATTATCATTCATCATAAGCAATCAAAATATTAAGACATGATCCAGATGAAAAACAGCTCACAGTGTGCACAGAGTCTAAACTCTGTAGCTCCACCAGCAAGTGGGACTTGGAATATGAGGAAACTGCAACAAGGAACACTTTTCATAGAGCCTCAACGGTTCCTGCCACCTATCCACCATATTGACCAGAAGTCCCCCAATTAGAAATAACATAGCTTGTTAGCAGTAATCAGCCAGTTAGAGATAACTTAGTTTGATAGCAGTAATCAACTAGTTAGAGATAACATTGTTTGTTAGCAGTAACCAACCTGTTAGAGGTAACATTGTTTGTTAGCAGTAATCAACATGTTAGAGGTAACATTGTTTGTTAGCAGTAATCAACTAGTTAGAGGTAACATTGTTTGTTAGCAGTAATCAACCTGTTAGAGGTAACATTGTTTGTTAGCAGTAATCAACCTGTTAGAGGTAACATTGTTGTTAGCAGTAATCAACCAGTTAGAGGTAACATTGTTTGTTAGCAGTAATCAACCAGTTAGAGGTAACATTGTTTGTTAGCAGTAATCAACCTGTTAGAGGTAACATTGTTTGTTAGCAGTAATCAACCAGTTAAAGATAACTTTGTTAGCAGTAATCAACCAGTTAAAGATAACTTTGTTAGCAGTAATCAACCAGTTAAAGATAACTTTGTTTGTTAGCAGTAATCAGCCAGTTAAAGATAAATTAGTTTGTTAGCAGTAATCAGCCAGTTAAAGATAACTTAGTTTGTTAGTAGTAACAACCCAATTAGAGACAACATAGTTTGTTATCAGCAATCAGCCAGCTTAAAGATACCATAATTTGTGAACAAGTTATCATTTAGACATTAAAACAGTATAGCTTGTTAATAATATATCCGCTAGAGATAACTCGATTTATGAGCAACAGACTAATGATAGAGAACACTGCTTGTTACCAATATAATAAATAGAGATAACACAGTTTTTAAGTGAAAGCAACAGACCAATTAGTGATAACACAGTTTGTAAGTGAAAGTAACAGACCAATTAGTGATAACACAGTTTGTAAGTGAAAGCAACAGACCAATTAGTGATAACACAGTTTGTAAATGAAAGCAGCAGACTAATTAGTGATAACACAGTTTGTAAGTGAAAGCAACATACTAATTAGTTAACACCGTTTGTAAGTGAAAGCAACAGACCAATAAGTAATAAAAAGATTGTAAGTGAAAGCAACAGACCAATCAGTGATAAAACGATTGTAAGTGAAAGCAATAGACCAATCAGTGATAACACAGTGTGTAAGTGAAAGGCAATAGACCAATCAGTGATAAAACGATTGTAAGTGAAAGCAATAGACCAATCAGTGATAACACAGATTATAAGTGATAGCAATAGACCAATCAGTGATAACACAGTGTGTAAGTGAAAGGCAATAGACCAATCAGTGATAAAACGATTGCAAGTGATAGCAATAGACCAATCAGTCATAACACAGATTATAAGTGATAGCAATAGGCCAATCAGTCATAACACAGATTGTAAGTGAAAGGCAATAGACCAATCAGTGATAAAAAGATTGTAAATGAAAGCAACAGACCAAATGGAAGTAACGCTGCCAGAGACTGAAAACATCGATTGTTATAAACCAGTAAATGAAAATGTCACAAACAAACAAAACTCACCAGTCATTGTCTGATGATGAAGGTTGCCATCTGGAGGTGAATATGGTTCGGATCCCGAATCAGGGGGACTGTCTGGAAGAGATCTGTGAAGGAAAATTAATATCTTAGTTTTGCTTCAACAAGAAGATAGGTAAGCTTTGTTTCTTTATACAAGGACAATGATGCGATCTTTAAGTAATTAGTATAATCATATGGAGCCCCAGTGGCTAAGTGGTTAGTGTGCTCGCTTTCTGACCGGAAGTTCCGGGTTCGATACCCAGCAGTGGCGGATTTTTTTCTGACTGACAAGGCTCCGGGGTTCACCCAGCCTCTAAAAATGGGTACCAGAGATTTTTCTGGGAAGTAAAGGCGGCCTGGCGTGATACCGTCACATCACCACAAAATGTGTCGTGGTCATAGAAAATATGGTCACTAACACCGCATTCCCCATATGGCTAGCAAGGCGTAGACCTTTACTTTTTTTTACTTACTATAATCACATATCTATTTACATAATGTAATACTAATAATAAAAGATACTTTTGTCTCGTTAAGACATCAGAACAAGACTACAGTACCACTTCATAAACTTGTCTACGGAGCAGTAGCTGCTAGAGTGTTGCCCAATTTTAGAAATTAAAAAAAACACCTCCACAAACGCTGAACGGGGGAAGTTGTATCTTACTCGCGTAGCAGTTAAGTGATCAGATGTTATTGTTAAACAAAATATATGCTTTCCAATGTTTTTGATTTATAACATCCATACTGCAACAGCAGGGCTGAAACTAAGAATAGCAAAATGTTACATCTTCTCATTATTCCTGTATGGTGCAGAAACATGGACATTAGACAAGAACAGAAAAGTGAAGCCTTTGAAATGTGGATTTATAGAAGAATAGGTAGAATTGGATGGAAAGAAAAGAAAACAAACTATGAAGTGTTAAAACAACTAAAAATTAAAAGAGAACTACTAAATACAATTAAGACAAGACAAATGAAATTTTTGGGACAGGTTAAAAGACGCAACAGCCTACTAAAAGTAATACATGTATTAGAAAGGAAAATACAGGGTAAAAGAGGCAGAAGCATGCAAAGACTAACATGGACGAGTAACATCAAAAGATGGACAAGTCAATCTATTTTAATTCGTTTGCGGTGATACCGAGGCCTTCCATAACCAATAACCAATAACCAATGGACAAGTCAATCTATGACAACCTGCACCATCAAAGCAAGAAACAGGGTGGAATGGCGATCCATGGTAGCCAACCTTCGTTGCGGAGACGGCACTCGATGATGATGATGATGATGATGATACTGCTACACAGTCTAATCTAGAAGAGTTAGGTTTTTAAGTATATTTAGTACAACGCATGGACTTTAGAGGAATACAAAAGCAGAGCCATAGTTGCGTTGTCCCCTGTTTGGTTACAGTTAGTAAAGTCAAAAGTAAAGGGTATCTCAACATGACGAGAAGAGAGTATGTTGTTAGTGACTATAGTTTTTACATAACAATAGACACATTTTGGGATGATGTGGTCAATATTTGTTGTTGCTTCCTAAAAAAAAATCTAGTACTAATTTTTAGAGGCTAGGTGAACCCCGGAGCCTTTTTGATTCGAGAAAAAGTTCGTCACTTTTAGGATATCAACTAGGACCATTCTGACCAGGAAGCGAAAGCACTAATCACTAAGCCACTGAAGCTTCCTACTTATAAATAGCCGCAATAAATATCATCATATAATTAGACAGTTAATTAAAAAAATTGTTGTTCGGGTTATGGCTATGGAAGGACCCGGTATCACCGCAAATGAATTAAAATCCATAATTGTTCAACCGTCCGTGCCATTGGAATCATCCGAATAAATATATCATCTCCCAAACAAAGAAAGGTAACTGCAGTCCCCATCATAGCAGTCTCAGCACACGCCAAAGACATAAGACGAAACCGCACAGAAAATGGACATATCAATCTGTTCCCCGTCATACTATATCATGATTCATCGTAAAAATTCAATCGGAATATCAAAACACGATAAAAACTGATGAAACGCCAACTCACGGTGTGCACATAGACCTTAATTGAGTAGTTGTTTGGGTTTTCTTATTAATTCTCGCCAAATTATTGTCATCAAGTGACATACCATCAGTGGCGTATTCTCTATGATACCGCAGCTACCGTCGGAAGCCTGAACATATTAACGAAATACAAAAGGAAATGATAATTTATTATATTTTTAAAAATAATTATATTACAAATTTTCGAATATTCTATTACACATTTCGTAGGCCAATATGATTTCTTTGCTTTGATTTGCATTTATTAAAGCACGGTTTTCCTCTGGCCACTAAAGGTTTGTGAATGAAACCTAAACTATTCTACATTGAAACCTCTAGTAGCTAGCGGTACATTTTTTCCTCTATCCGGACCTAGTATTAATGACCTTGACATTAAAAATGACAATCAAAATATTATAGCGGGTGCTACCGCTAGAGGAATACGGTTTCATGGGTTATTTTTAGCTCTAGCGAATTAGAAGCGTTAAAAGTGAAAGCGAAACTATGTCTGATTACCGGAACTTCCTTAGATATTTATAACTACGTTATGCGCATCAGCATCTGTAGAAAGAACTTTTTTCGGCTCTCAAGAGAGTAAAATCTTATTGTCGCTCAAATCAGACACAAGAACGTTTATCTGGTTTGGCATTAATGTCCATTGAGATATCATTCCCTCAGAAACTTAGAAATCAAATCAACAGTACTTTCAATGACAAAGTCATCAAGACATTTTCGTCCAAAACAAGACGGATATAATTAACATATGAATAAGTAACTAATTTAAAATGTTGTGAAGTCATTAGAAAATATTACTTTATGTTAGCCTACTGAATATAATGTATGTTTTCATGTATTATGTCAGCGGTAGCCCAGACCCCAAAACCAGTATACGCCACTGCATACCATAGACAATTCACACACAGCTGGTACATGAACACGGCGATGGGAGAAATCCACGGAAAACAACAAAGAAAAACAGACAGTCCAAGATCGAACACACATCACTACGACACAGCGCACTGCCGCCAGAATTAAGCGTGTTAACGGGGGGGGGGGGGAGGAGGGAAGGGGTTCCTAGATGTGCGACGTCGACCTCTGGATCCCGGGTTTGATTCCCTCACCAGACAGTGAACAATTAAAATGAAACCAAATCAAAACCGTGGCTGTACTCTCCCCTGGTCTCTGGGTAGCAAGATCCGATGTCATCAGGTAACTCGGAAAACGGCGGAAAAAAGGAGGTTCTGTGTGCAAATCGAAAAGAGTAAGCTAAAAATGGTTGCTGCCCTTGAAAATTTAGTAGGGATAAAAATCTCCCCAAAACGTTAACTCTCGACGATAAAATATGAGAGTACCTCTGAAATAGGAGAATATCTGCCTGTATGGCGAGGACAATTTGCGACGCCTTACCCAAAAAATAAAAGAACAAAAAACAAACATTGATAACTAACACCATCTTAGAAAAAAAATGGCAGAAATGAGACAAACGAAGAAAACTGTTCAATACAATAAAATAGATAATGAGATACGCAAAATGTGCAAAAAGGCAAAAGAAGACTGGCTCAGCCAAAAATGTATAGAAATAGAAACTATGGAAAGAAAACAACTCTTATGAGGAATGCACACTGAAATAAATAGAATGACTAATAACAATTTTAAAAAATTCACAGAAAGCGGGTAAATTGCAGACAAAATAGGAAAAATGCTGACAGACAATAGAGATATAATAGATAGATGGCAGGAATTTATAACAGAACTATTTCATGATCAAAGGGACAAGAAACCAATTATAAAATGTACATCAGGCTATAAAATCTTAATTATCAAAGGTGGAAAAAGCTATAAAAACAATGAAAAAGGGAAAAGCAGCAGGACCTACAGATAGAGATGATACAGGCATTAGAAGATTTTGGCATTGAAGTCATTACAGACATATACCATACATGATACATATCAAATGAACTAAAAACATCAACTTTCATTGCATTGCCTAAAAGGAATGGTGCAGTTGAATGCAGTGGCTTTAGAACAATAAGCCTAATGAGCCATGTTACATTAATGGAAAGATAATCAATAACCTAAGATATGCTGATGATACTGTACTACTAGCAGAAAATCCTAAAGATCTACAATTGCTTAATGAAATAAACATGACAAGCAAAAAATATCGATTAGATATGAATATCAAAAAAACTAAAATTATGATCATAAACAAAGAAAATACTCAAAACCTACAAGTGGATATCAAAATTGAAGGAATAGACCTGGAGACAGTTCAGTACTCCAACTACCTTGGACACACTATAACCAGTGATGGAAAATGTAAAATTGAAATAAACAAAAGAACAGGAATGGCTAATAGTAATTTTAATGTCATGAAAAATACACTAACATCAAAACAAATAAGACCAGGACTAAAACTAAGAGTAGCAAAATGTTATTTCCTCTCAACATTCCTATATGGTGCAGAATCATGGACATTAGACTAGAAAAGTAAGCTTGGAGGAGAAAATAAAAGGTAAAAGAGGCAGAGGCAGACCAGACTAACATGGACGAGCAACATCAAAAGATGGACAAGTCAGCCTATGACAGCCTGCACCATCAAAGCAAGAGACAGAGCAGAAAGTGTTAGCAATTCGGATGATTCCACTGGCACGGGCGGTTGAGCAATTATGGATTTTAATTCGTTTGCAGCGATACCGAGGCCTACCATAACCAGATAACCAGAGCAGAATGGCGCTCCATGGTAGCCAACCTTTGTTGCGGAGATGGCACTCGATGATGATGATGATAATGATGATGATGGCGGCGAGGAACACCTGAGCACACGGCTACCAGTGTGAAAGATAGGGAAAAGTGTAGTTCACACACAATTCAGTCTCTCGGGACTTCAATAAAGACATCAAACTGTCGAACGCAAACAAACGAAAAAGAAATCTATCAACTCGTTACCTAAAAGGCCATCTACAAAGTACATTTGTTGTTCCGCTTCAGAGTTTGGATCAAATAATCAAAGAAGGAGTTGTCAATGCGCCTAGTGGCATTTTATGCGGAAAATAGTGTTAGTGTCATCGACAAATGTATGGGTATTGTGGTCAGTACCACATCAGGCCGCCGTACTTTCTCAGAAAAAATCTCTGATACAAAATCTCAAGAGGCTGTGCGAACTATAAAGTGGTGTCTATCCAACTTTAATAATTTTGAAAAATTTGTTTATTTGATATTAAGAAGTACAGTCATAGACAATTTCTTGCGAAAAACGTTGACACTCCTCTTTGACTTTTACATTTGAACAAAGGAGCACGTGATATATGTCTTACTTTTCTCCATATCTGTTGTTTTTCGTCTTCGTGGGAATCGAGGGTTAGGAACCAATTCTCTGTATCGTGTTTCTATTTCTGTAACTCATCTTTTATCTCTTTCTCATCCAGTTGCTCCTGAGCATTAATGTATTCTGGGAGATGATACCTGGTGACGACCGTGTTACACATCCAAATATTTGTATCGTTTTCTACATCAATATGATCCAATAAGCCATAACCCTTCCTTATAACGTCAATTGGAAGAGAGGTCATGTGGCAGGCAATCTGGAAAGAAGCTATTATGGTGCCCATCCTCAAGCGTGGAAAAGACCCACTAGACCCAAGTAGCTACAGACCAATTAGCTTAGTGAGCTGCCTGAGTAAACTCATGGAAAGGCTGGTTAATAGAATACTTATGTGGAATTTGAGATAAAACAACAAATCGTACCACAACAAAGCGGCTTCCGTCAGCACAGATCAACTGAAGACCTGGTCACCTACATTGCACAGGAAATAGAGGATTGCTCTACAAGAAAGAAACACACACTGGCAGTGTGGGTCGACATGGAGAAGGCTTTTTGATAGGGTATGGCGAGAGGGTTTAAAGAACCAGCTTTTGAGACTTGGCATCCAGAGTCGTTTATTCAATTGGGTCCCTCAATACCTGCAGAATAGAACGGTCAGAGTACAAGTTCAACTAAGTAAGAAGGTCTCTATCGAACAAGGTGTCCCACAAGGCGGAGTCTTGTCCCCAACACTCTTTTTAATTTTCATAAATGACATCGTAATGGACATTCTACCCAGAATACACTCAGCAATATACGCAGATGATCTGGCGTTATGGGCTCGCGAGGAAAGTATGTCGGTGGCTGTACCCAGGATGCAAGATGCCCTGGGCGAACTTGAAAAGTGGACGAACAGCTGGTTCTTACCAATTAACGAAAAAAAACTACATATACAATTTTCAGCCTATCAAGAACTATACTCTCTGCAAACTTGAAGATAAAAGACCATACACTCCCTATTGACCAAAACCCAACATATCTTGGCGTCAACATGAATCGCAGAATGACTTTGAAAAATCAGATAAACAGAGCAAGAAAGAAAAAAAACCGAATTAATATTATGAAGAAATTGGCAGGAACGTACTGGGGGGGGGGGGGGGGGGGGGGGGCCCAGACAGCAATATCTTGAAAAGACTATACGTAGGAAGGGTCAGACCAGTTCTAGAGTATGGAGTCACAGCCTGGGCTATGGCTTCCAAATCACACCTTAGCAAAATTAACAGAACACAGAACCAAGCTGCCCGTATCATCACTGGTGCTGTGAAATCTACACCTATCAAGACTCTAGAAACAGTAACAGGTTTGCAACCCTTAGATGACAGACGGGTCACTAAAGTATTGCAACAAGCGGAGAAATATAGAAGGCTCCTTAGCCACCCCATGCATCACAGAATAACTGGTTTCGGATTTGTACGACTAAAGAGGAGCAACTTCACTGCAATTGCCAATGATCTAACTACTGGAGACCCAGTACTTTCCCAAACAATATCAAAACCCTTGGGCCCATCTGATATGTCTCCTCATGGAAAACATAAAATACCAGAACTTAAGGAAAATATAATAGGAATCATGAAAAAAGACCCAATCAGACACAGAAAGAAAACACGTAGCAGAAAAACACACACACGATACCTACCCACAGGATTCTTGGTCCCACATATACACAGATGGCTCTGCTACAAATGCCACCAGAAATGGAGGGGGGGGGGTGTGTTCTTGACGCTGAATAACCAGGACGAGATCACTAAGTAAATAGCTACTGGGAAATTCTCAAACAACTTTAAAGCAGAAACTGAGGCCATCAGGGATGCTGCAACACTGGCTACTCAACTCAAAAATAACATGCACAATAAATTGGTGATTCTGACTGATGCTCTGCCAGTACTATCAGCTCTAAAAAGCTCCAAGAACAATGAACTAGATGACTTGAGAACAACCCTGGACCAACTATGCAATAACTTCCAGAGAGTAGTCATTCAGTGGATACCATCACACTGTAAAATAAACGGGAACTAATGCGCAGACAAATTAGCTAAAGAGAGAGGGAGATTACCACAAGAGAACCATCCGCTCAGTTATGATGAAGCCAAATCCATCCTCAAAGGCCAGTACCATGAAAAATGGAAACGAGAACACCCAAAGCATAACGAGAGGGACGGATACCATCAACTATCAAGGAAGGATCAAGTCATCATACTTCGCCTACGCACTGGTCCCAATAGAATGAGGAATCACATGTTCACCAAAATTCAAATAAGTACAACCAGCCAATGCCACTGTACACTGGACAATATGACTGCAAAACATGTTTTAAATGATTGCCCCCAGTACACAGACCCGAGAAGAGCAATGTGGTCCACACCCACCCAATCGAATCACTCAAACAGACAGCTGTCTTCATGATAGAGTCTGGAATCCTACTCTGATTGAGTCTTGATCGCAGAGAGAGAGAGAGAGAGATAACGTCAATTGTGACTGTCTCTTTTTGTTACATCCAGTTATATTCTCAAACATCTAATTTCCCTTGTGATGATTATGATCTCTCTCTCTCTCTCTCTCTCTCTCTCTCTCTCTCTCTCTCTCTCTCTCTCTGTGTCTGTCTGTGTGTGTATGCGTGTGTGCGGGTGCGTGTGTGTGTGACTAATATACTTATTATCCACCGCCGGCATGCTATGCCAGTTGCGGTAATGTAGGAGTATACAAACAAGAATCAAAACAAAGAAACGAAATACTTTGACTGTTTAAAATGCCAACAGCACATTGTCATTGCACAAGAGTCCTTTTTTAACCGACCGCACAATCAATTATATGTTAACTTTACAGATGGTTAATTTCAGGTGAAACATTAAAAGAAAAAAAGTGTGCCTTTTTAAGACTATATGGTCTTTGGTGTCTTGACAAACGGTTAGTAGCAAACAATAATAATTTGTCAGTAGCTTGGTAACATATTAGTGTATTAGGCTGAACACGGTTTTACTGAGCAGCCTCTTTCATGTCTGTCTGTAATATTAGATCGACAGATCTGACCAACTATTCAAAAAGATGCATTTGTGTGACCTGGCCTCATTTCCTTTCTCTTGCATCTTTTGTCTTCTAATTTTAACATTGCTTCTTCGTCAAATGTTTCTGAGTCATTTCTTATTTTATTTCTCCGTGTGCTACGGTCTATTGCCAGATCTACTGAAACATACTAGTTAATAGAACGTTCTCTCTTGAAGACTCCTTATATCTCAGCACTGGCCGCCCTAAGTTGCCTCACTTTTCCCCTGTACAATAAATTTGTTGGAATATAATAATAGTTGTTATTTCTCCTATGGCCCAACCACGTTAGTTTCTGACTCCTGAATGTTGCCACGATGGATGGGAGTTTAGCTTGTTGCAAGACGTTAGAGTTGGTTACTTTGACCTGCTCTTTGATGTTCATTACTTTGTGAATGCAACGCACATGAAAACTGTTTAACCTTTTCTCGACAATCGACAATCCAGACGCCCATCGTGTCAGCGTGTGCTTGCCCGACTGAACACATATCCGACTATCTAGACAGTGTCTTCCAGCCTATGGTAGTTAGCCTTCCCTCATGTGTCAAGGACACCAACCATGCCTTGAGTATCTTCTCTTCCATCTCTCTCTCCCATGGTCGCTCATACCGACTTTTCGCCCTTGATGTTTGCTCTCTCTACACCTCTATTCCTCACTCCGACGGTCTCCTGGCTCTACGGTTCTTTCTTGACCAGAGGCAAACCCCTTTGTTGATACTGCCACTCTTCTCCGCCTTACTGAGGTTGTACTTGGAGTTCAATGGTAACTTCTATGACCAAGTTAGTGGAGTAGCCATGGGCACCAAGATGGGCCCTAGCTATGCTTGCCTATTTATGGATTACCTTAAACACCAAATTCTTAATTCATATCAAGGTCCCATTGCCATCATATACCTCCGGTACATTGATGACTGCTTCGGACTTACCGATCTACCTGAGGATGACCTCTCCAGGTTTATCGACTACATTGGTAGCTATCACTAAGCTATCAAGATCATATCTTGTATATCCACCTACTCTGTTACCTTCCTAGATCTTATTGTTTCTTTGGTCACTTCTGGTCTCCACACTTCGGTTTTCTATAAACCCACAGACGCCCATTGTTATCTTCTCTTTACTTCATCACATTCACCTTCTTGTCGTGATTCAATTCCGTTCTCACAGTTATTGCGTCTCCGTCGCATCTGCCAGGATGACGAAGATTTCCTCCGACAGGCTCACCTCATGTTAGGTTTCTTCAGCCGCCGGCTTTATCCAGATTCGATCCTCTAGTCTGCTTTCAAACGGGTCCTCCTTATCTCTCGTCCCGAGGCACTCACTCCTTCCAACCGCTCCCCCCACCTCCTCTGAGAGAACTATGCTCACCCTCACCTATCACCCTCACAACTTAGCTGCTATGAAGATACTCAACCGCTACCGTTCCATTTTCCTCTCTGATCCCACTACTCGTCTACTTGTTAGTGATCTCCCGATGATCGCCTTCAAGCGCGACAGGAATTTGGGAGATATTCTGGTTAGGAGCCATCTCCCTCGCTCCAACCATCAACACTTCGGGAAGGCCCCTTGTGGTCAGAACTGTATCACCTGTAGCTATGTGCTCCCGACTGACTCTGCCTTAGTCCCTAATGGACGGTTCGAGATCAAGTGTGGCTTCACATGTGTGTCCCGTAACATCATTTATGGCATCATATGTCAACGATGCCACATGACTTATATTGGCGAGTCTGGGAGACATTTAGCGGAAAGATTTTGTGAACATCTACGAGATCTAAGACATCTAATTCCTAATCTCTGGAGATATCTAATTCCTAATCTCTGAAGACATCTAATTCCTAATCTCTGGAGACATCTAATTCCAAATCTCTGGAGACATCTAATTCCTAATCTCTGGAGACATCTAATTCCTAATCTCTGGAGACATCTAATTACAAATCTCCGGAGACATCTAAATCCAAACGAAATCCAAAGGCTCCTTATTTAGCCTAACTTGACTAATAACGAAATGTAAAACAACTGAGGTCCTCATAATCAAAGTACTTAATTCCAGCGATGAGTGGTTGCTCACGATGAAGCTGCCCTGCGTTCAAAGACTGACAATCTAGCTAGATCATATGACTTATTCTTCTTGTCTATTTACTGTAACGGCAATAAATACAGGTAATATGTACTGCTGTATGTCGCTGATATTTTAGTTTTTTGTTTTGTTCAGAGTTACAACATGTACGTGGTTGTTTGTTTGTCAATCTAAATCGAATAGAAGTTGATATTTAACTGCTTGTGGGTTTTATGGTAAGAAATTGTGTTCTGTCCCAGAACGGGCGAAACTAGGCAATAGTATAATTGTTATAGTTCCTCCGATATGGAAGAAACTAAAACAACACTGATACGCAAAGTTATTAACTTAATACATCACCGGTACACAAAATAATTAAAATAATACGTCACCGGTACACACAATAATTAAATTAATACATCACCGGTACACAAAATAATTAAATTGATACATCACCAGTACACAAAATAATTAAATTAATACATCACCGGTACACAAAATAATTAAACTAATACGTCACCGGTACACAAATTAATTAAATTGATACATCACCGGTACACAAAATAATTAAATTAATACATCACCGGTACACAAAATGATGAACTTAATATATCACCTGTACACAACGTTATTATGAATAAATATATAATAATAATAATAGGTATAAATACATAATGGTTAGCATAAACATATCATAATTTGCATAAATATATAATAATTTGGATAAATATATGATAACAGACACATAAAAAATAAACATAAATCTATAATAATAATAATAATATACAATCATGCAGAGCCTAGGTAGAGCTAGAATAGTAAAGGGGAAAAAAACACAAAAAATTATAAGTGACAATTTTATGAAAATTAGACAAAACAAAACGTTTTGGATGCATAGTCTTCATCAGTAGGCAATGGCACCTGATAAGCATAGAATTACAAAGACTGCTACTTATTTGCACATAAGAGGGATTATGCTTAAAATAAAGGGTACTACATGAGCAAACATGAGAACGATAGAAATGACCAGGAAGTACAATAAGTAGCGGCAGCATGATATACACGAAAATAAACATAAATAAATAATAATATATAATACTGCAGACAACGGTAAAGATGGATAAAGTAAGGGGAAATAAAACATAGAATTGTAAGCTGAGGAAACACTTATATTCTATGATTTATTCTCATTGGCCTGGTCTTTATTTTATGTAAAGTGTGCTTTAATTATAAAAGAATAACATTTTTTGTAAACAAACTGTTGGTAATGAAAACCTATTTTATTCAATAATGTTGCACTTACTTTTTCCAATTCATAGCAACACCACCGAACACAATAAACATGTGAAAGTTATGGAAAACATATGTGATCCAATTACGGTATGCGACGTTTCATTTCTTTGTTGACTCTGCTATGGAACACAATCACAACAAATATATTAACGCCGAGTTTTGACAATTACTGACGTAAGTTTCTTTCGTTGATGATTTGGAACTTCGTTACCGCGATGTTAAAATTTAAGAAATCTAATGATTACAGTTTTACAAATACTTCTTTTTTCGTTTCCCTTTAATTCTTATCTGACAATATCAACCAACCAGGAAATTCTCAACGAGTCCAACTCAAGTGAAAGTTCATATAAAAACATCAGAAAGAAACAATCAACGCTTTTCGGGCACATCAAGAGAAGAGGAACTTTGGAATACTTTTTTACAGCTTCAGAATACAAGGAAAAAGAGGCCGGAGACGATAACGAGAGAATATACAAGACAGCTTGATGTCGTGGTACGGTAATCAGTCAACAATATAATTGACACGATGCACCGATAACAAAGAATTGTGGAAGGACATGATCGGCTGCGTCAGTCGGTATGGTACATGATTATAACATCATTTAAAGCTGAAATATTAAAGTGAATGAACAGGTGCAACATTAAAGCGGTTATCTTTTTTTTTTTTTTTTTTTTTTTTTTTTTTTTTTTTTTTTGGCGGTGAAATATTAATGAATTTCAGATTTTTAAAAGCTAATGAAGCAATGGCGTAAAGTAGAAGTATATAACAAAGTAGAGGGAATTGTTTTATGACAATGATGTAGCTAACGATATAACAAAGTGAAATATTGCTATATTCATATTAAATAGTTAATGATATAATAAAATGAAGATATATATATATATATATATATATATATATATATATATATTAACATGAAATAGTTAACATTATAACGAAGTGAGGAATGCCCATATTCATATTAAATAGTTATCAGAATGAAGCTAAGACGGTCTGTATCCGCATGAAGTAGCTGTGGATATTAAGGGCTAAAGAAGTAATTCTTCGCCAATTGAAATATACGATGATAAAGCAAGCAGTGGTATTCATTTTTTTTTTTTAAATTGGACCCCAATAGCTATTGGAATGAGGACACGAAATATTGTTGGTCAGTATAAGTAGCTAGGGATACAACAAAGTGAAGTCATTTTGTATCGATCTGACGCAAGATAAGTATTTCTTTATCGACATACAAGGTCCAAGGGTGTAACTATGTGAAGTACTTCTCTACCCAAACGTATGTTAGATAACGAAATGCTAGATAACGAAGTAAAGTATTTCTACACTTGTTTGAGGCAGCTGAAGCTATAACTAAGTGAAGCATTTCTATATCAGCATGAAGTGGCCAAAAACGAATTCCTATCTTTGATCATGGCTTCAACCGATTTAATTAACTTAAATTCACTAATAACTGTCTGAACTGCGAGAAGCTTGGCACAAGTGAAGTGAAACATTTCTGTGTTCACATCAACATGTGTACTCGCTGTAAACATTAACTTCTCTCTGGTTGTGTTTACAAGAAGTCAACCCCAAAGCTCACAATAATTATATACGCCACCTTACGCGGATCTTGTAAAGTTAGGAATTGTAATCAACTTACAAAGACGAGTCTGATGAATCATGATTGGACCCAAGAGTCTGTTCACTTGTGGCTCTGTCGCTTCCTTGTACCAGGGACAGAGCTCACTACAGGTGGTAGATAGCTAGGTCAGGAAGGGAAATGTCAAGGCAAGTGAAAGTGTGTCGGGCGAAATAAGAGGTGGGGTCTGCAAGGGGCGAGGCCGATACAGGTATGTAGAAACAGGGGCGAAGACAATACAGGTATGTAGAAACAGGGGCGAAGACAATACAGGTATGTAGAAACAGGGGCGAAGACAATACAGGTATGTAGGAACAGGGGCGAAGACGATATATGTATGTAAAAATAGAGGCGAAGACGATACAGGTATGTAGGAACAGGGGCGAAGACGGATTGCAATTTTTAGAACTTTGGGAGTAAAAGGTGACGTAAATAGTACAGTTGCGGGTAAGAGGTGAGGGGAAATAGTACAGTGAATATTGGGAGTAAGAGGTGCGGGGAAATAGTACAGCGAGCATTAGAAGTAATTGGTGCGGGGAAATAGTACAGTGAGCATTAGAAGTAATTGGTGCGGGGAAATAGTACAGTGAGCATTAGAAGTAATTGGTGCGGGGAAATAGTACAGCGAGCATTAGGAGTAATTGGTGCGGGGAAATAGTACAGTGAGCATTGAATGTAAGAGGTCCGGGGAAATAGTACAGTGAGCATTGGAAGTAATTGGTGCGGGGAAATAGTACAGCGAGCATTAGAAGTAATTGGTGCGGGGAAATAGTACAGTAAGCATTGAATGTAAGAGGTCCGGGGAAATAGTACAGTGAGCATTGGAAGTAAGAGGTGTGGGAAAATAGTACAGCGAGCATTAGAAGTAATTGGTGCGGGGAAATAGTACAGTAAGCATTGAATGTAAGAGGTCCGGGGAAATAGTACAGTGAGCTTTGGAAGTACGAGGGGAGAGGAAATAGTACAGCGAGCATTGGAAGTAATGATGAGGTGAGGGGAAATAGTACAGTGAGCATTGGAAGTAAGAGTTGAGGGAAAATAGTACAGTGAACATTGGAAGTAAGAGGTGAGAGAAAATAGTACAGTGAGCATTGGAAGTAAGAGTTGAGGGGAAATAGTACAGTGAACATTGAAAGTAAGAGGTGAGGCAAAATAGTACAGCGAGCATTGGAAGTAAGAGGTGCAGGGAAATAGTACAGTGAGCATTGGAAGTAAGAGTTGAGGGAAAATAGTACAGTGAGCATTGGAAGTAAGAGGTGAGAGAAAATAGTACAGTGAGCATTGGAAGTAAGATTTGAGGGGAAATAGTACAGTGAGCATTGGAAGTAAGAGTTGAGGGAAAATAGTACAGTCAGCATTGGAAGTAAGAGTTGAGGGAAAATAGTACAGTGAGCATTGGAAGTAAGAGTTGAGGGGAAATAGTACAGTGAGCGTTGGAAGTAAGAGATGAGGGGAAATAGTACAGTGAGCATTGGAAGTAAGAGTTGAGGGGAAATAGTACAGTGAGCATTAGAAGTAATGGTGAGATGAGAGGAAATAGTACAGTGAGCGTTGGAAGTAAGAGACGAGGGGAAATAGTACAGTGAGCATTAGAAGTAATGGTGAGGTGAGAGGAAATAGTACAGTGAGCTTTGGAAGTAATGATGAGGGGAGAGGAAATAGTACAGTGAGCATTGGTAGCATTGATAAGGGGAGACGAAATAGTACAGTGAGCATTGGAAGTAATGATGAGGGGAGAGGAGTGAGCATTTGAAGTAATAGGTGAGGGAAAATAGTACAGTGAGCATTGGAAGTAATGATGAGGTGAGGGAAAATAGTACAGTGAGCATTGAAGTAAAAGGTGAGGAAAATAGTACAGTGATCATTGGAAGCAATGATGAGGTGAGAGGAAATAGTGCAGTTAGCATTGAAAGTAAGAGGTGCGGGGAAATAGTACTGTTAGCATTGGAAGTAAGAGGCGAGGGGAAATAGTACAGTGAGCATTGGAAGTAAGAGGTGCGGGGAAATAGTACAGTGAGCATTAGAAGTAATGGTGAGGTGAGAGGAAATAGTACAGTGAGCATTGGAAGTAATGATGAGGTGAGAGGAAATAGTACAGTTGGCATTGAAAGTAAGAGGTGCGGGGAAATAGTACAGTTAGCATTGGAAGTAAGAGGCGAGGGGAAATAGTACAGTGAGCATTGGAAGTAAGAGGTGCGGAGAAATAGTACAGCGAGCATTGGAAGTAATAGGGGATGGGAAATAGTACAGTGAGCATTGGAAGTAAGAGGTGAGGGGAAATAGTACAGTGAGCATTGGAAGTATGAGGGGAGGTGAAATAGTACAGTGAGCATTGGAAGTAAGAGGTGAGGGGAAATAGTACAGTGAGCAATGGAAGTAAGAGGTGCGGGGAAATAGTACAGTGAGCATTGGAAGTAAGAGGTGAGGGGAGATAGTACAGTGGGCATTGGAAGTAAGAGGTGCGGGGAAATAGTACAGTGGGCATTGGAAGTAAGAGTTGAGGGAAAAAAGTACAGTGAGCATTGGAAGTAAGAGGTGCGGGGAAATAGTACAGTGGGCATTGGAAGTAAGAGGTGAGGGAAAATAGTACAGTGAGCATTGAAAGTAAGAGGTGAGGGAAAATAGTACAGTGGGCATTGGACGCAAGAGGTGCGGGGAAATAGTACAGTGAGCATTGGAAGTAAGAGGTGAGGGGAAATAGTACAGTGAGCATTGGAAGTAAGAGGTGAGGGAAAATAGTACAGCGAGCCTTAGAAGTAAGAGGTGCGGGAAAATAGTACAGTGAGCATAGAAAGTAAAAGGTCCGGGGAAATAGTACAGTGAGCATTTGAAGTAAGAGGTGCGGGGAAATAGTACAGTGAGCATTGAAAGTAAGAGGTGAGGAGTTATAATACAGTGAGCATTAGAAGTAAGAGTTGAGGGGAAATAGTACAGTGAGCATTGAAAGTAAGAGGTGAGGCAAAATAGTACAGCGAGCATTTGAAGTAAGAAGCGAAGGGAAATAGTACAGTGAGCATTTGAAGTAAGAGGGGAGGGGAAAATAGTACAGTGAGCATTTGAAGTAAGAGGGGAAGGGAAATATTACAGTGAGCATTTGAAGTAAGAGGGGAGGGGAAAATAGTACAGTGAGCATTTGAAGTTAGAGGGGGGGGGGAATAGTACAGTGAGCATTGGAAGTAAGAGGTGAGTGAAAATATTACAGTGAGCATTGGAAGTAATGATGTGGGGAGAGGATATAGTACAGTGAGCATTGGAAGTAAGAGATGAGGGGAAATAGTACAGTGAGCATTGGAAGTAATGATGGAGTGAGGGGAAATAGTACAGTGAGCATTGAAGTAATGATGAGGGGAGAGGAAATAGTACGGTGAGCATTGGAAATATTGATGAGGGGTGAGGAAATAGTACAGTGAGCATTGGAAGTAATGATGAGGTGAAGGGAAATAGTACAGTGAGCATTGGAAGTAATGATGGGGTGAGGGGAAATAGTATAGTGAGCATTGGAAGTAATGATGAGGGGAGGGGAAATAGTACAGTGAGCATTGGCAATATTGATGAGGGGTGAGGAAATAGTACAGTGAGCATTGGAAGTAATGATGAGGTGAGGGGAAATAGTACAGTGAGCATTGGAAGTAAGAGTTGAGGGAAAATAGTACAGTGAGCATTGGAAGTAATGATGAGGGGAGAGGAAATAGTACAGTGAGCATTGGAAGTAATGATGAGGGGAGAGGAGTGAGCATTGGAAGTAATGATGAGGGGAGAGGAGTGAGCATTGGAAGTAATGATGAGGGGAGAGGAAATAGTACAGTGAGCATCAGAAGTAATGATGAGGTGAGAGAAAATAGTACAGTGAGGATTGGAAGTAATGATGAGGGGAGAGGAGTGAGCATTGGAAGTAATGTTGAGGGGAGAGGAGTGAGCATTGGAAGTAATGTTGAGGGGAGAGGAGAATAGTACAGTGAGCATTGGAAGTAAGAGGTGAGGGAAAATAGTACAGTGAGCATTGGAAGTAATGATGAGGGGAGAGGAAATAGTACAGTGAGCATTGGAAGTAATTATGAGGGCAGAGGAAATAGTACAGTGAACATTGGAAGTAATGATGAAGGAGGAGGAAATAGTACAGTGAACATTGTAAGTAAGAGGTGAGGGAAAATAGTACAGTGCGCATTGAAAGTAAGAGGTGTGGGACAATAGTACAGTGAACATTGAAAGTAATGATGAGGTGAGGGGAAATAGTACAGTGAACATTGGAAGTAAGAGGTGAGGGAAAATAGTACAGTGAGCTTTGGAAGTAAGAGTTGAGGGGAAATAGTACAGTGAACATTGAAAGTTAGAGGTGAGGGGAAAATAGTACAGTGAACATTGAAAGTAAGAGTTGAGGGGAAATAGTACAGTGAACATTGAAAGTAAGAGTTGAGGGAAATAGTACAGTGAGCATTGAAAGTAAGAAGTGAGGGAAAATAGTACAGTGAGCATTGAAAGTAATGATGAGGTGAGGGGAAATAGTACAGTGAACATTGGAAGTAAGAGGTGAGGGAAAATAGTACAGTGAGCATTGAAAGTAAGAGGTGAGGGAAAATAGTACAGTGAGCATTGAAAGTAAGAGGTAAGGGAAAATAGTACAGTGAACATTGGAAGTAAGAGGTGATGGAAAATAGTACAGTGAGCATTGGAATTAAGAGGTGCGGTGAAATAGTTAGAGAGCATTGGAAGTAAGAGGTGAGGGAAAATAGTACAGTGAGCATTGGAAGTAAGAGGTGAGGGAATATAGTACAGTGAGCATTGGAAGTAATAATGAGGTGAGGGGAAGTAGTACAGCGAGCATTAGAAGCAATGATGAGGGGAGAAGAAATAGTACAGCGAGCATTGGAAGTAATGATGAGGGGACAGAAAATAGTACAGCGATCATTGGAAGTAATGATGAGGTGAGGGGAAATAGTACAGCGAACATCACTGTATCGTATCATGCAACATCGAGTATGTTTTAAGTTTAAGCTACTTCCATTCCCTCTCTTAAAGTAGACCTCCAGCTGTAACGTGGCTTTCGTCTACTTTTGTGATTATATCTCCGTCCAATATTTAACATAATACATATTTCGCCCAATATCTAGAATAATACATACACCGTCGAATATTTAACATGATGCATACTCTGTTCAATGTCCAACATGATGTACACCTTGTTCAATGTCTAACAATACATACCCCGTTCAATATCTAAAGTCATACATAATTCGTTGAAAATTTAATATAATATATACATACCACGTTCTATATCTAACATAAAACATACCCCGTCCGATATCTAACATAATACATACCCCGTCCGATATCTAACATAACACATCCCCCGTCCGATATCTAACATAATACATACCCCGTCCGATATCTAACATAACACATCCCCCATCCGATATCTAACATAAAACATACCCCGTCCGATATCTAACATAATACATACCCCGTCCGATATCTAACATAATACATACCCCGTCCGATATCTAACATAACACATCCCCCGTCCGATATCTAACATAAAACATACCCCGTCCGATATCTAACATAACACATCCCCCGTCCGATATCTAACATAAAACATACCCCGTCCGATATCTAACATAACACATCCCCCGTCCGATATCTAACATAATACATACCCTGTCCGATACCTAACATAATACATACCCTGTCCGATATCTAATATAATATATACCCTGTCCGATACCTAACATAATACAACACTATCATAACACATCCCCCGTCCGATACCTAACATAATACATACCCTGTCCGATACCTAACATAATACAACACTATCATAAAACATACCCTGTCCGATACCTAACATAATACAACACTATCATAAAACATACGTAGTAAGATCTTGTCAGTCTCGAGAGACAATGAATTTAGTGCCTGAATGTTACCTTATCTTAGGTTGATTTTTCTTTCTTTATATCCGTCTATAATCGGCAAGCTTTAATCAATTCAAGTTTTCTTCTTTTCTTGTGCCAGGACAGACGATTTACAGACAAACCATAGGGTACTTATAATGAATGTCCTTCTGCTAACTAATCATTTCAATGAGGCGTTGCGGCTTTCTGTTTTATATGCTAAGGAAAGAGCACTGAGCGATGAACAAGAACAAGAAGAACAAGAACAAGAAGAACAAAAACAAGAAGAACAAGAACAAGAAGAACAAGAACAAGAAGAACAAGAACAAGAACAAGAAGAACAAGAAGAAGGAGAACAAGAAGAAGAAGAACAATAACAAGAAGAACAAGAAGAAGAAGAAGAAGAAGAACAATAACAAGAAGAACAAGAACAAGAACAACAAGAACAAGAACAAGAAGAACAAGAACAAGAACAACAAGAACAACAACAAGAACAAGAAGAACAAGAACAACAAGAACAAGAAGGAGAACAAGAAGAAGAAGAACAATAACAAGAAGAACAAAAACAATAAGAACAAGAAGAACAGGAATAGGAAGAAGAAGAACAAGAAGAATAAGAATAAGAACAACAAGAACAAGAACAAGAAGAACAAGAACAAGAAGAACAAGAACAAGAACAACAAGAACAACAACAAGAACAACAGCAAGAACAAGAAGAACAAGAACAACAAGAACAAGAAGGAGAACAAGAAGAAGAAGAACAATAACAAGAAGAACAATAACAAGAAGAACAGGAATAGGAAGAAGAAGAAGAACAAGAAGAACAACAAGAACAACAAGAACAACAACAAGAACAAGAAGAACAAGAACAAGAAGAACAAGAACAACAACAAGAACAAGAAGAAGGAGAACAAGAACAATAACAAGAAGAACAAGAATAAGAACAACAAGAACAAGAAAAACAAGAAGAACAGGAATAGGAAGAAGAAGAAGAACAAGAAGAACAAGAATAAGAATAAGAACAACAAGAACAAGAAGAAGAACAAGAAAAACAAGAAGACCAAGAAGAAGAACAAGAAGAACAAGAACAAGAAGAACACGGAGAACAAAAACAACAAGAACAAGAGCAAGAAGAACAAGAATGAGAAGAACAAGAAGGACAAGAACAGAAAGAACAAGAAGGAAAAGAACAAGAAGAACAAGAAGAACAAGAAGAACAAGAACGAGAAGAACAAGAAGGACAAGAACAGAAAGAACAAGAAGGAAAAGAACAAGAAGAACAAGAATAAGAAGAACAAGAACAAGAAGAACAAAAACAAGAAGAACAAGAACGAGAAGGACAAGAAGAACAAGAACAAGAAAAAGAAGAACAAGAAAAACAAGAACAACAAAACAAAAACAAGAAGAACAAGAACAAGAAGAACAAGGAGAACAAGAACAAGAAGAACAAGAAAAACAAGAATAAGAAGAACACGAATAAGAAGAACAAGAAGAACAAGTACAAGAAGAACAAGAACGAGGAGAACAAGAACAAGAAGAAATGTGAGCTTGTTTTAATTTCATGCTAGGTTCTATCGGCTGCCTTCAACTGGACATGTCTTTAACAAGCTCTTCCCCGTCGATTACATTCATAGCAAGAGCTCTCATGTCACGTTTATAGACATCTCTGTCAGGTAGAAAAGAATCTGTTTCTCTTGAAGGAGTCTGTCTCGCATCATTGGATGTCTTTCGGAATCAGTCCATCCTGCCTTCAGGTAGACGATACTGATGGTGGATGGCACTCCAGCACGACCCACAACTTTATCGTATGTCCCAGGATATTCCAAGAAAGATTCAAGCTGCGCGTATCAAAGCATTAACTCTTTCAGTACGGAAAGTTTTTATCGATTTAGTGGTAGAGATTTCAGAGACAACATTTTTCATGTTTTTAAATATTAATCTGCATGTTTATATTTATCTAATACTTAACATATTATATAGGGTGTTTATAAAGTCTCACTACACTTGGTATCTAGGTCAATTTGAAAAAAATGTTTATGACGTCATCACAATATGTGCTCAATGGTAAGTTCACTTGTTGCGACAGTTTTCTTAATGACTTGTCTGGACTTTTAAGGATTCTGTCTTGGATATCTAAACATATTTCATCATTCACAGCAGGCCTACCAGATCGTGGAGCATCTTCCACATTTCCAGTAGCAATAAACTTATTCAACAAATTTCATTGACAGTGGGAGCACATATTGTGATGACGTCATAAACATTTTTTTTTCAAATTGACCTAGATACCAAGTGTAGTGAGACTTTATAAACACCCTGTATATGAATTATTAGATAATTAAACAAGGAATGATATTTCACCAATACCAAGATGAAACAAGACATAAAAAGAATATGGTTTGATGACAGCTTACACTAATCAAATTGAGAGTGGCGCACTGTGCGGCTAAACGTACATGACCGAGATCGGCATGGCTCATGGTGCGTCGAAACGTACGAGATGAGTTAAGTCTTTTCTCTTGCCTAAATGTTTACAGACCAGAATTCACTGGAATGAAACAGAGTGCTCAATACGCTTACTTGCATGTAGCGACTGTGGCATTGGTAGTCAGCATGATGTTATTCAACACAGTGTCTGGCTCACACAGAGCATGTCTAAATACGAGACGTGTTTAAATGAAACCCGCCCTAGCTGAGCCAAGTTGACATAAGTAGGAGGAACGATGATGTCACATCTGACGTAAAAAGCACACAACTATGTTCAGCTGTCTGTGTTTATTCTCCGCGCAGTATTCACTGGTTTTGCCGCAGGCCGTTGGAAAACTGGCAGATGTGATACTGAAGCGGTCTAAAATGGTCCAGCGTGCGGTGATTCAGTTCCTAACAGCCGAAGGATGTGAACATCAATGCTATCCGCTACAATGACACTCTAGACAATCTGCATGCAACTATCAAGAATAAGAGACCTGGCAGGCTTTCACATGATGTGATTTTGTTGCACGACAATGCTTGTCCATATGCCGCGAACATTGTGCAGGAAGTGTTAGCAAGAAAACAGTGGAAGTTCTGCAACAACCAGCCTACAGCCCGATCTGTCACCATGTGACTTTCATTTGTTCAGACCCTTTAAAAAAATTATATGGTTGGTTGGTTGCGTTCGCCCGATGACTAAAGTATTCTAGAGTATCGTGGTAGACTAGAATATTCCTCTTCATCATCCGCCCTTACAAGGACATAGTGGACGTGTCTGCGTTGTGTTGTGGTTTGCAGTATAAATGTTATATTTGCGCCTTTCGGCCCAACACATCCGACTTCAGCACGACATTTTTAAGTACCGGGTTGTTTTCCCTCTTCGATCCCTGCACGCTTGGCCAGACTAGACAGGTTAGTCTGTTACTGGAGGCACCACGGAGAGGTGGAGCAGGGTCTGGATGGTTTTGGTTCACCGATCCTGGCGCAAGCCATCAGCTGTGGGTCGCTGACAACTTAGAGCTCTGGTGCTGGGTGGCGCGCCTTCGACTACCCCCAAAAAAATATATATAAAGGGAAACGATTAGAGTCCGAAGCAGACGTCATGACCACGGTGACAAAATGAGCAACCAAAGTCAGTTGTCTCGGACGGCATCTGCTGACTGCCCTTGCAGTGCGATGTGTGTCTAAATGCTGATGGCGATTTTCTTTTTAAGAACCTAAGTGAGTACTTGCTTAGTAACAGTTGCTTTATTGAATTCTGCCACAGCCGCTGATGTACGTGACCTGTGTTTGTAATAAGACAGCTGGGGCGGGTTTGATTTGAACACACCTCGTATATGAACTGTTCAACAGGTCTCCGTTTGTCTGTCTCTCTTACGTTTCCCCCCTGGAGCTCACAGTACGACAGTTGTGAAGTGGTTACCATACTTTGGCTGAGTACAAGACCCGTCTAATGGATATGGCAGGACAAATTCACTAACATAGAATTCTGGAAATGTACCAGTCAAATACCAGTGGATAAAGAGATACAGCGAAGATGATGGCGCTGGTTAGGACACACACTGCGGAAGCCAACTGAGAGTATAACACAACCGGCAACATGCCCTTTTTTGGAATCCCCAGGGGAAAAGACAAAAAGGAAGACCAATGAATTCTTGGAGTAGACAGATAGAAGCAGAGATGAAGATGATGGGGAAGACATGGAATGATCTTAAAAGAATGGCAAGAAACAGAACGACTAGGAAAGTGTTTGTTGAAGACCTATGCTCGACAGGAAGCTGAAAGGTAGAAAAAGAAGACCTATCTAGCTCCATTATGTCCATCCTGTCACCGTTGTTTGCAGTAACTCTTTATTAACTATATCAGCATGTTTTACCACTTATTCTAAAAGAAAGGGGCTATTGGTAGCCTTGTTGGGAAAACCACCCGACTGGGTTACCCACGTTCAGACAACCCGTGTCCGATTCCTGCAGGAAGCAGTGTGAATTGTACTCATGGTTAGAAAAAAAAACCTCGCGGTGGATCCAGCCGCTGGTAGAAAAGAGTGCCAGGATATATTACTCTGGGAAGGCGAGGAATGCCGCCTCGCAACGTGAGTTTCGATGCTTGAAGTGACACTATCCAGAAGTCTCCGAACACTTCTGGATAGGTGGCCGAGCACATATGGGTGAAAACTCGCGTGCTAAGACGTTGATTCAAGTCTGGTACTGTACCTTTATCTAAATGAAAACCCCATCCCCACAGACCCATATAAATGGTTCATTCTCATCAGCAATTTCAAGGTTTGTTCTCCCATCTGCACGACACTGCTAAAGTAACTATTACATGATTCCTGTTATCTTCATTACTCCAAAAACAAAAAGCTAGTTTCAAGGCACCACGCTGGAGACTATTATTAAATTGTGTTGCAGTAACGAACGTACAACAGGCAAGAAACAGTTTTCGTCTAGTTTACTATACGTACAAAAATGTTTACTGCTGCAGGTTTCGCCTACAGTTACCACGAGTCAGAAGAGCAGAATACACGGCTCGTTTGTTCTCTAGTGGTTTACAACTTCCTAAATCATTGGATCCGTTTATGACTGTCTATAATATGATTGTTTATAATCTGTGGGCTGGGTTACAGCAAAAGTTGAAAGTTTGAAAATGTTCAACATACAAGGGATAGACAGTTCCCATATTTTTATATAAAATCTAATTACAGAGGAAATGGTTTTCAGTTCACGCTATCTAATCATCAAGGATTATTTTTTTGTTTGAGTGTGTGCAGGAATGAAACAAATAACTCTAGCTAGAGGGAGGAATGTAATTCTTTAAATGTAATTTTTTAGTGAGTTTTATAAATAAAAGTTTGTTACGGGAATCAAACAAATTAATAATCCGTCGGGAAAAGAAAAAAATACTGCCACTTGAGTCAGATAAGACAATACTAGAGAAATGTAAATAATACAATTTAATGTATCAAAACACTGCTGTGAGGGGAAAAAAATACTGCTATATGGGTAAAAAAAATGTTATAGGAATGTTGACCTCTACACCAATTAAGTTTATCTTGCCTATCTCTATCCAAACCAGTGTTTCTCTTGAGTCTGTCCATACGTTAATCCAATTTCTCTTTTGTTTATCACTATGCCAAACCAGTTTCTCTTGTGTCTGTCCATACGTTAATCCAATTTCTCTTTTGTCTATCTCTACGCCACTCCAATTACTCTTGAGTCTGTCTATACGTTAATCCAATTTCTCTTTTGTCTTTCTCTACGTCTATCCAGTTTCTCTTGTGTCTGTCCATACGTTAATCCAATTTCTCTTTTGTCTATCTCTACGCCACTCCAATTACTCTTGAGTCTGTCTATACGTTAATCCAATTTCTCTTTTGTCTTTCTCTACGTCTATCCAGTTTCTCTTGTGTCTGTCTATACGTTAATCCAATTTCTCTTTTGTCTATCTCTACGCCAATCCAGTTCCTCTGTTGTCTACCTCTACGCTTTCCCCATGCTACTGTTTATTGTACGATTCAAGTCACACCGTTAGATCTTGTGGCACACCGTTACCCACGTTATGTATTTATCTTACTGATGTTAGAAACTCTTTGACTTGGCATACAGATGACTTGGCATACAGATGACTTGGCATACAGATGACTTGGCATACAGCTTTGACAATGGCTATAAGAACTTTCTGGTTTGCGCTGTCCGCAACAGACATGCTGATATAATATGATTATTTTGCAAATCCCATAATTGAACAGACAAGCAGAAACAGTTCTTTAGCCAGACAAACAGATTAGATGGGCATACGTTTGGTTCGTGTAAGAGATCTTAAGAAAAGGACACAAATAAAAAAAAAGATAGATTGGGTTGACAGATGCATATTCTTGTCTTGCAGGACACCACAGTTGATTGTCCCTAGTGGTTATCGTATGTTATCACAACTTATGAAATCAAACAATGACGTTTAACTCTCTCAGAACTGAAGGTTTTTATCAATTTAGCGGTATAGATTTCAGAGACATAATTTTGCATTGTTTTAAATATTAATCTACATGATTATATTTATCTAACACTTGACAGATTATATATACATTTTTAGATAATTGAAAAAAGGAATTAGAGTTCACCAATACCAAGATGATACAAGACCTATTTAAAAAATATTGTTTGATGACAGTTTACAATAATCAAAATGAGAGTGACGCACTGTGCGGCTAAACGTTCGTGACCGAAATCGGCCTGGCGCATAGTGGGTCGAAACGTAGGGAAAGAGGGTAGGGGTAGCTACAATACACCCTCGTCCGGCAGGCAGCAAGTATCATTTGTTACAAGTGATATCTAACCGTCAGCAAGTCAACGTAAGCAAAATATGAACAATAGACGCTTTGAGAATATACAAAATTGGAATAACGAAACAATCATCATCAAGTACCGCGCCTGCTGGCGTAGGTGATCATGTCTCTCCACAACTTTCGATCACGAAAGTTATTTATCAATTCTGTTGTTGACCTTCTGCCAAGCCATTCTCTTAAGCTGTCTGGTATCTTTTCTCTTTGCTTCCCTCTATTTCTTCGTCCCTCAATTTTCCCAGTTGTAACAATATATTCCAGCTGTTCTCTTCTCATTACATGGCCAAAAAATGATGATTGTTTCTTTCTAACATTGGAAATTAGCTATCTTTTTGCTTTGGCCTCTTTCATAACGTTTTTATTACTCTTCTTAGCTGTCTATGGTATTCTGAACTTTCTTCTGTAAAACCACATTTCTACAGACTCCAGTGATTTTCTTGTCTGTTGTCCAATTGTTCATCCATATGTTAAGACTGGTTCTGCATAATGTAGAATGTTGTAGATATCATTCAATATTTTTGCTATTATTTCTATTCCAAAATCACCCATGGCTTCAATCTCTTCTTTAGTTATATTATCTGGTCCAGGAGCTTTTCCTGCTTTCACATTGCGCAAGGCTTCTTCCATTTCTTCTTTGAGTATTTCTGGTCCTTCTCCATTATCCTTAATATTTGCTTCTGTTCGTTCATCAGTATAAAGATCTTTAATGTATTCTGTCCATCATTCCATTTTGCTTTCTTGTTCAATCAACAGTTCTTCTTCCTTTGATTTTAAACATCCAGTTTTTGATTGCGTTTTCCTTCCTGTTAATTCTTCAATTTGTTTGTATATAGCTTTGGCATCTCTTTTTTGTTGCACTTTGAACTCTTTGCATCTCTGTTTTAGCCATGCTTCTTTTGCTTCATTGTATTTTAATACAATTTCTTTATTTAATCTCTTTTACTCATCTTTATTTTCTTTATTTCTTCTTCTTGTATCCGCTAGCTGCAAAACGTCATCTGTCATCCATTTCTTTTTATAATTTGTCCTCACTGGTGGTATGAACTCTTTTAATGTTTGTTGCATGATTCTCTTAGCATTTCCTACTATTCATCAATGCTTTGTATCTCCTCTATTGTATTGTACCAGTTCTGAATTGTGATTTTATATTTGTATTGCAACTTCTTGTCTGATTTGAGTAAATCTAAATTTAATTTGAAGTTAACTGAGGCTCGTTTTGTTGCTTTTAATTTTACTCTAGCTTTCACACAACTGGTACATGATCACAATTGCAATTTGCCACTGGTCTAGGTTTCACACACACCAGACTGTTTCTAAATCTATTGCTTATCATTATGTAATAATTTGATTACGTGCGTTGTCTCCTTGGCTTTTCCATGTCCACAGACGTCTTGGATGTTGCTTAAACCAGGTGTTTCCATTCATCATGTTGTTTGCTCTTGCCCAGTCAATAAGTTTCTCACCTCTTTCATTCCTCTCGCCTAAGCCATAATGACCAACTACTTCCTCAATTCTTTCCTTTCTTACTTTTGTGTTAAGATCCCCTAGAACTATGGTGTTTTCATGTGGTTTGCATTCACGAAGTGCCTTATTTAACTCGTCGTAAAATGTATCAATTGTTTCCTCTAGACTGTCTGCTGTTGGTGCATAAACTTGTATAAGATTTATATATATTGGCTTTCCATTCAATTTCACTAAAAGGACTCATTGGGTAAAAGGCTTTCACTGTTCTTGCTCTTTCTGCATCCAAGATGATACATACTCCTCTTTGGTGCTCAGTACCTCCAGAAAGGATTATTTTATGTTCACCAGAATATATCTCTCCTGATCCAGTGTATCTCATTTCGAAACGAAACAATACAACAATAGAAACAGAAAGATCTGACTAATACACGAGGACAGACTGATGGACTTACGTGTGGCTCACGTGCGAGTGGTCGTAAACCTCAAATGCATACTGGGGCTGACCTGAAATACTGCAGTAGGAATTTTGCTGTTGTTGCTGCTGGTGATTCGGATGACAATGCTGCTGTGGGTGCCCCTCGTGCTCACAAGAGCTGTTGTGACTAGGGTGCTGATGGCTGTGATATTGCTGATGTAATTGCTGCTGATGCTGAAGATGCTGATTTAACTGCTCGGCCAGTCCATTGATATGCCTGTGGTCTTGTGGATCGCCCAGATGACCGTGACCTTGTATTAAGGTTTGTCCTTGACCAGGTATGTTGCTTTGACCAAGGCTACAACCATTGGATCCGGTACAGTAGTTACTACTGCCAAAGACCCCATGTGATGCGACGTCGTCAGAAATGCACCTGAGGATATAATTCATGAATTTGTTTGTTAACTTAATATTTTACTATAAATATAACTATACATTTCTACCAGTTCTGGCAAATTATGATTGTTTCAAACAAAAATAAACTGAACTTAAAGTTATTTTAAATTGTCCATCTCCCTTAGTTATTTTAAATTGTCCATCCCCCTTAGTTATTTTAAATTGTTCATCTCCCTTTGTTATTTTAAATTGTTCATCTCCCTTAGTTATTTTAAATTGTCCATCTCCTTTAGTTATTTTAAATTTTTCATCTCCCTTAGTTATTTTAAATTGTCCATCTCCCTTAGTTATTTTAAATTGTTCATCTCCCTTAGTTATTTTAAATCGCCCAGTGCCTTAGGATTAGGCACTTGGTCTCGCCTCGGCTAAGATCAGAGGTTATTCAGAAAAAAGAGAGAGAGAGAGAGAGAGAGAGAGAGAGAGAGAGAGAGAGAGAGAGAGAGAGAGAGAGAGAGATTTTCTCAAGAAATACGAATCGGTGAGTTAATGAAGAGGAGAACATTCTAATCTCGACGCTACATCGAAACAAACTGAGCAAGTCTATACAAAGATAAATAAGATCTTAATAATGTGTACTTATCAAATCATCATTTTCGATTTGCATGCACATCAGAAAAACAAACCCAATAATATATGAGAAATGAGGAATATTAAGGATAAAGGAATTTGAGGTCTCCAAAAGCTTAGAAAAACGAGATTAAAGTCATGACCTAAAATACACTTTATCTGGACTCTTTATCATCTCATTTATGCCTTACATTAATCAAGTCTTATATTTTAGTCAGTGGTGCAAAAATTGTAGTTTCATAAACAATCAGCCATTATTTTTTTTTTCATCCGAGTTGAATGAAAGGGATGATTATACCATCCTAAAACTGCATGAACATATCGTATATCGTGTCACACGTAGGTAGTGACGTTTGAAAGGATGATGTATAATAAATAATACAATTCATGGTAGTTGAAAGTGAAAAAAAGAATTAGTGAATACAAGCCAATCATCCCAAATGAGATATCTTGCGCATATAACAAAACATAGCAACATATTGAAAGTCATCGTTGAAGAAAAAGCACAATGAAAAAGAAACAAAGACAGAAAAATGGACTGACAATAGCAAAAGGTGGACAGTAAATCAGTCACAGAGTGTACCTCCAAAGGTAGAGACAAAGTAGAATAGCATTTCGTGGTAGCAAACTCGTTAACAAGACGGCGCGTAATGATTATAATATTGGATATGGATGGCCAGCAACTGAAGGAAAATAAATGTCTTTTTCGGTTGCCTTAGTACAGTTAAAACAATTTTCCCAATTATCAACTACTGTGATGTAATACGGTGTGATTGTAGGCGCCGTGTCGATAGCTTCCGGCTATTTAACAGTGACGATGCTGTGTCAATAGCTGAACCAAAACATTCAGTGAAAGCAAACAGGGGGAGAAATGTGTTATTCATTGATGAAACAGAACTGATACGGTTATAATGTGAACAGTTATAAATAATGACGTTAATAGACACTATTAAAAAGTATAAATCGGGATGATAAATGGTGATATTTAGAGGTGCCATAAACAGTAATGCTAAACTGTCGATAGCAAGAGATGTCATAAATAGTGAATATAAATTGCAGATGGTAAGAGATGTCATAAATGGTGACTATAAATTTGAGATAGTAAGGGATGTTACTGAAGAGGATGGTGAGATTTAGAGATGCCATATATAGCGATAATAAATGATGATGACAGTGATGTCTTAACCAAAAATGATGACATTGTGTGATGTCTTAATCAATGATGATGACTGTATGATGTATTCACCAATGATGATAACAGTGTGTGATGTCTTAACCGATGATGATGACAGTGTGTGATGTCTTAACCGATGATGATGACAGTGTGTGATGTCTTAACCAATGATGATGACAGTGTGTGATGTCTTAACCAATGATGATGACAGTGTGTGATGTCTTAACCGATGATGATGACAGTGTGTGATGTCTTAACCGATGATGATGACAGTGTGTGATGTCTTAACCGATGATGGTGACAGTATGTGATGTCTTAACCGATGATGATGACAGTGTGTGATGTCTTAACCGATGATGATGACAGTGTGTGATGTCTTAACCGATGATGATGACAGTGTGTGATGTCTTAACCAATGATGATGACAGTGTGTGATGTCTTAACCGATGATGGTGACAGTATGTGATGTCTTAACCGATGATGATGACAGTGTGTGATGTCTTAACCGATGATGATGACAGTGTGTGATGTCTTAACCGATGATGATGACAGTGTGTGATGTCTTAACCGATGATGATGATGACAGTGTGTGATGTCTTAACCAATGATGATGACAGTGTGTGAAGTATTAGCCAATGATGGTGACAGTGTGTGATGACTTAGCCAATGATGATGACAGTATGTGACGCCTTAACAAAAAATTATGACAGTGTGTGATGTCTTAACCAATGGTGATGACTGTGTTTGTTGTCTTAGCTAATGATAATGACAGTGTGTGATGTCTTAGCCAATGATGATGACAGTGTGTGATGACTTAACCAATGATGATGACAGTGTGTGATGTCTTAGCCAATGATAATGACAGAGTATGATGACTTAACCAATGATGATGACAGTGTGTGATGTCTTAGCCAATGATGATGACAGTGTGTGATGTCTTAACCGATGATGATAACAGTGTGTGATGTCTTAACCGATGATGATGACAGTGTGTGATGTCTTAACCAATGATGATGACAGTGTGTGAAGTATTAGCCAATGATGGTGACAGTGTGCGATGTCTTAGCCAATGATGATGACAGTATGTGACGCCTTAACAAAAAATTATGACAGTGTGTGATGTCTTAACTAATGATGATGACTGTGTTTGTTGTCTTAGCTAATGATAATGACAGTGTGTGATGTCTTAGCCAATGATGATGACACTGTGTGATGACTTAACCAATGATGATGATAGTGTGTGATGTCTTAGCCAATGATAATGACAGTGTGTGATGACTTAACCAATGATGATGACAGTGTGTGATGTCTTAGCCAATGATGATGACAGTGTGTGATGTCTTAACCAATGATAATAACAGTGCGTGATGTCTTAGCCAATGATGATGACAGTGTGTGATGTCTTAACCAATGATGATTGACAGTGTGCGATGTCTTAACCAATGATGATGACAGTGTGTAATGTCTTAGCCAATGATGACGACAGTGTGTAATGTCTTAGCCAATGATTATGACAGTGTGTAATGTCTTAGCCAATGATGACAGTGTGTGATGTTTCAACCAATGATGATGACAGTGTGTGATGTCTTAACAATGACGATGATATTGTGTGATGTCTTTACCAATGATGGTAAACGCCAATTGTTTAAAGATATAGCAAACTGTAACAATATGTGTTCAGAAGCAAAAACATAACAAATAATGATCTCGGTCGGTTAGAGTTATATTGGAGTCACAGTTCCGACATGTTATTCCTATATTATTTACCGCGTTGGCTGTTCGATTTGTGAATTGTACGAATACGGAACAATTTTCCCAAAAGGCATAATGTACACGGTATTAATCCGTTCCATACCGCCGGTTAGTATTTATTTAATCCTCGATAATAACACATGCACAGTATTTAATACTGAAAAAATCATACATAAATATTATGAAACAAAATTAATGTAAATGAAATACTGACATTGGCCATTTATTATACTTTACCTATAGTGAAGAGAGCTCATGGTGTAAGTGAAAGATGTAAAGGAGAAGGGATGCTATTGTAAAGTACGAGACTTGAACCGGCGTCTTAGCACGCGAGTTTACACCCATATGTGCTCGGCCGCCTATCCAGAAATGTTCGGAGATTTCTGTATAGTGTCGCATTAAGCATCTAAACTCAGATGCGAGGCAACATTCCTCACCTTCCCAGGGTAACACTCTGGTGCCCATTTCTGCCAACGGCTGGGTCGACAGTGGGGGTATTTTTTTTCCAACCACGAGTACAATTCACACTGTTCCCAGCGGGAATCGAACACGGGTTGTCCGAACGTCGGTAGTCCAGTCGGGTGGTTTTCCTAACTAGGCTACAGAGGCCCCCAGGGATGCTATTGTTTGCAAGGGGAGTCAGCTTCAAGTAACCCTTCTGATGCATTTTCTCTTTTCTATTTCCTAGCACTAGAATATGATTAGGTTTGGGATTACGCTTGTGCTAGAAATCCTTGACTGAATATCCTGCCTATAGTTATCTGATTTGGAAGATTCATGCCCTCCTCCTACCCTATCCCCACTTTAAATTTAGTCATCACCATCAACATGTGCCATACCGGTTGGCGTGGGCGATCATGTCCATCCACAATCTTCTATCTACAGTGCATCCGTATCAGTTTTGTTGTTGACTGTTTTCCATGCCATGACACCAAGCTATCTAGTATTTTCTCTCTTTGCCGTCCGCGATGTCTCTTTCCTTGTATTTTGCCAGTTGTAACCAAGTATTCCAACTTTCATGTTCTCATGATGTACCCGAAAAATGTTGATTGCTTCTTTCTGATGTTTCTTAGGAGACCCCTTTTTGTGCTGGTCTCTTTGAGAATTTCCTTGTTGGTCTTTTTAGCTGTCCAGGGACCTTTTAACATTCTTCTGAGAAATCCCATCTCTGAGGTCTCTAATTGTCTTCATCTTTGTTACTCAACAGATTAGCACTCCTATAAACCTCAGCAATACTATTTGCTGAATGCTATTTTTTTTCCACAAGCTCTGTATTTGCTCCCAATAGTAATAATTTCTTTAGACAGTTGGTATGGACCAAATATTGTACAAATGGAAATACCGAGTCTAATTTTAT
This sequence comes from Megaustenia siamemsis, assembly GCA_032433765.1. NCBI lineage: Eukaryota > Metazoa > Mollusca > Gastropoda > Stylommatophora > Ariophantidae > Megaustenia > Megaustenia siamemsis. Next base: position 35,913,759 of record JAVIAB010000024.1, read on the forward strand.
TGGAAACAAAATTGTACGGATTCCGAGTTCTGTGAGTTGTGAAAGCACAAATATCGGGCTTTCACTGTTAAATGTTCCTCTGCGTCTTCTTCAGTTTAAGATCACTAAAAAAATTCGCCGTATGATGATACTGAATTCTAACCTGGGGGTCAGCAAATGCTTAAATATAATTAATAATGGCTTTAAAATAATAAATAACAAATACAAATAATTAATAAATATAACGGCTGAAATATTTCATATTATTTATATTAAGCTAAAAAAAATGGTTATTAAATTACTAAGTTTACAACAATACACAAGGAAATCAAATTAATGCAAAGCTAATTAGTTATTTAGCACATCGGTTTAACTACACATCGGACAACCCCATAGGTGCTCAAATCATCTCCTCAGTATATCCGCCACAGCTACGTAACACTAATAAATAAAATACAATTATAAATAAACTCAGATAGCATCAATAGTATCACTGTATGTTTACTAATATGTACCTAACAAAAATGGACACCAACAACATTAAACATCAAGAGTATATGCGCTATATGTATCTTTAAATAATAAGTTCAAATAAAAAAAAGAATCAGAGATTAGACAGTTAATTAAAATTTAATGTGGAAGTAATAATGAAGAAGATAGGTCGGGGAAAATGTAAAAAGAAGTTAGAAATAAGACTAGAGAAAGGTCATGAAAACAACAGAGAAGGTTAGCCAAAGATAGTGAACAAATGGAAGCATTCCGATAACGGGCAGAAAAGTATGAGGTTACGATAATTATTAAATCAACTACAAAATACACACACAAATATACCATCGGTCAACATCAACAAAAGAACAGCATTACCTTATCATCCTATGTAAGACAGATAACCTCGAATTTTCCTATAAGTACATAGAAGCCTGTTTCTTGCATTCTTTTCCGGAACAGAAATATGTCAAATAACGACAGAGAGCAACACACGCCGACCGTGTTTGCAGTTTAGGTAGTCTGTCTTTACAGTCCGTATAATTTACAAGCTCTGTCAGTAAAACACACAAACCGTACTTAGCCAGTTATAAATTTGCTTGCCTTGTAACAAAGATGGCTCCCTGAAGACAAGTGGTCAAGTGTGCAACCATAACAAGTCAGTTCCGGCTAGAGCTTCAAAGATGAACTAAATCTGCAAGTTTTAAGTACTTCAGACGTAAAAAAAAACAACGGCAACTGTCATTTTCACAGTTTAAAGCTGCGCTCAGATGAGAATGATCTACATTTGTTCACTTCTAGTTAGAAATAATATAAATATCTACCTTTCAACTTAGCTGCTAGATTTGGAATCTATTGACCTGGGTTAGGAGCTATTTGCACAGACTAAGGCCTAAATGTCTGATGGTTTAGTTCTTATAAAGAAGCTTCATTGCTTCTAATGGCGGTTTATTTTAGTTTTCATGAAATTTAAATTCTTCTGCAGATTGTTTAGTTCACACAAAAAGTTTAACAGTTTCTGCCAATGATAGAGATCTTTATATAGAAACTAATATTCTTCAGTCGATGGTACAGCTCTTATATAGAAGATAAACTGCTACTGCCGATGCTAAAGCTCTTATATAGATGATAAACTGCTACTGCCGGTGCTAAAGCTCTTATATAGATGATAAACTGCTACTGCCGATGCTAAAGCTCTTATATAGATGATAAACTGCTACTGCCGATGCTAAAGCTCTTATATAGATGATAAACTGCTACTGCCGATGGTAAAGCTCTTATATAGATGATAAACTGCTACTGCCGATGGTAAAGCTCTTATATAGAAGATAAACTGCTACTGCCGATGCTAAAGCTCTTATATAGAAGATAAACTGCTACTGCCGATGCTAAAGCTCTTATATAGAAGATAAACTGCTACTGCCGATGCTAAAGCTCTCTTATGAAAGCTAAATTGCTTCTACAGATTGTTCGGTTCATATATATCTATCTATCTATTGTCCTTTGGAGCCGAAGACGGCACATAGGGCAGAGTCACAATCTTAAAAACAAAAACCTTGCGTGCCAAAGTGGCACACATTGCACAGATCACTGCTCTAAAATATATGGCGCTTTTTCCATAACAATACTTTTTACAATGACAGCTTGTCGAGCCATCGATCAACCTCCTTAGTCGCCTCTTACGACATGCCTTGAAGGTCACAGTGTTACTATTCTTTACATCCCTCATAATGAGGTCCCGGTAACACACAGGAAATAATTATATACATATATATACATATAAACAAACGAGGAAATTAGAGAAATCGCCAATCAACCACTAATATCTTCAGTAATAAAGAAAAGACGATGGTCATACGTTGGACATGTGATGAGAAGAGATAATAATCGAATAGCAAAGCAAGCCCTCATATGGGAAACAACAGGTAAAAGAAAAAGAGGAAGACCCAGGGAGACACTGAGAAGAACATTGATGAGAGAGGCAAGAGCAGCAGGAATCGGCTCCCTCAATGAGATAGAACTGCTTGCACAGAACAGAGACAGATGGCGAGATTTGATAAAATATCTTTAAAAGAAAACTGCTAGAACAAAAATTCATATAGGAGAAGGTGTATCTTGGTCTACGCCCTATGGGCCGGTTACGGCTCGAAAGGTCAATAGATAGATAGATAGATATACATATATATATATATATATATATATATATATATATATATATAAACCGACTGGGCTACCGACGTTCGGACAATCCGTGTTCGATTCCCGTAGGAAGCAGTGTGAATTATACTCGTGATTGGACACAAAATACCCTCGCGATCGACCCAGCCGCTGGCAGAAATGGGATCCAGTATATTACTCTGGGAAGATAAGGAATGCCGCCTCGCGTCGTGAGTTTTGACGCTTGAAACGATACTATCCAGAAGTCTCCGAACACTTCTGGATAGACGGCCAAGCACATAAGGGTGAAAGCTCGCGTGCTAAGACGCCGATTCAAGTCTCGTACTTTATCTTTAGTTCATATAAAGAAGTTCATAGAAGAAGTTCATAGAAGAAGTTCATATAAAGAAGTTCAATTGCTTCTGCCAACGGCTTAGTTCTTATGAAGATGTGTAAATGCTTCGGAATCTATGGTTTAGTTTATATATTCAAGGTTAGTTGGTATTGGTTTTATTGAATCTGTTATGGTCATTTAACTTTTGTTAGTTCACATCTTAGTTCTTCTGATCAAGTTTAACTATTCTTGATCGATGGTTTGGTTATTAAAGCCACGCTTTTGTTAGCTTATCTGTTAGTTCTTAATATGAAGTGTTTGGTTCATGACTGATATTTTATATTCATGTTCATTTGCTGCTACTTTATAATTTAACTATGAAAGTGTTCCTTGTTGCGGCTTCCTCGTATTCCAAGTCCGGCTTGTTGCATGAGCTACTGAGATAGATGCTCTGTGCATACCGTGAGCTGTGTGTTTCATCCGTTTTGACCATGTTTCGATATTCCAATTGTTTACGATGAATGATGATATTGTATGGCAGGGAACAATTGGCTATGTTCACTTTCTGTGCGGTTTCGCCTTATGTCTTTTGGCGTGTGCTGAGACTGCTGTGATGGAAACTACAGCTACCTTTCTTTGTTTGGGAGATGAGATGGTAATTCGAATGATTCCACTGGTACGGGCGGTTGAGCAATTATGGATTTTAATTCGTTTGCAGTGATACTGGGGCCTTCCATAACCAAAGAACCAAGGCTATAATTTAACTATTAATGTCAGCCTTGTTGTTCTTCTATCACACTTTAGTTCATACAATCAAGTTTAACTGCTCTTCGTCGATAACTTCATTCTTATAATTGTTGTTGTTGTTGTTGCGTTCGCCAGCTTTCAACTCTGACGAAGTCCTTAGAGACTAGGAACTAAATTTTGCGTGTTAATCCATTTTTCCCTGGCAGCCGTGTGCACAGGGGTCCCTCGCCGCACAGGCAAATAACTCCGACTTCGGAGGAACTCATGTTTTTTTTTTTCGTCGATGAGTAACTGACGTTTCAAGCCGGGCCTCGCTGCTGAGACCAGGGGTGTTTGCCGCAGAGAGAAATCATAAATAAAAATCCCAACCGGTGTAGCCGAGATTTGAATCAACAACCTCTCTGTCACGAGGCCGGCGTCTTTCCTCGAGACCAACCAGTCCCCCATGGACTTGGAATATGAGGAAACTGCAACAAGGAACACTTTTCATGCATAGCCTTCAATGTTTCCTGTCGCCTATCCACATGTACCGGAAGTTCACGTCCTCCTGAAAATGATGATCGTCATATTTATTTTTAAAATGTATAGCGCTTGATGATGTTAGGCCATCGTTGTTAACTCCAATTCCGAACATATAAACACACAGTTAGTCGTCAGATTATCCCCGTCGCACATCAAACAACAGACCGTAAGATTAGCGTACGGCCGGTCTAGGGATTTACGATGAGCCATTACGATGACGTAGCACACACAACAATGTCGCACGCACAGCAATGACGCGCCCTTTAGATTCATGATTACTCTAGTAAACGCAGCCTACGGCGAACAAAACACGGTGCAAATTCCCTAAAGAGATAAAACTGTGGCTGACGAAGCATTTTACATTAATGAGTAACATGTAAATAAGTTGCGTCAAGAAATTCAACAACGGCCATGAACAGCACCAATGTGACGTAAAGCATAGAACAAGTCTAGATGGTGGAAGATCGCATTCACAACACTTGATTTGTCGAAAATGGAATATCGCCGGCGTACGACAACGCTTTATCGGCGCAGATGTAATAAGTATATATAATTCTTATAATTAAGTTTAGTTCTATTTAGCTGCTGTGTGTGTTTTTATTTTATTTATGAATTAAATTAACTGTTGTTGACCTATGACAGCTGATATTAGTTCATTTTTATTTACTTTGTTTCTCGAGAAAGGCTAACGTAAGTTCTTATATAGTTTTTACTATTTTTGGTTATGGTTATGGTTAATCGGAGGCCCTGGTATTACTGCAAACGAATTAAAATCCATAACTGCTTAACTGCCCGTGCCAGTGGAATTTTCCGAATTAAAACTCATCGCATTGAAGGATCCAACCAAAGAAAGGCAGATGCAGTCCCCATTATAGCTGCTACAGCACACGCCCCATGACAAAAGGCCAAACGGCACCGAAAGTGAACGCAGCTGAACTGGCCTCCGTCATAAGATATCATCATTCATCGTAAGCAATCAAAAATATCGAAACACGATCCAGGCGAAAAACACAGCTCACGGTGTGCACAGAGCACTAACTCAGTAGCTCCAGCTGCAAGCCGGACTTGGAATATGAGGAAACTGCAACAAGCAGCACTCTTCAGACTGTGCCTCAATGGTTCTTGCCCACTATCTACCATGTTGACAGGTATTCGAATGATGAAGAAAATGATGAAAAAGATGTGTGTCTCTTTTTGTTCTCCTCATAATTTATTCTTTAAAAAAGCCTTTGTGTGGGCGCGGTGATAAGGGCCGTGTTATTCCATCTTGCCATCAACATTCATACCCAGAATGATCGAATAATGGTCCAGCAGCCTATGAACTCTTGACCTATACCCAATGCCACGCTGACATTTTTTTTTAACAACGGAATGTCTGGGGATTTTTTGCCCAACCAGGCCAAAAACCATACAAAGTTACATGTTTATGATGAGCGATGATATCGTATGACAGGGAACAGTTGGCTGTGTTCACTTTCTGTGCGGTTTCGCCTTATGTCTTTTGGCGTGTGCTGAGACTGCTATGATGGGGACTACAGCTACCTTTCTTTGTTTGGGAGATGAGATATTAATTCGGATGATTCCACTGGCAAGGGCGGTTGAGCAATTATGGATTTTAATTCGTTTGCAGTGATACCGGGGCCTTCCATAAACATAACCATACAAAGTTACAGTCACATTAATAAGACCTACTACATAGTATTTGGGTTTTGCAAAACGAAGGGTGCTGGAAAAGTGCTTGGCTTCTCTAGCAGTGCAAGTCTATATCACAATGTATTTAAGACAAACACCTGCCTTCGTTACTTACAGTTCTTCAGAGTTGCCTTTTATTAAATATTTAGACTACACGAATATCATATCTGGAGGCGAAGGCGCGCCCCACCCAGCACCAGAGCTGGAAGTCGTCAGTGACTCATAACTGATGGCTTGCGCCAGGATCGGTGAACCAGAACCATCCAGACCCTGCTACACCTCTCCACGGTGCCTCCAGAAACAGACTAACCTGTCTAGTCTGGCCAAGCGAGCAGGGTTCGAAGAGGGAAGACAAACCCGGTACTCAAAAATGTCGGCTGAAGTCGGATGTGTTGGGCCGAAAGGCGCAGATATCACAGTGTTACACTGCAAACTTCAACACAACGTAACTACGTCCACTTAACGTCCTTTTAAGGGCGGATGACGAGGAGGAAGTCTACGGTTCGTATCCGCTAGAATACCTCAAATCATCGGGCGACCGCATCATCATCATCATCATCATCATATCATATCTGAGCGGGAGATGCCATACGAGAGCGCTACACTGGAATCCAAATAGGTCTTGTCAACCAACACAATACCGGTGTCGTTAGTTGCTTCACGTTAAGGGATATACTTCCGAAGAGATCTGAGCACTTACGGACACGCCCGATGTGCAATGAGGATGATCTATCCACTAAACAAAATATTTAGTTGGAAGCGTCCATCTAACTGTAATGTTTTCCCATGATCCCTTTGTGGCGGTTTTAACATAGTTTATGACTTCATATCTTCAACTGCATAGTAGTTAGTGCATTGACCTGGTGATAACGAAAATGTGAATTCGATCCCGATATCAATGAGTTGAAGCGGGAGTGCCAGGTAGCACACAGACTTGCAAATGTTTCGTCCAAGTCTGTGAAGTTTAATATTTTACTTCCCACCACGACAACCTATGAAGTATTCCTTGATTTATGATGGTTCATCGTTTATAGCTAAACACTTCTACACCATAAACATATCAATACTTACCGTCGATGAACTTTCCTTGTATTTATTCAACTTCAACAATGGACTGCATAAAGTAAACTGCGTTCAGTAATGTTAATTGTTTATTCGCTAATAATCCATCGGTTTTCCCCTCTGTGTGTATAAATCACTACATTACTAGTTATGTTGTAGGTTTCATGCCCATTCAGTTACTTTAGCCACTAGCCACCATACACGCTGTAAATGTTTAATTCGAGAATTTGAAAAAAAATATCCGAACAGGCTTATGCCGTGAAAGCAATAAAGTGTTAATGTCCATATTTGTTCACAACCATCGATATATTTATGGGCCTGGGTGTTCAGTGGTACACCAGAACGTTTTAATTAATTGGAGAAACTTGGGTAGTACATATCACATGCCTTTCTTTGTTTTCCCGATCGGTGGCACACATGCCAATTTTTCTGGATTTTCAATGGGTAGCAACTTTTTCGCTTGCTCAATTTTAACACTGAACTTTCGTGTTATCGTCCGTAACAAATAGGACTAGACATATGAGCATTCTTTTTTGAAGACCTATACTCCACTGGGAGTTCAAAGGAAGAAGATATGACAATTCTTGCAGATTAACATTTCGGGTACCGTAAATAAACACACGTTTACACCTATTTATGCCATAGTTATTCGAATGTTAAATGTATGCCAATAAGAAAGAAGATGATAATGTTAAAGGTGTGCAAATAGGAAAGAAGCTCCTAATGTGAAAGGTGTGCAAATAGGAAAGAAGATGCTAATGTTAAAGGTGAGCCAATAAGAAAGAAGATACAAATGAAACTCAAAACTGTCAACATATTGACGTCCTAAGGCGCATTTCGCGGGGGCAGGTCTACGCAAGATACATCCGGGGTGTTCCACAAACTGGTATATGGCCTTTGGCGTCTTGACAGACGGGTGGTAGCAAGCAATCATAAGTCAGTAGTTTGATAAAGCATTAATGTCTCATACTGGGTGCTGCTTTACTGAACATCTTTTCTCGTGACTGAATTTGCCAATCCTGGACAGACAGATCCATCCACAAAACGAGTAAGGTGTACCCGCTGTACCCGGCCTTGTATCCTTTCTCTTGCGCTTTTGTCTTCTGAAATTGACATGAGCACTGTCTCGAAAGTTGCTGTGCCAATTTTTATGTTTGCTCTCCATGTGCTACGATCCGCAGCCACATTTTCCCAGTTCCTTTCACTTATAGAAAATTCCCTTAAAGACACCTTGCAAACATCCTTAAATCTCAGCACTGGTCTGCCCTTTGGTCTCTTTCCGTCGCTAAGTTCGCCAACTATTGTTTGTTTGGGAATACGATTGTTTAATCCAAAACTAGAAAAGCGTAAACTTTGAACAGGCGTCTAGTATGCTAATAGCGAAGGTATCAAAAGTAAAAGGTATGCCTGATATTCTGTTCCTACTAAAAACATAGGTAGATTTAATAGAATACTGAGTTCCACCGAATAACGTCGTAGTTAGGTTTCTGAGAAACATAACTTTAACTTGAAGCAATGTTTTGGGGCATGTTAAAATACACAACAGCCTACTAAAAGTAATATTGGAAGGAAAAATACAAGGTAAAAGAGGCAGAGGCAGACCAAGACTAACATGGACGAGTAACATTAAAGGATGGACAAGTCAATCTATGACAGCCTGAACCATAAAAACAAGAAACAGAGTAGAATGGCAATCCATGGTAGCCAACCTTCGTTGCGGAGAAGGCACTCGATGATGATGATGATGATGATGATGATGTTTATGAACTTGAAGCATCGTTCAGTCAAACCGACTTTAGCTACACTTTTATCTGGAGACAAATAATAATAAATGTATATTATTATAGAGGGAAACTTCCGAGGCGATAATCAGCGAATCAATTCAGAGGAAGAGGTATGTTTACAGCACTCGGAAAAAATGACAAATAATCAACAACAGAAAATAATATGGACCAAAGCAGGATCGAACCCGTACTCAGTGGCACAGCGCCTTGCCACGAAAAGCCAAACGCTAGTGAACACTGCCACTCAGCTAACTATAAAATTAGCTTCGTAGGCAATGTCTTTCGCGCAGGTGTTCTCATAACTATAGAGAACTAGAAAGAATACACAGAGCACTTCCACACTGTAAACAGAAATAAATGTGTACTTCACCAGATAAATAAATGCAAATGGAATTAATATTTATTTGATGGTTGATGGAGTAAGTGATATGGATGGAAAGTATGGAAGTAGGGAGGCTACTCTGGTCCCATTTCTCTCTTTCCATCGTTTATGGGCAGAATAGAATCTGGGTCATTCTCATAATATACGAAGGGCATAGAAGAGACCACGCCTTCATAGCCGCTCTTAAACTTGAGTAAAGGAGAATCAGTGTCACATCAAATCATGTCAGAGAGCGAGAGATAGAGAAGAGAGAGGGAGAGAGAGAGAGAGAGAGAGAGAGAGGGCGCCGCAGCTCCGCTTGCTCAGGGCGCCAGCAACCATAGGAGCGTCACTGATCTCTTCATCGCCTTCTTTCTTCCTCTCTTTTAATTTTTAAAATATTTCCTACTCTCTTTTTTTTTCATACATTCCCTTTCTCTGTAATTATTTCTCCACCCATACACAAGCATTACCCTCTGTTCACCTAATAACAAACCCTGGCCCTGTTAAGTCAAAGCACGTAGCCAGCCAGCGACGTGTCAAATTGTGACGAGAGCCTCAAGACTGTCAACACATTGACGCCCTGAGGTCACATTACGCGGTTGGCAGGTCTGCGGTAGGATACATTCAGGGTGTCCACAAAGTAGAAAATTGTTTAAAGCTGCTGTAGACAGAACTCTAGACGTTTTATTGCTGGACAGATTTGTGGAAACTTTGTATACGCCTTTGTAGTATAGCTAGAGAAGCTTGACTTGATACTAAGGTCAACCATAGCTGCCACAAAAACGAGAAGCTTGACTTTATGGTGGCTAAGGTCAACCATAGCTGCTACAAAGACGAGAAGCTTGACTTTATGATGGCTAAAATCAACCATAGCTGCCACAAAGACGAGAAGCTTGACTTTATGATGGCTAAAGTCAACCATAGCTGCCACAAAGACGAGAAGCTTGACTTTATGATGGCTAAAGTCAACCATAGCTGCCACAAAGACGAGAAGCTTGACTTTATGATGGCTAAAGTCAACCATAGCTGCCACAAAGACGAGATGCTTGACTTTATGATGGCTAAAGTCAACCATAGCTGCCACAAAGACGAGATGCTTGACTTTATGATGGCTGAAGTCAACCATAGCTGCCACAAAGACGAGAAGCTTGACTTTATGATGGCTAAAGTCAACCATAGCTGCCACAAAGACGAGATGCTTGACTTTATGATGACTAAAATCAACCATAGCTGCCACAAAGACGAGATGCTTGACTTTATGATGGCTAAAATCAACCATAGCTGCCACAAAGACGAGATGCTTGACTTTATGATGGCTAAAGTCAACCATAGCTGCCACAAAGACGAGATGCTTGACTTTATGATGGCTAAAGTCAACCATAGCTGCCACAAAGACGAGATGCTTGACTTTATGATGGCTAAAGTCAACCATAGCTGCCACAAAGACGAGATGCTTGATTTTATGATGGCTAAAGTCAACCATAGCTGCCACAAAGACGAGATGCTTGACTTTATGGTGGCTAAAGTCAACCATAGCTGCCACAAAGACTAGATGCTTGACTTCATGGTGGCTAAAGTCAACCATAGCTGCCACAAAGACGAGAAACTTGAACTTTATGATGGCTAAAGTCAACCATAGCTGCCACAAAGACGAGATGCTTGACTTTATGGTGGCTAAAATCAACCATAGCTGCCACAAAGACGAGATGTTTGACTTTATGGTGGCTAAAGTCAACCATAGCTGCCACAAAGACGAGATGCTTGACTTTATGATGGCTAAAATCAACCACAGCTGCCACAAAGATGAGATGCTTGACTTTATGGTGGCTAAAGTCAACCACAGCTGCCACAAAGACGAGATACTTGACTTTATGGTGGCTAAAATCAACCATAGCTGCTACAAAGACGAGATGCTTGACTTTATGGTGGCTAAAATCAACCACAGCTGCCACAAAGATGAGATGCTTGACTTTATGGTGGCTAAAATCAACCATAGCTGTCACAAAGACGAGATGCTTGACTTTATGGTGGCTAAAGTCAACCATAGCTGCCACAAAGATGAGATGCTTGACTTTATGGTGGCTAAAACCAACTATAGCTGCCACAAAGATGAGATGCTTGACTTTATGGTGGATAAAATCAAACATAGCTGTCATAAAGACGAGATGCTTGACTTTATGGTGGATAAAATCAACCATAGCTGTCACCTCAAAGACGAGATGCTTGAGTAAAGTGCTTGGGGTGACTAGAAGTGACAGAATTAGAAATGAAGTCATGAGAGAGAGAGTGAAAAAGAGAGAGCGAGAGAGAGACAACATTAAATCAATTCTGAACTACACACAGAAACAACAAATGAAATGGGTTGCTCATCTGCAAAGACAGCCAAGAGATTATATACCATACAACACATATATTAAAAGAAGAGATGGAAACAGAGTCGGTGGTAATGTCTGAGTAAGATGAACTAACATTTGAGAAACGCTAGAACATCTATTGACAATGACTGAGACTGTCAGGGGTACAAGAACTTTAACTTTGTATCTGCCTCGACACCTGAAGGGGTCATAAGTGTGAATGTGTGGAGAAAAAGAGAGAGAGACTAGCATTAATGGAAAAGGTTGATTAAATCTGTTATGAGTGATCCAAAAACCCACTGGGTTATGTGTTGATGATGATGATGATGATGATGGTGATGATGATGATGATGATGATGATTATGACGAAGATGAAGGAGAAAAAAAGAAAAAAAGTAGAAGAAGAAGAAACCCAAGCAATCAAATTACAATTATCTACCAAGCACAGTGATGAGAAAAACCTAAATCTCAACATACAGAAAAATAAGATTAATGTCAATTGACGAAACCAAAAATCAACCTAAAATCATCAACAGTGAAAAGTGTTTTAAAAAACTATGAATATATGGAATATGTAGTAACAAAGTAACTATATAGCAATGGAGACTCCTAGAAAGAGATCAAATGATCATTAGCATAGCAACACAACAATTATACACCATAAAGAACATGTGATATAGCACCTTCAACGCAATAAAATTAAAATTACCGAGAACATGTATCTACCTGAGAGTAACATATGGTTGTAAATCATGGACAATCTCGCAAACAACAAGAAAGAAAATCGATTCATTAAAAACAAAATGTTACAGAAGAATCATTAAGAAAACGTGGATAATGAAAAAGCAATGAGGACATACTAAAAGATTTAAACTTTAAGAACTGGCTTATAAATACCATTCTACAGATGAAATTAAAATTTGACCACGTCAAAAGACACAGCTGGATGGAAAGAACAACAATGAAAGGCATGGTTCCTGGGCCACACATGAGGGGCAGACATAGAAACAGGTGGTTTCAAGACATCAGAAGATCGTGAACATGACAAACAAAAAAGTGGGAGATCTGACTAGAGACATAGATTCTTGCAGACGGGTTGTGGTGAATGCAGCTTTCTGCAAAGGTCATGTAACACGATGATGATGACAAAGCATAATGTAATAAAAATAATACAGCACACCAGCTATTACTTCAAGGTTCATGCCAAGAGGCGACGTCTTTCATGTTCCTCTATACCTCACAATCTATGTGTAACAGTTACTCCGTTGATCTTTTCCCGAGCCATCAAACTACCCAGTATCTATCACCTTCTTCTACATCTGTCTCTCCTGCCTTCTGTTTTCACTGCTCTTAATAAGTATTTCCACTCTTCTTTTCTTTAACGGTATTGTAACATAATTAATACACAGACCAACTCTTCTGTAACATAATTAATTATACAGCATACAAAACATAATAGAAAATATAATAGAAAATATAATAGAAATAAGCCTAGCAATAACAG